>JAJTUV010000726.1:537500-1094322 GCA_021653895.1 Mastomys natalensis | reverse complement strand
TCAGCCAACAGAGAGAAGTCTTACTATTCATGGTGGGGCCCTGGGCCAAGGGTGATGCCCTATGTTAATGAGGTGACTCCAGTTGGGGGATAACATACCAGAAACGAAAAAAACCAAAAAGTTATTATTGGGCCTGGGTTTTGCAGCACATATCAGCTGTATCCCAAGGGGAAAAAAACTAGAGCCTAAGATTATCAGCTGCAGTCGATTCACTGCAATAAAACTATTTACAAATGATAAATAAACCCAGAACACCAGGGCTCCAATGAGCCTCTCTGGCTGGCAATACTCTGAGGAATGTTATACTTTGATCTTGAGAGGCTGTCATGTCCAAGATCTTAAGAAAACTACAATTGATGATGATGATGATGATATGATGATACAAATACATATTTCTGGTAGCAGATGGTGGGGACTGAAGGAATCTATAAAGCTTCAAATTAAGAGTCATCTGACCAATTCCATCTCTAGCTGGTACAGGAAGTGAACACAGTCTGGGCAGGAGTATGTGTGAAGGGAGTTTACTGTGGCCTTCACATTCGGTTTTATTAGCAATGGGTAGTTTTCTCAGTAGTTAGAGTTTTCATTAATGTGGCATATACCCCAACAAAACAATGGAGGAGGGCAGGATATGTTTCCTCATAGAGTCAGAGCTTTTAATCCTCCATGGGGAAAGCTTTTAAAGCAGAGTAGCTCACCTCCAGTGGTGGCCAGGCACAGAAAGAGGTAGAAGGTGGAGCATGTGTTTATGCTGCCATGTTTTTTGGGTTTTGTTTTGTTTCGTTATGCAAAGTGCTGTAGCCTATGGTCTTCTCCACTTTGCTAATCCTCCATGGAATTATCCTCACAGACACACTTAAAGAGGAACCTCATTAACTCCTTAGGTGCTTTTCAATGTAGTCAACAGGACAATTGGGACTAATCACCACAACGATTTATTGGGTTTAAAACTTAAGGGCAATTTTGTCGAGCTGCATGAAGGGAACCTGGTCAGGATAAACGTACACCAGTGTAACGCAGTGTTTACACACAAGCCTAGAGTCTAGCACTGGCTTACCCTGTTCAAATCCTGTACCTACAGCTTATGACATGGGGTAAGGTTTTAAGTTTTTTATGCCTCAGATGCTTCATTTATGAGAAGATGATAGTACTAATAATGGCTATCTTATAGGGCTGTTGTAAGGAAAACGCATTGTGCATGGATGTTTGCCAATATTACTTGCTTTATATATACGAATGCAGATTTTTCTGATAAACTAACCAAGAAGTACATAGTAGAAGCATCTTTTATCTCAGCTTTAACTATAGTATCAAATCATAACTCTTAGATATTTAGTCAAGGGATGACTCTACTGCATTGTGTAGAGCACAGGGGGTCAATAATGAATGCCCACCTGTGGTGGGTTTGGATGTGTGGTCCCCTACATTCTTGGGCATTTGAGGATTTGGTTTCCAGTTGGCGGCCTTATTTGGTCAGTGTTTCCTTGCTGGAGGTTATATATCACTGGGGCAGGTTTTGACCTAAAAGACTTGCACCTTTCTCAGTTGAATTCTCTATTTCCTGCTTGTGGTTGGAGATATGAGCACTCAGCTGTTCCAGATGCCAGGCCTGGTGTCTGCTACCATGATTCCCTACCAGGATGGTGATGGAGTCTAAAGACCTTGGAACTGTAAGCCCCAAATAAACGCTGCCTTCTAGAAGTTGCCTTGGTCATGGTATTTTATTACCACAATAGAAAAGTAACCAAGACATCACACAAATCATTTACATCTGTCTGTGAACCACAGTCCTGCATGGAGCATCCACTCCCTTTCGATATACAAGATGGTATACACACAGACCTTGGATAAGCTCCTGGCCACTGGGACATGGTTGTAAAGCACATATTTTACTTTAAAGGGAATAGTAATGGAATCTGAGCCAATAAGAATGATGATGGCCTAGGAACAAGAATTCAGGTTGGCACAAATAACCTGTTCCCATACGGAAGTTAGATGAACATTATAGTGACGGTAAAGAAATAAGGCATAAATAAGACATTCTCCAAGCACATGGGTGGGAACATCAGGTAGGCAGTTCACAGGAAAGCAGGGAAACTCTACAATGAGTTTTTAGTGTTATCTGATGATAGCCTCAGCTTCTGGATTGGTGAGAACTAATGCTCTTTTAAGTTCAATATTCCAAAGGTCTCATCTAATACTTGAAAAGGTGTTAAGTCACACACAGAATTGGGCAATGAAAAACTATTAAAGGGACTAAAGAGCCAGAAATAATTTGGCTCTGGATTTGCAACTTTCCAATTCTCCACAATTATGAAATTCTTTTCAGTCAATTTAACTTGTAGAATCTTTAACATAGGTGTTAAGCATGATCTTTCTTCTTTCTTGGAATTTGAGTTCATGCAGAATGTTTTTAGTCTTAGGTTCTACCCCTTCAACTATTTTGGAACCTAAACTCTATTTACATACAAAAACTGCATAAGCTATTTGTGCTCATGATAGCACACAGCTGTTATCCTAGCACTCGGCAGTTGAGGAAAGATCAAAAGTTAATGTGCAGTCTGAGCTGCACAGCAAGACCTTTGTCTGATAAACAAAACTAAACAAACAAACCTCCAGGTCAAGGGATACAGTCTAGGGATACAGCATTATATTCTCAAGGGCCTGAATTCAAATTTTGAGAGCAGCAGGAAGAGAAAGAGGAGGAAAGGGAGGGAAGGGAGGGAGGACAGAAAGGGACGAAGAGAGTAAGGAATGGAGGGGCAGAGGAAAGGAAGGGAGGGGCTGAAGGAGGGAGGGAGAGATGAGGGGAAAGGAGAAGAGGGGAGGAGCAGAAAGAAAGAAGGGAGAAGTTTGGGTGATACTTCATAAAAGACAGCTGTAACTGTAAAGGGATTTTGAAGGGGGAGAGGAGAGTGGAGGAAGGGAGGAAGAACAGGTAAAGAGAAAAAGCCAACCTAATGCATATTGTCTCCTGGTTATTTTCCTCTCCTAATTGATAGTTGTAACATTTAAATCAATAGCTTTCAAAGCAAAATCTCCCAAGTGACAGCATCAGTCTCAGACTCTGCAAGGTAGGGTTCCGCAGTCTGTTTTAACAAGCCTCCATTCAGAGACTCTGCTTCACTATTCTAGAAGCACTGTGCTCTGTGACAGTGTCATACCATGTGGGGTTGCATTCAGATCAGAAAGTCTTGGTCAGAGACATGCAGAACAAGAAGCCAATAGAAGACCAGGGGCTCTCCTCACAAGAGGAGCACTGCTCCACAGTGCAGGCTGACTTAAGAAACTGTGGCCATTGGAAGTTCTAGAGTGTGCAACCAGAACCAGCTCCCATATGCTGGGGTTCTATATCTATCATTCCAAGTGAGGAGTCCTTTATTTCAATCATGGCAGTCTGAGCCAAGTTACCTTAACTATGAAAGGATGACAATTATTTAACCCAATTTCGTGATGTTACCATGACATTTTAAACTAGTTGTGTGTGTGCACCCACCAACCCTTTACAGCTGGCAAGTAGTACCACGAACCCCATTGATCCATTCATTAAAACTGTGATGACAAGTAAGACTCAGTAAGAATTTATTGAGTGAATTGATGTCCTCTTGTTATCACTTAAGAGGATTGATATTAGTGTTAGTTTTCGTCTACTAATGCTGTTTCAAGGCATGCTGCATGGGAAACACATAGTTAGACTAGACTTAATTTTAGAAAGAAGAAACAGAATTATTTACAAGTCGATGTGAAAAGATTAAGGAATATCTAAATGGAAACCACTTGCCATCCAACTCTGACTTTCTCATTCATCATTCATGTACACACGTGAATCCACACCCACATGAACACATACATATGGCACACACAAACATGCACACATACAAATGCGTGCATGCTCACACTCACTCACCCGTGTGCACACACACTCACACACCTATGCACTTTGTGAGGGCAAAAACTTCACTCTGTAATAGTTACTAGGGAAATGGTAAGTGTCTTGAATGTTTAGTATAGACTTAAGCTCCATGTTTTTTTTTTAGTGGATTGATATAGTTTGGTTCATCGGTACAAAGAATGACCACCACAGCATTATCAGCAGTTGTTGCTGATGTTAGTTAAAAAAAAAAAAAAAAAAAAAAAAAAAAAAAAAAAAAAAAAAAAAAAACAAGACAAAACAAAACTCAGTAATTAGATTTGTGTTTTGAGTGAATTTTTCTATATTAATAAATTTCTCAATAAAAATATCACTTTTTAGTAGTCAGCTCTAGAAATGCACTCCAACTTCCAGTTCATGGCAGCTGACATATGAACCAAAATGCTTTCCATCGCTCTCTGCTAATTGGTCCAACAGGAAAATAGATGAACATATGTGCACATCCCTGGGACATAAGTGATCGGAAATATCCTTAAAAGAAATGGAAAGGCCTTAATACTCAGATAGAAAATAGCCAGAAATGAAGTGAAAATGTCACAAAGAAACAGGTTACCTTCCAACTGGGGCCCTCTATGCCCTGGAGTCAGGATAACATTGCAACACTATGTACTATCCACCATTATCCACCTTGCAGTGTAGTCTGAACACTGAGAAAATGAGAGCTGGACTGGCCAAGGAGGCAGGTGGGGGTGGAGGGAAGTAAGAGGAGAGACCTTGGAGAGAGGAAGGAGCTTATGAGTCAGGTTCAGGGTAAGACTTTAACCTGGGGAAATTGGAACCAGGTATGTAGATTTTATTTTATGTAACTATTATTAAGCTTTATTAAGCATACAAAATAATGGTTTTATAGTATTTTTCACACATGTATATTATTGTAGTTTGTTTATAAATTTGACATCTTGGAAGGTAATTCAGGGACTGGGAAGATGGTTCAATTAGCGAACTGTTTGCCACACAAGCATAGGGAGCTCAGCTCAGGACTCCAGCATGCTCGAAAAAGCTAGTTATGGTTGTTGCATGCCTATAATTCTAGCACCTGAAGGTAGAGACAGCAAGAGCCTTGGAGCATTTGACCAGCTAACACTGCTGAATCAAGGAGCTCCAGACTCAATAAAAGATCCTGGCTCAAAAATTAACAAGAAGAGAGACAGTGAAAGACACTTACCATCAGATTCTGACTTTCACATTCATGTACACATGTGAATCCATGCCCACTTACACATATACACAACACACACAAACATGCACACATATAAATCATACAAATGCACACAGATATATGTACACACATGCATACAGATTAAGTCATTAAATCAAGGAAGAGATAGATGATAGATAGATAGATAGATAGATAGATAGATAGATAGATAGATAGATAGATAATAGACAGACAGACAGATTATATATACCAAGACACATATATATCAAGGTTTTAAAAGGAAAACAGAAGGCCAGGCAACTAAGAGAGAAACCTTCTTTGATCCCAAACAGAAGCATTGAAGACACAGAAGAAGAATCAGATCAACAAATACAAGACAGAACTGATAGTGCTGTTTGTAATGAAAGAGAAAATGAGTCTTCTGCATGAGTCAGGTCAGGGAATATCAACTTAGGAGAAAAAGAGCACTCTTAGGGCAGAAGTCAATAACATCACAAATAACTGAGTGTGCTTTCTGCCATGGTTCTACATTTGCAGTTCTGTTATCTCATGACAACAATTAAGCAGTGGGTGAATAAATGGCCCAAAAGCAAGGTGCCATCGCATCCTCTTTAGCGCATCGAAAGTTTCTCAGTGTCAAGTCTGAGAATAAAGAAGATAGGAGATGAAGTGTGATCCCTGGCACTCAGTTGACAAGCTTTTGAAGCATAATGAAAGTAGATCCATTGTGTGATTGAATGACATGCCACGACAATACCCGATGACCAGGAGATGCTCAGTGTGTGTCCATCCACACACTGAATGCCCAACTGCTAGAAACTCACCTGAAATACTATGGCCATTTATTTATAGCCTGACTTTTCCAGAAAAGATCTGAGGTGGTTAAAAAAGACAGTTTGTCTACAAGGATTTGTTTCATGGGTGATTTTGTTCTTTACAAATCGCGTTAGCTATCTTCTATGATGTCTACACAAAAGGAGGAGGAGATAGCTATGTGGTACAAAGTTCAAAGGCCAAATTATACTGAAGCTTACTTGTCTGTGTGTCAATATTCCCCACATGTTCTAGTGTCTTCTTGCTTTTACTTATTCAGCTGCAATCAGAAACTTGCTTGATTGAGTTGACAGGGTAGGATTGGAACACAAAATTAGGATCTATCAGTAATATTCCAGTCTTACGTTAATACTGATCTTGCACTTGCCCATGTGTAGGGAAGTATAGAAAAACCCAAGACCATGCCTTTCATGTGGATCCCAATCTTACATTATCTTTGTCAAATTTTGTAAATTGGAAGTCCTGTTCTGGAACTTAATGCTCTAATAGTGATGGTGAAGTTTTGTCAGAGGACTTACCTCAACTTAGAACAAGAATGTGGAATTGTGCATGTGACATCATCTAGTCCACCTTCTGCCCCTCCTGCTTTTCCTCTATTGCTTTTCTGCTTCACTTCTTCCAGTATCCGCCAGCTGCTTTCTCTCAACCCTGCCTCCATGTTCACACCATTTCAGCCTTCCAGTAAGAATTATTTCTTCCTCTTTTTGTGTGCGGGTTTGGCTGAGAATGGCCCCCATAGGCTCATATATTTGAAGGCTTAGTCACCAGAGAGTGGACCAATTTGATAGGATTAGGGAGATGAGGAGTTATGGCCTTGTTAGAGGAAATGTGGCACTGGGCATGGGCTTTGAGGTTTCAAAAGTCAAGGAACAAAGAGAGGCTTGCTGGCAAGACAGTTATTTTTTCTTTTATATTTAGTGTGACATCTGAGCCCATGGGTGGTGCCATTCACATTCACCCCATCCAGACTCTCAAATTCTTGCGCTGAGGTTTCCTACATAATTCTCAATCCAGTCCAGTTGAAATGAAGATGACCTACCAACCTTATAATATTACTTTCCTTACAAACATCAAAATTTCAGGACTCACTGTGGACGAAACCCACAATTTTTACATTAGGCAGTGAGTATCTGATTCTTTGGGTAAATGACCTCATCAAAAAATAAGCAGTTTCTATATCAGTTTACCCAATGGCAAACATGTTGAAGAAGACTGCTCACAAGTTTCTTTATAAAATAAAATAAAACAGGCAGGAAGAATGACTCTTTGGTTAAAAGTGCATACTACCCTTGCAGAAGACCAGAGTTGAGTTCTTAGCACCCTACGGAGAAGCATACAATCACCTCTCCACATATAACTTCAACTCCAGAACATCCAACATTCTCTTCTGGACTCCATGGGTAGCTGCACTCTCAGGCATATACCCACATAAACACATATACACATTAAAAAAAAAAAAAAACAGGAAAACTCCTATCCAGCCCTCTATCTAATTTGATGTGTACAAACATCTTTCCCAATAGAAAACACAGTTTATCATTACAAATAGAATTCATAAGAATCTCAAATGTCATGTTCAAAGGTATGCAGCTTGTCTCTAAATAGCCCTTTGCCCAAGAGCATGCTATTTATTCAGTATTACATTGGTTTGAAACAACAAACATAAACTCTGATTTATTACCACATATATCTCTTGATTAGACCATTAATCTCACTACCTCCTTAGAAAATTTTTCCTTTCTATTTTTAAATTTAAATACCATTTCCTGTGCCATTCTTAGATGACGGTTTTCCTTCATATTTCACTCCAAATTGGAAACAACTTAGTGAGGTCAAAGTCATCTTCTTACTGTGTTCTTTCTAGACTTGTTTAAGCTGGCCTGTGTGGCTTAAGGTAATACTTTAAAAATATTTCTATTTCTTTTTAAAATAATTATTAACATCTTATTTCTTTGAGAATGCCACATGTGCATTAAATGTATTTTAATCATAGTCACCCTCACATCCTTCCAGTTACTTCCAGATCTGAATCCCCTCCAAACTCCTCCTCCTCCTCCTCCTCCTCCTCCTCCTCCTCCTCCTCCTCCTCCTCCTCCTCCTCCTCCTCTTTTCCTTTTTCCTCTTTCTCTTCCCTTCCCCCTCTCCCTTCCCCTTCTCCTTCCCCTCCCCCTTCCCCTTCTCCTTCTTCTACCACAGTTTATACCGTTAGAGGAACTGACTTTCCTCATCCAATAGCCATCAACTGACAATAATTTCCAAACTAAGTTGAATGGGAAGCTATGAGAGACCCAGACACATGTTCATTGTTGGAATGTAGACTGGCTTGCTTTTGTTCAGGTCTTGCACAGGCAACCACAGGGGCTGTGAGTTCATTAGTACAGTGATTCTGTCAAATCCAGAAGACATTGTTTTATCCTGGTCCTCCCTGATCTCTTACAATCCTTCTATCCTCCCTCCCTCTAACCACTCCATAAACACACATTTCTCTCTCTTTTCTTTGAGTCCCAAACCCAATTCTTGTCAGCTATTCCTCCACAAACTATCCCATTTTCGCCAGCTTCTGAGCAGCATTCCACTTCCACCCCAATTCAAGCCCTCCATCTGCTTTTTCTTGGACTTACTCCTGTGGTCTTCTTCTTTCTATTTATGGTTTCCACAGCCCACTTTTTATGCAACACTCTGAAGGATCTTTTAACATATTTGATGAGTTCTGTTCCTATTTAGCATCTGCTATAGCCCACTACTGATTTCCCACAGGATTATACTCAACATTTTTATGAGCTAGAAGGCAATACTTCACCTGGATTCTGCCAATCTTTTATATTTATTTCTGACATTTCTTTGCTTTCTCATCAGGTTCTAGTCTGACCTGTCTTCTCATTGTTTGCCAACCATGCCATACCATTATCTCCAGCCTTTTTCATGCATGGGTTGGCACCTTTCCTCTGACCATTCTATTCAATTGGTATCTCTTAGAAATATCATTCTGAATATTTTACATTAAAATAACTTCCCAACATTTTACCTTTATTCCTAACATAGGTCTTACTGCTGTGTGAATTATTATATTTCACTTACTTAATAGGCACTTATTAGTTTCTCTCTACCATGATTTAGGTTTAGTGAGGGTAGGAACCTTGTGTCATGCCAACCCCATAGTAGACACATGTTGTATACATAAAATTCATTTCATAACAATACTCAGATATTTTACTTCAAGCATCCTGTCCAGTTAAACAGGGGCCACTATGAGTTTATACACACACATACACACACACACACACACACACACACACACACACACACACACATCTTGTAAATATTATGGCACTCCTTAAACTATTAAAATATGCTAGTAATTACCTGAGAGAGATACAGCCCTTCCTAGGGCTCTCACAATTCTCTTGATATCTTCAGGTTCCAAGTCCCCGTTCTCAGTCTCACATCAAAATTGGTTCATATTGCTCAAAGACGTACAGAACCCAACTATATTTTAAGACACTCCAACTGATCAATCTGTTTCCAAGACATTAACAGCTGCTGTTTTAATCATTTATGGGACCATTTCAGCATTTCAGCTTCGAGTCAAAAACGAAAGCATTGTTTTGTGTTTCCTGAAATTGGCTCATGAAAATAGGACTTTCCTTCTAATTTGGTAAAGTCAGATTAGAGTCTGGTGGCTATCTGGAAGTGTAAACTGTGATCCCTCTAAATCCATGGTGGAGAGGCAGCATTTTACAGGCAATATAAGCTTGAAACTGGATCCTCAAGTCTCAAAGTATCTATCACCATTGTTAAAATGCCTAGATAGCTTTCTATGTTACTGATGTTATCTTTTTAGCTTAGAAAATTTGCATTACTTATCATTGCCAACCTCTATCTTTGAGCTACACAGAGAATGCCACTAAGATTAACAAGAAAATGTTAATTAATATCCATATTTTATGGCAAGAAAAGACTTTGGGGTGATAAGGAACTAATTCTATTGATAGAGATCCAAGAGATGTTCAATAGTTTGTCACAAATTCCAACATAGGCTCTTCTGTTTCCCTTAGGCTTTGGGACACAGAAAGGTAAGTTCTGTCATGGCCACTTTATGGGGACTCCAATGATGCATAAAATAGGAAATCCCCAGGCAATCCCTTAAAACAAAACTCTTAAGTCTCTCCCTTACTATTCTGGACCTCCTTCCCAGATTTCTCATCTTCATAGGTAAGGCAATAGCCATGCAAGAGATCCAGGCTCCCTCTTAATTTACCCATCTTCTCATATAACTTATTTTCAGTTAATCAAAAGGCCTTCCAATCACATCTCCAGTGCCATTATTATGTCTTAGGTGCCATCACTTTTTCTTGCATTTCTGTAGGAGTTTGTTAAATGACTTTTCTGATCCTAATCTTGCTGACAACTGTACACATACACCAGGTACATTGCTACTTTATTTCTATGGCCTTTGCTATTTCACAGGATATCTTAAGTTGCAAAAGAATGATGTCTATGTAGGGTAGATGCAGCTCTAACACACAAAGCTTAATAAATGAAGAGGTCTTTATGCTAAGTAGGAAAGGGATTTCCTTTCTCCACTTGCTCCATTTTATGCCAGGGCATCTGGTTTGATAATGCTTGATTAGTCTGATGTCAGCCTCATGACATGACTCCTTTGGTTGAATATCCCTTTTTCAATATATAACCTAAAAAGCCTTCCCACTTCCCTGCCCACCCCTTCTATTTGTCATTCTGTATTTCTGTCTTGATGCTGGCTGAACACCACTGATGTGCCAGTCATTGGAGGTGAAACAGTCTAAGATCAGGTCCCAACACATGTTTCTCCATGTAAAAATAGCAGGAACTGGGACTTCTCAAACTCCTGTGCACCTAGACACCACAGGGAACCATGAGGAGTTGGGAATGGGAGCCTGGGGGCCCACAGTGAGCACAGGGAGAGGGTAGGACACTGGTTTAGTTTCAAGTGAGTGCCAAATATATGGAGGGCTGAGAGACCTTCATGGGAGGCTTAGGCACTGTTCTGTATGACAAAGCCTTCCCCTCCACAGTGGTCTTTGATGAAGGAGAAGGTCCTTGCTTGGCCAAACTATTTAATTCATGGCAGATGAGGATGCATTCTTCTTACTTAGGGTGAATCAGGGATTAAATACCTTTTGCAGGAAGGAATGCCCAAGAAGTAGAGTTTATAGGCTAAACACTCAGAGATAGCTCATTAGCATGGAGAACTCTAGGTTTTTATGTGACGTAACCAGTTGTCATGGCCTTCTTTAGTGGGGTATTGTGGTCACATGCTCTAGGACAGGAAGGTAGGAGGTAGTTCAAACTCCTGTCATTCTTAATTATACAATTTACCAGGATTCTGAACTTGTTCCAACCTTACCTGTTATTCTGTACGGTGGCACAGTTCACTGCCTTACATCCATTGTCACCTTACTCTCTTTCACCTTATGTTTTTGCTTAAGAAAATATTTGAATGGTGGTGCTTAATCAGTACTTACTGTAAGTCAAAATGAATGGACAATTCCTTCTGTGAATGAACAATACGGAGAAAGGACCACAAGATAAACTAAAAGCAAAGCTGTGCTATATGCTAGACTCAATGTTTCATTCAAATGGGCTACTTTGTAGGAAAACTCTTGGGTGAGCATGGTCAGGTGAAAACCTTATAAAGACAGAATAAAAGGAATCGTCTATGACCTGGTTTGTATTAATTACTGTTTACTGTAGGGGCCCAGAGATAGAATTATGCAATATCCATCACTTCTGTTCATTTGGGAGCTTGGAAATAAATGTGAAAGGAACAATAAATGAACAAATGAATCAAAAGATAATCCCACAAAAATAATAAATGTGAAATTAACACTTAGGATAAAGAATACCATGAAAAAATATAGGAAAAGATGCACATTTTAACTTGGTTACCTTAACTACCATTAAAGGTAAACCTACCAAAATAGGCTGATGATTATATTAGCATGATCCATGATTTGTTATATAGTGCTTTTAAGGATATGTGCAACTGTGGAATACAGCTTAAAAGTTTATTGCTTTGACAGTCATTTCAAGTCTACAAGATTTAAACCAACTCAACGCTTGCAGATGCAAAGCGAATGCTAGATCCTTTGGAATAAGTAAGGTGAGTGTGATGACAAAGAGTGTCTATTAGGTGCTCAGTATCTTCTATGAGTAAGAAGGGAAGCACTGGATAAATAGCAGCACAGAAGAAATATGAAGTGTATATGTCTCATGGTCCCTATTTACCTCTCTGTTTCTGTGATAAATCACTTAGAGCACCTTGGGAGAGGAAACCATTTATTTATTTGTCTTACAGGTTAAAGGCATCATCTACTGAAGACTACCATGGCAAGAACTGGCTTGATTCCTTTGGTTTGCCTAGTTGCCTTTCTTCTACAGCCTAGGCTCTTTACCCTTATTATTAATTATTAATTAATTATTAATTAATTTCTAATTAATATACTGGAGGGAATTAAGGAAATGTCACCCAGGAAAGCCCACAGGATAATCTGATAGAGATTAATTCCTCAATTGAGCTTTCCTCTTCCCAGGTGTATTAGGTTGATTACTGCCGCTACCAGGACAAGTCATCACATAGACAAATTATGTTATCAAGATAGGCCCAGAAAATCATGGTAGCATCTGAATTAAGCATACTAGATGAGGAGCATTTTGACAGGAAGTTGTAGGAATGAAAGGGCATGTGCTTGAGCTGTTTTCTAGGTGAGTAGGTAGAATCCAGTCCTGAAATGCTGGGCTGAGCCAGCTAAGAGAATCTTTACTATTTGCTGACATTTTACCTCTAAAGGGTAAAGAAAGAGGCCAAACAACAAAAATCACTCCACGACTGCTATTTAGCTTAGTAAATGCTTGCAGTGGTCATCAGACACCCTAGACAGAGGTGAGTGCTGTTCTCAAATGAGGAGAATAGGAAACATATGGGCAAGAATAAAGCAAATTTGACAGACACAAGCACAGGAAGATTAAAGGCCACAGTGAACTTTGAGTCAGCAACAGAAGTTTCTTAAAGTAGCAATGGTGAAGGTCAAAGGATGTTGGAGCCCAGTCTGTGCTAATGCTCCAGTGCTCCCTAACAACAGCTACAAGGAGAAGCTGCCATTGCTCTGCCCCTTTGTTTATCATAGAGATGACATGGAGTACAGAGACAGGAACTGAGTCTTGGCAAGAGAGACCAGACAGTCTAGGGAGATGAAGAATTACAAAGAGCACACGCTCATCTTAGTGGATTCAAGCATTCTGTCCACAACAAATCACATCTCAGTGGTTACAGCATAACTCACAAGTGGGCAGGGAAACAGCTGGTACCAGCCATCCAGAAAGCACAGGAAATGGAAGAGGCAGATAAGACACGAGGTGGCATAAGCTGGCCTGATCTTCACCAACTGGGAGAAAAAGGACTCTACAAGCCAGAAATGGACATTTGGTAACAATCCCACGGGGATTCTCCATGTAGGGATCTGTCAGCATTTAAGGGGGAAGTAGGAGTCATTTTGGAATCATTATGAGAAAATACATAGAACTGGGGCTCTGAAAGGGACTGGCTGCCCTTTCAGAGGAACCAGGATCAATTATCAGAATCCACATGGCAGTTCACAATCATCTGCAACTCCAGTTGCATGGGATTGAATACCCTCTTCTTGCTTTCATGGGCATACATGTGATGCACAAATATCATGCAGGCAAATATTTACACACATAAAAAAATTCAACCTATATAGAACTGTAGAATATCAGAACTGAAAGGGTTTCCCAGGCAACTCAGGCCCCAAATCCATCAAAATGCTTAACTCTGTGACCTATTTTATCCCATGATGAGAAACACTACTTTTCAAGGCTGCTTATTAACATAATCCTCTATTAGACATAATTCCACTAAATTCATCTGGGGTGAGTTGTAAATCCATGTTTTATTGTTGGCATGGCAAATCTTAAGAATAAGTTCTACTGATGGCATACACTGCTAATCTACAGTTCGATAGAGTGAACCAAATATATAAAAACTGGTTTGTAAAAGGCTATTTTTCATTTTGCTTTATGCCAGGAAGATACCAGGTATGTGGTTTAAATGAGAATGGACCTTAGTGTTACATATTTGAATGCTTGCTCTGCAGTTGGTGGAGCTGTTTAGGATTAGGGCCTGTGGCCTTGTTGGAGTTTTCGAGGTTTTAAATGCTCATGCAATTCCCAGTAATCTCTTTCTGACTGCTTACTGCTTCTGTCTGTGTAACTATGGTTTGTCTCAATGCGGAAGCTCTCCATTACTGTTCCAGCGCCATGCATGCTTGTCTGTGTGCTGATAGATTCCTTACCATGATGATCTTGGACTATCTGAAACTGTAAACAAACCATCAATTAAATGCTTTCTTTTATAAGTTCCCTTAGTTTTTTCACAGCAAGAGAATGGCAACTAAGACGATAGGCAATACGATCCAAACTACAATTGATAAGCCAGCCATGAACATCACTTCAGTGCAAATGATAACAGCTAAGAAAAGGAGTGAGTTTTCCTATGGCAGTGGGGCTCTGATTACCTTGGAGCCCAGGAGGGAATTTCTCAGATATCATCTGCCAATATCTTAATAATGCAGTCCCTGAAGTTCAGCCTTCCATCACCAACAAAACCACAAACAGGATTGTGTACCTTTGGATCCCATGTATTTATGGGCATTACTATAATAATACCACTTTGAAGCACACCACATACTACTACATTTTGTAGTAATAATTTTGTATTTGTTTCAGGTCTCCAGTCCCCAAATACACTTCCTTTATCCTGAACAAAAATATGGCCAGATGGCTCTCTGCCAGAGGCAGGTGTAGGTTTTGTCCAGCAGGCTTGAGCCTAAGCCAAATATAATAGTTTTTGTCATATTGCTGTGATAAAATGCCTGGAAAAAGCAACTGATAGAAGAGAGAGTTTATTTTGGCTCACAGTTTGAGGATACAGTCCATCATGGTGGGGAAGTCATGGTGGTAGCAGCTTGAGGTAGCTGCTCACACTGTATCAGCAGTCAGGCAGCAGAAAACAATGAATGCTAGATTGTGCTCAGCTCTTTTTCCTTTGTATTTGGAGTGTAAGGCTGGGTCTTCACATCTCAATTAACATACTCCAGGAAAACCCTCACAGAAGAGCCCAGGACCTAATATAATCTAGATAATCCAGCACAGGCACAAGCAGGTGCTTGTTTCCTAGGCGATTCTAGTTCTAGTTAAGTTGACAAGCAGTGTTAAGCAACACTTATTGGGCACGTACATACCTTGGTAGAACACTCTTCTCTTTCACTGTTCATGAAAGAGAAGCATCAGACTATGAGAACTCTCCCCCAGTAAATGCTTTGAACCTAACACTTTGCCATTTAAGGCCCCTTTATTTTGACCTTGAAGTATGTTCACATACTCTCTTAGGGTAAAATGCTCCTACCCTACTTTGGGGTGATCTCAGGCTAGGCAAAAATGTCTCACCTCAACGAAAAATAATTAAAGACTAATGTTGTATTGAAATTATTTTTATTTAATTTTACACATTAGCAAACAAGGAGTGATAAAAGAATTTTAAAGAACAGCTTTGCCTGATTTAGAGATATCTGTGACCCATCAGAATGGCTAAGATTGAAAAATCAAGGGACAGCACATGCTGGCAAGGATGTGGAGCAAGAACACCCCTCCAATGCTGGTGTAAGTACAAACTTGTACAACCACTCTGGAGATTTCCAGAATTTGGCAGTTCTCAGAAAACTGGGAATAGTTATACATGAAGACCCAGCTATACCACTCCTGGGCATATACCCAAAAGATGCTCTACCATCCCACAAGGACATTTGCTCAACTATGTTCATAACAGCTTTATTCATAATAGCCAGAAACTAGAAAGAACCTAGATGTTCCCTCAACTGAAGAATGGATAAAGAAAATGAGGTTCATTTATACAATGGGATACTATCACAGCTATTAAAAACAAGAACATCATGGATTTTGCAGGCAAATGAATGGAACTAGAAAATACCATCCTGAATGTGATAATCCAGAATCAAAAAGACTTGCAAGATATGTACTTACTGATAAGTGGATCTTAGCAATAAATTACAGGATAACATGCTATAAGCCACAGACCCAAAGAAGTAAAATAACAAGAATAGCCCAAGGGAGGATGGTTGAATCTTTCTCAGAAGGAAAAAGAAGAGTTCTTTCTATGCATCTCAAAGATGGATGGATAGAAGGAACTGGGTGGGAGAGGGGATGAGGACAAGAGTGGGGCAGGGTGTGGGGATCAGGTATAGGAAGAGAGAACAGAAATCAACATTGGGTTGGAGGCAGAGAGCAATCTCTTGGATGCTCCAGAGACCTGGGATGGGAGTAGGCCTCAGGGTGTCTATGGGGACAACTCCAGCTGAGACTCCTAGTAGTAGGGGATATGGATCCAAACTGACCACTTCCTGTAGCCACACAGGACTCCCAGTATAGAGATAAGGACAACAACCCACCTACAAAACCTTGACCCAAAATGTGTCTTGCCTACAAGTTGTAGAGGGATGATAATAGAGCAGAGATGGAGGGAATGGTCAACGATGACTGGCCCAAATTGACACCCATTCCATGGAAAGAAACAATCTGACACTATTAATGATACTCTGTTATGTTTGCAGACAGGTGCCTAGCATAACTGTCCTCTGAGAGGCTCCACCCAACAGCCAATATAAAGAGATGCAGAGACCCACAGCCAAATATTAGATGGAGTTTGGAGAGTGTTGTAGAAGAGTTGAAGGAAAGACTGAGGGACCCAACAAGACAAGGACTCCACAGGAAGACCAACAGAGTCAACTAATCTATACTCTTGGGGGCTCTCAGAGACTTAACCACCAACCAAAGTAGGAACATGGGCTGAACCTAGGCCCCCTGTACATATGTAGCAGGTATGTAGCTTGATCTTCATGCAGGGTAGCCCCCCAAGAACTGGAGAAGGAGCTTCCCTAAATCTATTGCCTTCCTGCCTGTGGATCCCACTCCCTTAAATGGATGGCGTTTTCTGGTCTTAGAGGACGAGAATAGTCCTAGTCCTGCAGTGACTTGATGTGCCAGGGACTTGGGGTGGGGGTCTCCCCCTTCTCAAAGGAGAATGGAAGGGAAGAATTGCAGGAGGATCTGAAAAAGGGGTACTGGGAGGAAGCAGGACTGATATTGAGATGTAAAGTGAATAGATAAATTAAAAAATAAAACAAAAAAGTAAATATCTATAAATATGTAGACAAAAATCCAAAGCTAAAATAGAAGTTGACCCTTTTTAAATGTTTTTTTCCAATTTGATATTAAAAACAATTAGATTGGGGAATGGATGATTTATGTGGTCAGACTCCTCATTTCATTTAGGGGCTTTAATGTTCTATTTTTTTAACTTAATAAAATCATGGTTTAGTAAGAGATAAAGAGAGGGAAAAAAGACTGGGGGTCAAGGATTGGGACTTTGAAAGCAAACAAAAGTAGGATGGAATCCTGGAGCCAGCACTTATGTGACTCTGCAAGTTATGTAGCTTCTGTAAGACTCAGTCTCGTGTACAAAGCAGGACAGTCAAAGCATTTCTTTCTTCAGGATGCCATCAGACTGAAAGACAGTGCACATGCAAGGCTTAGAACAGTGTCTGTCACACAGTTACTTCTCCACCATGTGTCATGTATAAAGAGAATGCAGAATGTTGAAGGCTTGACATTTCATTCCAATAATCTAAATACAAATAGCTCAATCTTGAAAACAGCAAAGACGGTTTGCATTAATGGAGCAGAGAATAAAATGTCTTTCATAATGTGAAGAGGCAGTGATGATCTCCCTTAAGTGATGCTAATTAGTGATAGCTAAATTGCAAATTATTGTTCATCTGTATCCAGACATTAGGTACAACATATATTGCCAAATACCAGTCAGAATCTATTATGGAACATTTTTAAAGGCACATTATACAATACAGGACCAAACTGTAAATTATTTTTTGACCTTGACTTTATAATGATGTCATGAAGGCATCCTTGGAGCCAATGAAAAGGATTGCTTTAATTACTTGCATTAGATATCTGAGAAGAAATACTTCAGGGGTGATTTTAATGAGTTTTGAATTACATATTTTTAGCTTGAATATTTCCTCATTACTTCTTTTCTTATTAACCACCACTGAACGGGTTTTGAGACAGTGTGGATGGCTCAGGTTCAGGTCATAATCTTCGTGTACAAGCACATATACATACACACATATAAGAGCCATATAGTCTTCATTACTTTCCACATGAGTCAGCACAGGAAGGTTTATTATAGGCCCTTTTATAAAATAGCTGTCTACACGTTCATTACCATATCAATGCAATGAGAACACTAAACGTGTGGTAAGGTGTTGCTCCATTTTGGTCACATATCCTTCCCACAGGCCACTAGAAATGACAAGATAGGAATTTCACTGTTCCTGCCCTAGAACTACATGATGTGTGCCTCCCTGCCTATTACAGAGTTTGATGACTGCTGGAGTTTTAGGTTAATAGAGCAAATACTTTGCTTTGTTGTTTTAGAGAACATTTTCCATTTTTTTCTTCACCTATTAGCTCTCATCTGTTCCCCTAGGAAACATCTGTACTCTGCCTTCAATGGTCCTAATAGATAGGTAATGTCCCCAAAACTAAGGGGAGTGTCACATAGGAGAATGATTCCACATGCTATCAGAACAAATTCAGGGAGAAAAAGGTGATTTAAGCAAGGCTAATCAATGCTTTCCTTGGCATTTAGAATGGATACTGCCAGAGAGTATCCATTTTTTCTTTTTGTATTGCTTAAGTGAATATATCTGGTATGGTAAGCAGCCATCTTTTTTCTTGTCATTTGAAGAGACTGCTGGAAGAGGAAGACAATGCAGAGAGAACAGCAGCTGAGAGAGAATGCTGTGAGATAGGGAACTGCCGGTTAATGTCTTTCTGCATGCAACTGCACTTGAAACTTTGAGCCTTGTGCTTTAAGTTAAACAGGAAAACCAACACTTGTGATAGTAAACGACGCTAGATCACAGTTCTTTGAGGAGGAGACTAGCATTCCAGGTTTTCTCATTATTAGTGTGTCTTTAATTTTTCTAGTTCTGCTATCCCAGCAGAGATGAACCCCAGGTGTGTTTGCTTTATACCCTTCAAAAATAACTCCCTGAGCTTCCTGAGCCTGTAAATCCCAGCTATATCTATGACACAATTGCACAATAAAGATATGCACAGTGTAATTCAAGACATAATCTTTGGGAAAGGCTTTAAACAAGGCTATGTTCTTTTATCTGTAGGCACAGAGTGTCCCAATGCTTCTCATCTGGGACAAATATCATTTGTTCAATTGTCACAAATATGACAGCTATTAGAGCTGAATACCAATGATCCCTTGGTAACATAGAAAAAGAGTGAAGTAGTTTGTGTGTGTGTGTGTGTGTGTGTGTGTGTGTGTAGTGTGTTACCTACCCCTGTGGCTTGGGCATTTCCTAGGTTAGACAGGCATCTTGCCTTAACATGGGATAATGAAAGGTCCAGATTGACTGATGGTCAGAATCAATCCTTAAATGCAGATCCAGGAGAGAGCATCATGAAGATTTTGATTTAATGAATCTTTAAAAGTTTTTATAATCCCCAGATGATACTCATGACAGTCAAGTGTAAGAATTCCAAGTTATAGATGAGCCAAAGCACATTCTATGAATCAATATTTCCAGCCACTTTGCAGGATCTGAGCAGAGAGGCTGAGAACAAACATGAGCTTTAGGAGGCTGGGCACTGGAAAGAACCTGCTTGCACTATTTCATGCATGGAGCATGGTAAAAGCAAGCTGAGGAGTGGACCAGGTAGCAACTGACAAGAACAAATCCAGAGTTTTCAAGGAAACAAAATGTACAGGATAGCAAAAAGTTCACAACTATAGTGCTGGGTTTTACCATCCTGGATATTGCTTTGTGGACACAAATATTGCCATATGTTTTGACCTAAATATAAGAGTCCACTTGAAGCTCTGAACTTTCGAAAATTAGCCATTAGAAAGAGGTGGGACAAGAGATTGGCTCAGGCTTCAATGTTCTGCTGGTGGTGTGCTTGCTTAGCGATTTAGGAAACCCTGGGTTCAATCCCCAGCACAAGAAAACAAAGAAAGAAAAAAGAAATGGGCACGGTAGCCCACATTTGTGATCCCAACTCTCCCAGGGTGGGGAAAGCGGGGAAACGATGCTCATCTTTGGCCACACCCGAAGTTCAAGGGTAGTCTGGGATGCAGGGCACCCTGAGTTGAAGAAGAACAACAATGGTTCACCAACTTCTCTGTTGTAACAAGGTTTCTGGTCCAAATGTAAGCCAGAGTTACAATAAGGATGAAAACAAAGACAGAAGTAGGCCTAGAAGTTAAATTTGCAGGCAAACATTGCCAATGTAAGCAGAAGGCACTAATGTGATGGGAGCAGCTCTGTTATTTCCCCATTAGCTTTGCCTCTGCATAGACTGTTCACAGCTTTTTCTTCTTATTCTCTGGGCTGAAGGCAGTGGAAACGCCACTCATGATAGCTCTTTTCTCCATGCATGATAATGATGCATTATGGTTCTGTAGCCACTAGGAACCCAAGCACATCTGTGAGGATTCCCACTGCCTCCTCAATCACCATTTCTATCAGCTCAGAAGCCTTCAGATCTACAAGCACCATGATTTTATTTCAAACCTGGCTTAGCCTCTAATAGCCCAATTAGGGTTATAAGAGTACCATTAGAAATCAATAATCAGACAAAATAGTCAGTCTGAATTTTTACGGCTTGTGTGTGTGTTCTCTCTTAATATATATATATATAATCGCTCTTTAGATACTAAAAACAAAATGAAGATATGAGTGCGACTATTTAGTAAGCATCCGCCTAAAAGGCAGAGTATATGGCACAAAGAAAATCCTCACAACAAGAATCATTAAAGATGAACATGAGAGAGAAGGAGAGATGTGAGTGACTTGGCTCACCTATTCCTAGGTGACATCAAACAAAAAAGGCTGGACAGAATCACATGGCATGATAAATTGCCCTTTTGTTCAGAAAACATCTCAGCGGCACTTTAGCACTCTCATTCAGCCAGCACCAAGAGCACACAAGAGAAGACCGGAGAAAATATGTAGCTGAATAGATGCAAAGGCAACATCATGATGTGCTGCCTGCTTCAGCCAAGCATGGACTCAGCAGTTGCTAGGCTTTATGTCTCTAATAGGTATGACTATCACTGACACAAAAAGTAATTCTCTCCTTGTTGCATATACTTGGCCTGGGGAGTGGCACTATTTGGAAGTGTGGCCTTGTTGGAGTAAATGTGGCCTTGTTAGAGTAGGTGTGTCAATGTGGGCATGGGCTTTAATACCCTTGTCCTAGCTGTCTGGAAGTCAGTATTCTCCTTGCAACCCCAGTATGAACATGTAGAACTCTTAGCTCCTCCTGCACCGTGCCTGCCTGGATGCTGCCATGCCCCACCTTGATGATAATGGACTGAATCTCTGAACCTGTAAGCCAGCCCCAGTTAAATGTTGTCCTTATGAGAGTTGCCTTGGTCATGGTGTCTGTTCACAGCAGTAAAACCCTAACTAAGACATCCTCTGCATATGGTCAAAAGCAAAATCCAGGGACATAAATGGATTCTTGTACTCTACCACTCACAGTAACTTACACCATACATAACATTCATAGCACTAACACCATTGCCACGAAGCAGAAACAACCAAGTTCGACAGATAAGCCCAATGTGCTACAGACATGCAAATGAATAGTGTCCACTCATAAAGAAGCATTAAAGTCTGATACATGCTACATGAATGAGCCTTAGAGATATTGTTTTAAATGAATGAAGCAGACATGAAAGAGTGAATATTATAAGATCCTCTTATATGAAGTACCTAGTCAAATTCAGATGGCTAGAAAGCAAAATGTAGGTTAATGCAGTTGAGAGAAAAGCAGAGTATGGAATAAGGAGTATAGGATTTATATTTAGGGCAAGGGTAAAATTTTGGAAATAGTGACAGATGCATATTGATTGAATGTACTCAATGCTACTGAGTTTTCTACTTATATGTGGCTAAAGCGGTTATTTTATGGTAAGTATTTTATTACATACACAACACACACACACACACCACTTTTAACATTGTCCCTAGTGGCTCACAAAAGGTACAGAGACTACACTAAGAAATGTCCAAAAGCCAAAGCCCGGACAGTGGAGATCAACCATGGATATTCATAAATCATGCCAAAAATCAAGCACCAAAAGGCTCAGAACATCTAACATTCAGGTAGCCTGATGGAATTTTCACAGAGGCCTATAGGAATTCAAAACATGCCAGCAAGGGTAGAAGGGCACCAAACATCTTCCCATCAGGATGCACCAGTGCTTAAAAGATGCGCGGCTTTCTCTTATGCTTGCCCTGAAGCCATCTGGGGTGAAGGAGATTGGCTCAAACTCTGAGTGGGACACTTCCAAATGACAAACTTTTAACTAGAATTGACGAATAAAGTTGTAAGGGATAGGATAAGATTAGCTGTATAAGGTTTTTTTGTTTCTTTGTTTCTTTGTTTTGTTTAATACAAGTGCTAGCCTCCCAGTGAATCCAGTGAGTGGCTATAAGCCCCTAGTTCACCAGGGTTTCATTTAGCAGCAGGTATACATTACTTTTGTTTTCTCTTATTTTCCCAACACATTTAATGCTTTAAACATTTTCTGCAGTATTAAACCACCAAAGCAGAATGAGTTAGTGCCTCCTTCTAAATTGCTAAATCCTATGCATTCTCTTTAGTGACCTACACATTTTCCCATCTCTTTTATCTTAACTGCATTCAGTCTGAACTCTCTTTACATTGGGAAACACTTTGACCTTACATTCTTCTTATCAACTTTAAGTGAAAATATGGAAAGTGTGTGCTCTGAATATTTTTCTCACCCAGAAATTAAAAGTAAAACAAAATAAATGTTCCATCATCTGGGCCATGGCTTTGAAGTTACATCCCGATATAAGAAGCCATAAAAACAAACAAAAACAAAAACAACAAACAAAAAAAAACCCAAGTTCCATTACTTCAGCCTTTGTAGGATATCAATTAAAGAGAGATGCTTACCATCTGACATATTGTTTTACTCTCAAGAGACAGAACTTAAATTGACTATCAGTGGTAAGCCTAACCCTCTACAATGAAAGCCTTGCTGAGCTAGAAAATTAAAACACAGCCAGAGTTGAAGGAAAATGTCCTATGTGATACATTTATAGAAGAAGAAGGCCTTAGATAGTGGTTTCTTGTGGTTTCAGAGCTTTTGGGAATTCTTCGCTACTCAATGAAGTTTCTTTATGTCTCATATGAAGATTCTCCTGGTACGGGAAACTGTGAGGCCATCTGCATTTTCACTGTGGTCTTCAGCATGGGGATAGTACTGCAAAGTGAATTCTTCAGAGAGACAGAGTCTCTCTACATAGCCCAGGCTAGCTTCAAACACTCATCTCCCCTCAGCCTCCGGAATGTTGGGACTGGCAAAGTGTGCAACTGTACCTGTATCACCAACCAATCTTAATTCTCAGCTCCTGCCTGGCATTTGGTGACACATATTACTTTGTTTAAATTGAATATTAGATACCAGTTTCCGTATTTGTTGTTGATCCAGTAAAACACAAAAGACATTTCATGTAAAAAGAAAAAAAGGGGGGTCATTAAAATAAAATCATGACAGAATTCTTTCTGTTTCATTTTCAGCAAACAAACCTATACAACAAATAATAATGTCTGGCTTTGTTCTTGCCCAGCTGACATGGTATAATATCACAGCACGGCATGGTATTGATGTTTTATTGCTCGTAGATGTTTCTACCCACCATAAGCCTCAGAGAAGAAAACAATCTTTGTAGAGACTCTCCGTAGCCTCTGACACTGAGTTGGGTGAGCTCTTGCCACTGATATACTTTTCCTCTAGCAGTTCTGAGGTTTTCTTGTTCTTTTCTTTCTTTTCTTTTCTTTTTTTAGGTTTTTCGAGACAGGGTTTCTTTGTGTGTCCTGGCTGTCCTGGAACTCACTTGTAGACCAGGCTGGCCTCGAACTCAGAAATCTGCCTGCCTCTGCCTCCCAAGTGCTGGGATTAAAGGTGTGCACCACCACTGCCCAGCTGTTAGTATTTTTCTATTCATGATGAAAAATGTGTCAGTGATTCATGAATACTCAAAGCTAGATGACATTCTCTAAAGATAATGTATTAATTCGTGACAATATCAAGTTTTAATTTTTCCTTTTTTAAAAAGGTTTAATTTAGAAACAGAATTATTACATAGATGAGAGGAATGAGGTTCAAGAAATAATTTTAAAATAAGCCTATGCACAAAAACAGACAATATATGTTCAGAAATAAAAGAAAGGTGGCTTTATATTGTAATAAGTGTGTGAAGGCTTATAAGCCTACAAAAATTAAACCATAGAAGAATGCCTGCCTATGAAGCAGCATACATGATTGCATCTAATAATTTATTACATAATAAAAACAGGATTTTCAGTTCATGGTGAGAATGTGAATTACTTAACAATATTGGAAATAACAGCTACATAAAGTTTTTTAGCTTATGTTAGGTGAGAAGTAAATTTTTAGCATATTAAATATTTAAGTATAAACATCAGGCATAAAATACCCAAAGAATATATAGAAAACAATATAATTTGGTGTTGGAAACAGTTTTTCAAGCACTATACAGAAAAAACACAAAATTTAAGCATATATAGGATCCAAACATTTATCATAACTGAGCAATTACAGACTATAACAAACAACATTGTTCCCTCCAACAGAATGTCTTAGTGAATAGGTAATACTAGGCTTCTGTGTTAAAGAGATCATGGGGTGGGAGGTATACAGATATGAAGATAGTGACATCATTTCCAGGGGTCAGTGTTAAATATTTCCCATTTTAAAAATTATATTACATTTAAACTGTTGTTGAGTTTTTAAAACCTGTTTCAGTTTGAATATGGCTGGCAGATTGGGATCTATGACTTGAATATGGCTGGCAGATTGGGATCTATAGCTTGAATAAATCGATGGCTTAAATATGGCCAGTAGATAGAAATCTATGTGTTCATATGGCTGGCAGATTGGAATCTATGGCTTGAGTATGGCTGGTAGACTGGCAACTATGGCTTAGATATGGCTGGTAGACTGGGAATCATGATTTGATTATGCTGGTAGATTGACATTTTATCCAATAGCTTATGAGCTCTAGGAAGGTGCATGGATCCTAAGTGATCTGATATAGTCAATGGTTAATTACTTGATGGAGTCAAAATAAGATGACACTGATGAGAGGTCGGGGAAAGTAGAAAGTGAGAACCTGTTGAAGAAAATAAGTCACTATGGGTAAATCCTTAATCACTATCTCTCTCTCTCTCTCTCTCTCTCTCTCTCTCCTTCTCTCTCTCCTCCCTCCCTTCCTCTCTTCTCCTCTACCACACTCTTCCATCATCATGGTGTTTTGTATAAGTGCATAGGGCCAAGCAACCATGGACTGATCCCTCTGAAACCATGAGCCAAAATAAATCTTTCTTCCTTAAGTTGTTTATGTCAGATATATGTCACAATAACAACAAACACAACAACATAGGGTAGATGAATATAAAACATTAATGCAACACATTTTGTCTTAGAGGGAAATATGGATAAATAAGACAATATTGTTATTCTCTTGCACAAGCAAAAATCATAGGTGTGTATACTGACACATACCTTAACATCAGCTCCAAAGTCTAACAGGTTGTTTACAAGATTAAGCATTGCATTAGTGTAACAGTATACCCTGCAACTCAAAGACTGATACACAAACAAAAGTACAAACAGAGCTTTAACTATTATATTGATAGGGATTTCGCAGCTGTTTATGAATTAATTACAATCTTTGTCATCTTAATCTTCAAATTAAACTCAGTAACTCTATGCTTACAGTTTTTAAATACTTGTAGAAGAAAAAAATATAACCATAGACAGTATCTGATGGACTTTTGAGTAATGCTACAAGTTGCCAACATAGAATTGATAAAAGTTTTCTCTTAGAAATAACACTAGCTTCCTTTTTTACATAAATCAAGCTTTTATTGCATTGTTATTAATTTAGCAGCACTGAAGAAAGTAAACCTGCTTGACAAAAAATTGATTAGAGTGAGAAGTGCTCTGAGCCCATTTTACATTCTAACCAATGTAAACAGAATCCCAACTGTAGGTTCAAGAAGAACTAAAAAACTGAGTAACTTAACTAAATTAGTTTATAGATCTAAAAATCTCACCAAGCAAACACACATTCTAAGACAGAGCATCACTTCCCCAAGACTGCATTCATTAAAATTATACCAGAACACAGCTGTGTGAACAACACACTGGGAAGCCAGCCTCAACACTTGAGTAGCCGAATTGGATACAGAGCCTCAAGTACCCACGTCTTCCCTTTGTGGGCCACAGAGTCTATGAATAAGTACCAGACTGGTTTCCTTCATACTATGCTAAATTGTTAAAGCCTCAATGTACAGTTTCAGCCCCAATGTTCTTGAACTGACAAGAGAGTGTTGAATAACTTTACCTCCAACAAAGGCAAGTATTCAAGCATCCAGTGGGTCAAAATTTTGATGGACCTTGTAGGAGGTCAGGTACAGACACAGGATTTGCAGAGAAATCCTGGCATCAGGCCAAGAAGCACCATCTAGTAACACTTTTGCACTGCCATACAACAGCATTGCACTGCAAAACCAGACTCCTCCCACCTTTGTCACCACATGATAGCATGGGGCAATGATAATGAATCTGAAAAAAGCATAATAGCCTCTTATGATGTAACACTTGACACATTCCAGGGAATAGAAAGGGCACACTGACAGTCTGCAATAGAGGTGGGAATAGAATGCAATTTTCACAACTTCTGGTGTAGGGCTATTTGCTTCTTAGAGAGTGTACTTGTTACAGTGAAGGACAAACTGAATGCTGACGCAGGGGAAATCTAAATTAATCAGATTTATATAATAGGCAGGAAACATTTCACCTTTGATGGCAGATTTTCTCTGGATTTGCTGACATCAGAACAATAAATATTGGCCATATTTCTTTCCTTAAGATTTCAATATATTCAACTATTTTGTGGCACTAATATACATATTTAAAATGTGTGCTGCTGTTTAGCAAATAAAAGAGGAATTTGGCTTATGCCAAATTATAAGTCAATAGGGAATAAATGATGTTCTTAAAATATACTCTACAGCTACATGTAAAAATACATTAAGTATATTAATCATTATTTAAACAATAAAAGCAAGAGATACTTTCAAATATTGTTAATAATATTAACATGTATCCATTTGATTACATAATGTTTCTCTTACATTCACTTGTATGTTAGGTTACATAATTAAATATGGCAGATTCTATAATTGTTTTACTCATTTTATCTAAACATATAGTTAGTAGTATACTCATTTATTAATTCTTACAACACCATAGTTAGGGTGTGGCTACCTTAATGCAATAATACTAAGGACTTACCGAGGCCTTATCATATTCCAATAGCATACTAAGCTATTGGCATGCATCCCTCATTCAGTCACCATTACAGATTAGTTGAGCATCTACCGTATAGATGGTAACACCACTATATTCTGAGCCTGGGAGGTTGAAATTGGTCTATGAAAAGAAGTCTTCACCCCTCACAACAAGACGTTGGATGATATCTTTAAATTTGTCCAAAAAGGTAATAGTAAGAAAGTTGTGTCATTAGAGGTATGGAATTAGCTACTAGAGGAAACATCTATAACTATTTAAAACATAACTTAGGAAGCAGGCATACAGGTTAGCAGGTGGGTGATGGTGAAATAGGAAGAAATTCATAGTATTATAATGACCAAGGTAAAAGCATGCATGGGTTCAGTATATATGCTTACACATATACTTTTCTACAAGGCTGGTAGAGTTCCTGTGCCAAACTCCTATGGAAGAACATCAAATTTGCCATCATTTAAAAAACGGAGATTTCAGCTTCTTGATGCAAGATTTATGTTCTCATACCTTCTGTGCCACAGAAGTAACATAAATGTCACTTGGAAATAAAACTTGCTTGGTAAGATTTAGTGTACATTGCCATTGCATAGAAATTTTGACTTTTTTCTCTATCTGAAGGTAGATGCAATTTACATTTGTCATTTTCTGTTAGATTCCCTTAACCCTCACTGCATAATATATTATGCACCAATTAAGTTACCTTTAATTAAATGAAAATTCCTGCATAAATAAATCTCACTTGCTGTGTACTGAAGTCTTTGTTCTTTCAGACAGAAAAGGCAGAGTTCATTTGTAAGTACTCAACATGAAGTAAACTGTACTTCACTCAGAATTGATAAATAAGCACAATTATTTCTGCTGCAGAAAATACTTTAATAACTAGATATTAGCTGGACAAGCCAGGGAAGAGGCTTTGCAAATCATTGCTATGACAATCTTCTTTTTTATTTATGAGTGTGTCTCATAAAGCTGTCAAAGTTGACTGGCAAGATGGAGATTCAGAAGAAAAAAAAAACAGCTCTTGGCAGCCTAGGGAATTTTAGTAGAGCATCTTACATCTTTAGATTGATTCTAGACATTTTCTAGGGGAAAGGAGCCTGTCCAAAATATATTAAATAAGATATCTGACTTCTTTTGTCTCTCTTATTCAAGTCAACTTGGTCTTCAGATGAAAAGAGTAAAAAATATTGGTCAGTCCCCAAGACAGATTTTAAAGATGATGTGCAGAATTTAAATCCGAACTGAGAATTTAACAAGACCTTGACACAGTGGAGAAATAGTCCCCCAAAAGGCACCAACGGAAGAGTCATGTCTTGTGTACATATAATGGTTCATTTATACCCATAAGCATTAATTGACTTCAAGGAAATATGACAAGTGAATATGAGTAAAATATGGTCCATATCAGTTCTATCTGAAAGAATGACAATTTTATTAAAGGCAAACAATTTTCTATCATCATTTTAAAGAGTTTTTTTCAACTGTCTCAACCTGATACAGGGACTCAAAACCAGTTCTTGAATACGTAATGAATCCAAACGGGTTTTGCTATACATATTGTTAATAATTTTTTGTTTTAATTTCTATACTTTTAAACATTATTCAGAGGTCTAAGAAAATGGTGAGGGTTTTTTTTTTTTTTTTTTTCTGTTTGGTGGTTCTATATGATTCCTTTCTAATAAACTTCCTAACTAAAGTTTTTTTTTTTTTTTAATTGATGACAACCTTGCTATAAGATTTGAATGAGATGATATGGGGGAACTCCTAACACACAATGAGTGCCTAGAGAATAGGAACAGACTGATGAGGTGTTACACAGCTTTCCAATCATCCCAGGGGTATAAGAAAAAAATTCTCCTAGAATAAATCTCATACCCTCACTTTCCCTTCTGCTTAGAAATATCAAAAACTAAATGCTACTAGAAGCTTCCAGTAGCAAAGATCACCCTGGAAGAAGGAAAGAATGAAGAATGGTCTACAGCTCTGGCTGCAGTTAGTGAGAGAGGAGAGCTGCTTCAGACCTCTCTTGGCTTTCTTCTTCAGAGGGAAGAAATGGATTCCTCTTGCAGGTGTCTAACATTCACAGGAACAGCAGTGGCTATTGCTGCATTTATTCTCTGTGACAGCTAATTTCTAGTGTCATCTTGACTAGATAAAGGGCTACAGAGGGGACTGGGCCAGTTTTGTTTATGAGAGGGATTTCAGGGATGCTTCTCCAGGAGACTGGTCCCTGACTCAGCAGCCTGGCTAGGAGGATCTGAAAACTGCATGTATGGCCTGCCCAGAGTGGAGTAAAGACACTGGCTCACGCTCCCAGGGCTGGGCATTCCCCTTCACCTGCCCTTACATATCAGAACTCTGGGTTTTCCAGAACTCTGAATCTATCTAGGAATTGTGCCAGCTGCTCCCCAACTCTAAGCTTTTCACACTTGGAGTTAGCCACACTACCAGCTTTTCTGGGTCTCCACCTTGCAAACAGCTTTTTTGTGGGTTTTGTTGTTGTTGCTGTTCTCCATACTCACAAGTCAACTGCCTTAATAAATCCCATTTCACATACTCATTTTTCTGTCTTGACCTCGCATTACTTCTGTATCTCTGAAGAATCCGATGATATCTACTCTAGGTTAAAAGTATAGAAACACCAAAATCTGAAATTAAAAAAAAAAAGAACATTTTGGGATAAAACATATTTTATCAATGATCAATTTGTTGTTCTTGTGTGTGATTTTGTATGTATATGTGTCTGTGTGTAGTTGCATGCCATGTGATATAGAGGCCAGAGGACAACTGCAGTTATTACCCTTCAGGTGGTAACCTTTTAAAGAGTTAGGGTCTCTCACTGGCATGGAACTCACACAGAAGACTAATCAGTTGGACAATGAACCCAAGGATCTGCTTGTACTCCTCCTCTCCAGTATAGCATTACAAGCACGAATAGCCAAACCTGACTTATTTTTTTTTTAATTATGAGTTCTAGAAATTGACCTCAAGTCATTTTATTTGCAAAGCAAGCACATCACAGCTAAGCTACTCCTCCAGCCCTGAGTTTCATTGTTGTGCTCTCTCCTTTCTTTCCCTGTCAAGAAAACTTTCTAAATACTCATTTGCCACCCAAAACTGCCTTACACCTCTGAACTCCATGGTCGCCCAGACTCAATGCAACATTAGTTAATTGCTGCCTATGGTGTGTGTGTGTGTGTGTGTGTGTGTGTGTGTGTGTGTGTGTGTGTATGTGTGTGTCTGTCTGTCTGTGTGTATATGCATACATGCACCTACCTATGTTTTATCGATCATTTGGCACAGTCCTTTCTTGCAACTAGTGAAAAGATATCTCTAAATCTTAAATCCACATAATCAAGTTTTTTATACAAAACACTACAGAATTGCATATAGTCTGCACAGTCCTGCCATACTTTAAATCATCTCCAGGTTACCTACAGCATCTGATACAACACAAGTCCTATGTAAATAGATGCTGTGATGTTTGAGAACATCAGGAAGAACAACTTTATATATTTAATATAGACGATTTTTTGTTTTCCAAATGTTTTCAATCTGTGAAAAGAATACAGAGCTGGGACTGGGGAATATGGCCAAATAGACACAGCCTGTGTGTATTTCTGTAGTGCATTTTGATCAATGTAGGCAGTCCTTCTGAGCCTCTAATCTGGATTTTAAAAGAAATTTGGCTGCACACACACAGGGGAAGAAAACTAGTAGGCAGTGGTCTGCTATAGTTCTTGTTTCAATTCCTGCCTCTAGATTCCTGATTCTAGTTCTTGCATTGACTTCCCTTGACAGTGACCAAAAAAAAAAAACCCTTTCATCTCCAAAGTCGGTTTTAGTTTTGATATTCATCATAAAAACGAAACAAATAGAAAAAAATTGATACTGGGTGTGGGGGGAATTCCTCTGACCATGTTGCTTTTATGCCTTAGACTGTTTTATATGAAGAAGGTGGAGAATTTTGGAGCTTGGAACTGGAAAAGTAATTGAGCATTGAGGCCCTAATGAAATACTGTGGAAGTGTGGACGATAATGCTCAAAACAACACAGACAATGGAGGCCAGGCGGCTTATGATGTTTCAAAGGAAAACAAAGCCTCTATAAAGGCCATTTGTGAGAGATTTTGGATTAAGAATCTGTGAAGTAAATCCTTTTGTACTTTGCTGAGACAATGGATGCTAATTAGCCAGGGCTGAGAAGTCTGCTTGATTAAGAAAAGATCAGCATCATCAGTGAGGTAAAATCCTCTGGGAAACTATCATGTTTCTGCTCTGGCTTTCCTTGATGATGAATTCTAACCTATATAATATAATAAAATAAACCCCTTCCTTATGAGGTGGTTTTAACACAGCAACAGAAAATAAAGCAGAATAGAGCCCAGCAATAGCCCACACATCACACACCCTGGTTGGTTGTGATGCTTAATAAATTCTGGACAACACTCCTGTCTCTACCTTCTCATCTCCATTTCTCCACTTCTTCAGTCTATGATAACTTCTGAACACCCATTCATCTTGCTTTTTCTTAGATGTGCTCCTGACATCCAAATGACGAAGATCTGTTTCATGAGCCTACTATGAATTGGATATTTTTGTCTCCGTTGGAGCAGTTAAGTCATTTAATCATTGGAAACAGGCAAGTCCTGGTAGTGCGTGTAGTGTTGCAATCCCAGAATTTGGGAGGCTGAGGGAAGAGAGTAGCAGTTTTAAGACAAAACAAGTTAAGTCTCAACACTTTAAACAAAGTATGTTGCTAAACTTAAGTTACAAAGATAGTATTTCCACTGTCTGTGATAGTTTAAATATGTCTCAAATGGCACTCCTTAAAAGCAAATTCAGGAATACCATTTAAATTTTCATACACTAGAGCCCGATTTTTAAGGATCTCAGATGGATTAACCGAGATGTCCAAATGATACCATAACCATTACTATGTACAATAGAACTAAAAGTAAATATAAGTTGTCTCACTGCTTTCTTTTGGACTGTAAACAAAGTATTTTATTAGAGATACAAGATTATATATATATAATAATATATATATATATATATATATATATATGTATATATATATATATATGAAAGAAAAAAGTTTCAATTATACAAGGAATGACTTGTCTACTTTCAAAATTATGCAAAAAGAATGATTCAACTGATTTATTTGGGAGATTAAATACAAAATTAAAATAACAGATCTTCTAATTTTTATAGCATTTATCTGAAGTGTAATAATGAAGCTCCATTTAGTCAAATTAGCTAAGGTTTTACAAATCTTCCTTCAAAGAACTGGTTAGGCCTTTGCTCAGTAGCAATACTTTCATTTTTTCACCTTCCAACTCCATATTCAGAATTGTTGTGGTTGGGGCTAATCCATGATTTAGGCAACATAGTGCAGAATAAATTTATCAACTACTAGTGACCAGAAAAGAAAAGATGTCTGTAGAAAATGAAGCCAAGAATTATGTCAGCCTAGTTTACCTATTTGCCTTAGCTTCTACATAAAGTAGGCTATATGTTATTGAAATAGCAGTTCATATTCTTAGCTTACTGTCCTATACTAAAATAGCCAAAAGCAGGCTGTTAACCTTCTTAGATTTTAAGGTAGTCAGTATGATCACATTCAACACTAACCCAGACAATAGAGACACATTTGACTCCTTTCCTTCTGTATATCATTACACGGTCTAGTGAAAGACCATGTAATAATTTAGGATTCTTCCTCAATGTAAAGGTAACTAATTCAGGTATCTGTGTTGGCCTTCCTCATGGACACCATCTCAAACTGTTAAGATTAGCTGTGTGATCATTCTTCTATATTTTAATTGGGGTCATAACCTTCCATTGCTTTCTTGTGCCATGGGTAATTCAGTTACCACATCTACATGGAGTAGCCAATAAGCTCAAGACACCAAGGAAGGAGAATGGGAACACATTGGAATGCAATTCTTAACATTTACAAAGAGAAAGAAGTCATACAACTGCAGATAAATAACATGTGTGAGGTGCAATGGAAAATACAATAAATTCCTTAGGGTGACATAAAGCTTAAGACATAAATTCGGAATTTGATTAGCTGTTCAAATACTATTACATCTAAAATTTCAAGGCACTCTAGTTGTCTAGCAGAACAGAATGGAAATCTGAGACTTCTTTACAGAGATGTTCTCTATAAAAGTATTAAGACTACCAAAGTGCAATTTGATTAATTCACTCTTGACTTCCAATTGTCCTTCAGTCAGTCACCTGCACAGAGGCACAGAGCTGTTCAGAAACCACTTATCCAAATAATCGGATGCCTGAGCAACTCTAGGAGTCTTGAAAACTGTGATGACTCTTAGAGTATTGGTTTTCAACTTAGGAGCTATGACTATATATGTCAGGTTATGAAGCAAAACTAATTGTCAATATTTCCACTATCTATAAATTAAAATATTCATGTCTTAGCTTGCTGACACAAATATGTATGAGAAACTGAGGCAGGAAAATCAAACATCAAGATCCACATGAGTACAGAAATAGTACCAGCCCAGGTAACTTATCTCTTGCTACATATTATTACACATTCATTGTAGTATTTTTTTTTACATCGATACTAAGTTTTCAACAAAATTATTCCAAAATCAAACCAAAGTTCTTTGAAGCACTTGTTGAAAGTACGATTGGTCAGACCCATCGGAGTGAAATCAGCAGTCTTAGAAACAGCAGGCTATAATTCCCTGTCCTGAATTGGGGTTTAAAGGAATTGTGGGTATATCCATAGTCCCTCAAAAATAGTCAGCACTCAGTGGTCACTGAAGAGAGGAAGAATGACTTTGCTGTGTGCTCAGATGTAATCAAAGCTTTGACATGGGTTAGGGGTGGAGACAGAGGATTCCTTTTGACCCATTGATGAATCTTAAAACAATCGACCTTTTATAAGATGCATAATTAAAAATATGTCAATAAAATTACATACATTGCTACATAATTTCTTTTGTCCAAATTTTGGCTACATGCCAAGTTCTTTCACCTCTAAGATAAAAGTCTTAGAGAGACTAAGAGAGCAGAGACCACAGCTAATGTGAAAAGAGGAAATAAGACACCTCTCTGCAGATAAGAGTCCAGTTCTATTTGGACTCTCCCATAACAGTGTCATGAACCTTATTTCACTGTAAACTAGCATAAAAAATCATTTAGAATATATCTGTGGGAAAATTAGGAGCAAAACAATTATGAGAAAATATGTTAAACAAGCAAGTTTATAAACATTTTCTCCAAGGCCAATTTTATTTCAGTTTCAAGAATGGACCCTACTTTTCTTGCCCGTTGGTAACCACATGATAGTTGTTCTCTTTTATCACACAAACATGAGACACAGAAGAATTATATGAAATACAGCTCGAGGCTCCAAAATAGATATAAAATGCCTTTAAAAACAGATACTCATCCTTAAATTGATTTACAATTTCCTCTAATTCTTTTTTACTAAGAAAAATCTCAAGGATTTATTAAATAGTGTGGCTTTGGGACTTGGTACCTTTTTCTTACTTGATATTTGGTCAATTTCACACTACAATCAATCACAAAAATTTCCCATTAAAGCCAAAATATTTATGAGATTATTATAAGGTTTTACCTTCAATGTTTTATATGCTGTAGAACTACCACATCTTATTTTTTATACTTTCTATGTTTTCAAAAATCTCTGACTTTGTTATTAGAAGACAAAAGGATATCTTAAAGGTTCTGGAGATTTATTAGTATTGTGTTTTACAGTGATACACTTAGCTCATCAAAGTACACCCCTGTTTAGCATTAGGAACTTAACTTGAAATTCGTAAAAGTGAATCCCAACTTATAAGCCCATTTAGATTAATCTCTTTTTGGCTTTTGTATGAAAAATATGTAAAGTGGAAAACTGTAGCCAGTCAGCTCTATGCTTCCATTTATAATATGTTTTGGTGGAGCTGTCTGCACTGTGGTGGATTGAATATGCTTGGCCCGTGGGAACTGGCACTATTAGGAAGTGTGGCCTTGTTGGAGAGGTTGTGTCACTGTGTGAGCAAGCTTTGAGGACTCCTAGTGCTCAGGCCCCACCTGATTCGGAAGAGACCCTCCTGGCTGCCTGTAGAAGACATTCTCTTCTTGGCTGCCCAATCAAGATGTAGAACTCTTGGATCCTCCAGTACCATGTCTGCCTGGATGCTGCCGTGCTTTGCACCATGACAATGGACTAAACCTCTGAAACTGTAAGCAAGCCTCAACTAAATGTTTTCTTTATAAGAGTTGTCTTGGTCATGGTATCTCTTCATATCAATGGAAACCCTAATTAAGACAAGCACCTGTCCACACACACTCACACACAAAACTACAAATAGTCATGGGTTCAACCATGAAAAACCACCCTAGGCTGGGAGGGTGTTAAAGGCAAGCCATTCCAGCTACCAGGAGTTTGAAGTAGAGAATCACTAGTTCGAGACCTGCCTATATTATACTGAGTTCAAGACAATCTTGGAAAATGTATTGAGACCTGTCTCAAAATAACAAATATAAAAGGGATGTGCCTGTAGCTAAGATATCAGTGGTTTTGGTGCTGGCCTAACATGAGTAAGACCCTAGGCCAAATATGCAGCACCACAAAGCAGAGCAAACAAAACAGAACAGTATTATAAAAGTTGAAGGGCTTATACCCCAGTTCTCAGAAGGCTGAGACAAGAGGGTCATGAATTTGAGGGAGGCCTGAACTATAGAATGTTTCAGAATGTCTTAGGTTATGTACTGAGATCTAGACTCAAACAATTGATCCTGAATACTATATGTGTGGATTCTTTACTTCTACCTCCAATTTCTAAAATGAAGCAATAGAGTTGAAGATGAATATCACTATAATCTAATTATAGACGACACTACAATATGACAACCCCAATCATACATTTAGGGAACAACATACAAAAATAGAACAACCACATACACATATCATCTGTATCTCTGTGTATAGTTGGTCTAAGAACCATCTTGTGTCTTATTTTTTTGATAATAGCATTTGTTTGAAGCTGCCAAGCAAGCAATCTTCAGGAGTTCATTCTTGTTTTCTAATTCAGAGAAAAAAGCAAAATCCATCAAGAGAAAGCAATTTTAGAGAGACAGGAATTGGGGCCAAACAGGTTGTACAATCTATTTCCTCTAAAAATAACCAACAGAAGGTCTGGCAGCCTGCCTTGGTATCAGCGGCTTCCCTTCATTAAATCTAATTGCTGTGTGGAGGCCATTTCAATTGATGCATGTGAAAAGCAATTTCATGTCCACAGTGGTGGCCTCCAGTCTCTCTAGGGAATGAATGGTCTGTTCTGCTCCTTTTATGTTCTCCATGGTATGGGAAGACACTTGAGCTGTCATTGTTACTTGTCCTGAGCTGGTGAGTAAGTTTATAGAGAAGTTCAGTGTATTTGGGATTGTAAGACTCGGAGATTTTATTAGACATGAAGGAAAGAAAAAAGGAGTGAATGAAATCAACAGCAGGGCATTGTGTGGGGGATCATGGGCTTTAAGGACCACATCGTGTTTTCCAACTGCCTCTATCTCTTAGTCCCAGTACAAACATGGACAGACTACTCAGTTCCCTTGGGCCTCATGAAGTAGCACTGATGTCATGAAAATTAAGTGAATGAATGCATGCTAGCCACCATACTGTATCTGTCTTTTTCTATATCTTCAATTCAAATCTGCAAAATACAGAATGGCATCATATTTCACAAAAAATGATTTTTCTACAGTTTGTTCACTCATGCAGTATTGTGTCCTTTAATTCTCTCTTGTTTGTAAAAGATGCAATATCTTATCAGAGGAACTTAATGTTTGGAGTCTGTAAATGTCTTCCAGTAAATTTACAAGACAGCTAGCAATAACAACAGCAAATAAGAATTCCTTATGTGTGAATAAGTCCATTAGAAAGCATCTTACCTACAACCATACTACGTCAAAGCATAGTGTTTTATAGAGTAGGTAGGTGTCCTGATAATCACTATTATTGGTCAAGTGTCCACTAGCTAGCAGGCATTTTATAATGCCCCTGTTTGGTTCAGTCCTGGGATTGAACCCAGAGATTCATACATGTTAGGCAAGTCCTCTACCTCTGAGCTACATCCCCATCCCTGTAATTCCTATATAATAATCCCCAAAATAAGGCAATGACACAGATACCATTGCCCATATATGGATGCATATAGGTAGAATCATGTAGCGACTAGGAGAAAGAGAGCATCTGCAAGCTCAAGTCTAATACTATAATACATGTTTTCTCTTATTTGTCCTCTGGCTTTGATTTTTATAATTTATTTTTCTTTCAACCATATACCATTATCTGTAGTTATAGGCTTAGTTCCTCCTACAGAATACAAGCTACTTAAGGACATTAACAATGTTTTCTTTTTAAATATCCAATCATTTTCATGGTTTATAAATGTGTTAAGTGTTATTAAATTAAGAATTTTTGCTCTCATCTTTCTAAAACAATAGTACCATTTGGTTGTAGTAGAATGCTGTCAGTAAGTGGCCTCTGTGGCAGTCTGCTTACCAAGAAAACATTTCTTGCACTGAGTACATGGTAGAACATTGGAATTCTGTTTGCCTCGAACATTTGTGTCCATAGTAAAATGATGAGCTTCACTTCCAGCTGAAGTTTTTTAGGTCAGCACAAGAATTTCCCTGTCCCCTTTCTCATTTGTTAACAATCCTGAAATCGTGGGTGGAGATGGGCTTTTGACATTTCTAAATTTACCATAAAACATTTAAGGTTCCAATTGGACATTTAAAAGGATAACTTCCTGAAAAAAATAATATTACCAATAGCATTTTCTTAAAGTTTACAGGATGAGAGCACACCAAAACATAATTAATTTTTCTTAAAATATATTCTCTTACAATTCTTCTTCTTGGTATTTTCCAGGAATAAATTGGGTGAAGATAACAAGTTATCATTACATATATATATATGTGTGTGTGTGTGTGTGTGTGTGTGTGTGTGTATGTACATATATGTGTGTGTATGTGTGATTCTTTTAAGTGAACACTGTCCTAAATATTATGTAACTCTTAGTTTTCTTATAAATGAGTACAGTGTTCACAAAGAAAGTAGCTAAGAAGATTTTCATTTTGCTGTGGTGAAATTGAGAGGTTATTCAAATATGTAGAAGGCATCTCTACTGGACATGGTAATTAAATATTGTAGTGCATGACTTGCCACATCCTGAGTAGCTAATTAAATTACTCAGAATGATGAGCTACAACAAAACCATTCCTCTGAGATGACTTTGTGACATGTTTTAGTATTAGAGAAAAATTTTAAAGCCCCACAAATAATTTCAGAGAGAAGAGAAATATTTTGTTATATCTTGAAAAGGTTATGAATTGCCTCTTACTATTGACATCAAATTTCTCCAGAATCTATGGTCTGAAGTTGGAGCTTTCATTATACTTTTCATTGCATTGAAACCAAATTAAAGCTGATCTTGTTATACAAGAATAATTGCATTTTATTTTAGGAACTTTCCTTTTTCAATTACACCTTGTAATATCAGAGTCCAGTAGAAACACAGCAAAGTGCAGCTTTATTAGAAAAACATGATTATCAAGACAAATAGCACTTTTAACAAGTTGACTATTTCAAGCTTCCTAGAGATTTTATAATAGAAACAACCACTTACAGGCCTGGAGAGAGGGCTCAATGGTTAAGTGTACTTTGCTGTTCCTGCAGGAAAACATAAGTTCAATTCCCAGCACCCCTATCAGGTGGCTCACAACAGCCTGTAACCACCTCCAGTGGATCCAATGCTCTCACATGGCCTCAGTGGGCACTATATTTGCCTGTACATAGCCACAAAGAGATTACACAAATATACATATAATTCAAAATAAAATAAATCTTTAAAAAAAAATACTTGGTCATTCTGATGTCACATTGAAAAAAAGTAGTGTCATGATGAATTATGTGTTTTCAACTTTACCTATATACACCCTTCTTGTTCCAGAAAAAAAAAATCTCTAGGTTATACTGGGAATGCATACAGAGTATGTTAGAGTATATTAGTAGTTTTCAAAGGAATAAGGAGTAAGATATCTGAAAATCAGATATTTGGAAACAAGACAAGATTAGGAATCTTGAGCTAGATTATAAAACAAATTGGGTCTTTGGGTCTCTGGTTTATAGTGGTAAATTTTGACAATATAGCCAGAATTATTGAAAGAAGGCGAGCTGATTCTGACTCTTTAAATATTCAGAATTTTTGCCACATTGCATAAAAATAGCAAAAGTGGAATCTGAACCTTCACATACCCACATACGTATCCATGCACTGCATGGATAAAAAAATCTGTGCCAATATATCATATGTATTTTTGAACCATGACAAAGATAGAATATATGGAAGAATTAAAGTTGTATTTCTTTCTTCATCTCAACTCCCAGAAAATAGCTCTCCTTTGTCAGCCTGCCACTCTATGACAGCACAGCGTACCGATGGTGTTCTTGGTCCTAAGCAGAGGCGCATCATCTAGGGAAACACAGCAGAAAGTACTGATGCCCTTGCTCTGTCCTAAATAGAGGCATAGCACCTCCTGACACACAACCTCATCTTCCACTCTCCTAAATATCTCAGAGTTCTTTGGATCTGCGTACTTCCACATATTTAGCAAATTTAGTAGAGTGACTTAGACAAATTTCTTCTTTCTAAATGACAGAATTTCACACCCCAATTGTCTTTCCTTTTCTGCTGCCCAGCCATTCCCATTTCTCAATGGTTTTCCTGTGAAGAGTTATAAATTTGTTTTCTAACAAAACCTAGTGTACACAGCCACTGAATTCCATTCATACATTTTATTTTCCGTAAGTTTTTGTTACATCAAGATTCTACTTTTTCCATGGCAAACTCCAGGTGCATTTCAAAGCCACATTTGCTGAAATCAGCCTATAAGGCAAACTCTACTTAGCAGATCAATCTCATTAAGTTGGGAAGGAGGAACATTTTCCATTTAACTCCATTTTCCTAGTTTTATGTTAGTTCATGAGACTTCCCCATATTACTCATTTGCAAGAATCCCATAGTGCTTGATGTTAAGCATAGTATTTCTGTAGTACTCTATCTTATACTAAGAACCACTGAAAGAACTCTCAAGTGTTGGTGAAAGAGTGTACCTGTCCAAGTAATTGGATCTCATACTCAAGCACCAATTCCATCTAATGTCATTATTAGAGTTAAGGCATTTGAATAGAGAGAGGTAAATATCTCTAGAATAACATTGGTTCAGCATTGCAGCAAGCGCTAATCAGACAAACTCTGCTTAATTTCAGTTGCACCTCCTCAATGGCTGGTGTAGCAGTCAACCTTACAGAGGGCCTTTTCATCAGGTCTGCAGTTTCACTGAATATAGGTGGAGGTAATGGCAAGTTTCTCCTCCTCACCTAATCCATATGAGGAGATCTCAACTGGGACCAGAACACTTTCCCGCTTCTATGCTTGTCTGATTGTTCTCTTTAAACAGCTATTGATACCTATGTACAAAGTTTTCTTGGTCACTGTCACTAAGAAACAAGATGATCTAACCTGCAAAGCAGAATAAGCAGTTAAGAAAGTGTTCTTAACACTTCCAGTACTTCATTTTCAAAATGTAAAGCAGGTACAATCTAAAGACCTTTTATCTGAGATTTAATTACCAAGACAATGACTATGGGGCTCAAGGAAATTCCTACAAGAAGTATTTTATAAAGCAAATCATTTTTCCCTTTTTGACTTGCATACATAACCCCCTGTTCTCAGGTTCACTGAACTAGACCTACCCAGCATCTATCTCACCATATATTGTGATAGTTACTTTGTCTGCTTGAGAGAGTATGATCAGGTATGATATGAAAAACTGAAAGAGCCACTACAGACTGACTTGGTTCTGGCTTAATAGTCATAGTTGCAGGGTGCTAAGCCAAATGTAGAAATAAATTAAAAAAAAAAAAATACTGCCTTCTTCCAGGAGTCTGAGCTCATTTGAATTCAAATAGCAAAATATCTTTTTGTAATGTTTTCTTTATCTGAAATGTTAGGAGTTGTGAAACTAGAATTGCTTTTGAGAAGTCTTTTAATCTATCCATATTAAATTTGGAGTTATTTCCTAAAAGAAACTCTACTAATTAATCTTTAATGAAAGTAAAAGTAACAAGATTGTAATGGTCAGCTTCAATGTCAGCTTGACCCAAGCTAGCGTCATCCAGGAAGAACGTATTAACAAGTATCTGTCTATATTAGTTTGGTCTGTAGGCATGCTTTCAGGAGATTATTTTAATTAGTTGATAGAGAAAGATTCAGCCCACTGTGGGTATCACCATTCATTAGGCAGGGGTTCCTGAACTACCAAGGAGAGACGTAATTGAGCTGAGAACAAGCAGACAAGCCAATGGAAATGATTCATTCATTCATTTGCTCTCTGATCTTGACTGTGAAAGTGACCAGCTTTCTCAAAGTTTCTTCCACCCTGACTGGATGTGACCTGGAATTGGAAGCTATAATCATTTCTTTCTTGACTAAACTGATTTTTGTCTGAATATTTTACCACAACAGAAATGAAACTAGAATAAAGATGTTATGGTTAAAGGAAAGAAAATTATTTTAAGAATTATTTAAAATTGAAGTTACATTTAAACCTATATTTTAATCTAAGAACACTGAAAATAAACTAAACCTGTAAATAATATATGCTATAGGGAAAAATACAGTTAAGAAAAATAATGAGTTCTAACTAAACTGTATTTACGGAAGCATAAACACATTGGGAATGTTTTGTGAACAGTTCAAATTGACTTTCCAGTAGTTAAAGTGTCCCATTGATAGACCCATTACTTAGAACAGCTTTAAGTCTTTATTACTTAATGGTGGTGCATGCCTATAATCTCAGTGCTTGGGAGGTAGAGGCAGGAGAATCAGAAGTCTAGGCCAGCTTTAGTGATATATATAGTTAAAAGTCAGTCTCAGTTACAAGCGACTATCTCAAAACAACAGTGAATACAAAGACAGACAGGTTAGACAAATAACAACTGTCATCCTGAAAAGGCATGCACAGGCAGGAAAAACGGAAACTCCACTCTGCTTAAAAGCCTCTATGATTGGTTGTCTAGTTGACTACATGTGGAATCAACTAAAACTAAGACAGCTGGGCATACCTGTGAGGTATTTTTGATTGGAAAAGCTGGAACATCCCATTTCATGGCCTGAACAATTACTAGATTCTGGTCTTTAGGTATGGAGGAGACAAACAGGCACTGTACCCAGACTACAGCCTATAAGCTACTCTACTAAGTTAATAAATATGTATGATTATATATGTGTGATTATATATGTACATATGTGTTTATATATGTGTATGTTTATATATATATATAATTCTATTAGTTCTGTTCCTTTAGAGAACCCTGACTATTCTCTACCCTACCATCCCTCTGTCTCTCTCTGCCCTCCTGCCTGACACTGACCAGGCCAGGTTACTGAGTATACATGTCAGAGCTCAGACATTTCACCATAGCTCTCTTCCTTGCATCTGGATTAAAACTCCCTTTGGACCTCTCCTAAGGACAGTACTGGAGTCACCTTTACATTCTCCTTTCCTCTCAACTTCCCTACTTGGAAACTACATGAGACCCACATCTTATTAAACTAGTGATGGCACGTTCTGAGATTTGGGGTTGTACTTAGGAGAAATAACACTCTCATATTGTGCCTGACTCATAATCCTCAGTGGATAAGGCATCCTCAAAGAAGCAGCCTTTGTTGGTTCTTATTCTTATGAGGACCAATGTTCTCCAATGAAACACTCTCAATATTCTCAGGAGCTAAGTCCCTCCTGCCTTGCAGTGTGTGAGTTGACTAAGAGTTCTGATATGCTGGTGTCCGGCCAGAGGTCAACATTGGAACCTTATAAACATGCCTTTCATCAGCAACTTAGGACTGTCCAGGCACTGCCACCAGGCATTGAAGCTACTCTTGTTCCTGCATTTTCTGCTTCTTTTGGACCTCCTTCCTGTAGGCATAATGTTATTCCTCATGCGGTAAAGATTATTCTTTCATTATCAAAATACTGACTTCTGTGCCCCATATCTGGCTGCAGTTTGGTCATGGCATTGTAATGCTTATTCTAAGAATCTCCTGTCTCAGTGTTGTGTAAACACTGCTCCCCATTTATTCTCTGATTTGTCAATAAAAGCTGATCAGCCAAAGGCTGAGCAGAAAAGAGAATAGGACTGGAATTCTGATTACAGCCAGGGGAGGAGGAAAGAGGGAGAGGAAGAGAGGATTTGCTGTAAGGAGAGGGTTCAGAGACTCTATGACAACACACCTGGAGCAGAGAGAGCCGGATCAGTACTAAAAGGTAAATATCTCGGGAATTTTAGCTGGGAAGTAGCCAGATAATCTTAGAGGAGTAAAATAGATTAATATTGCTCAGTTGTTGTGCTGTAATGTTTGATTAAATAAATCTAATAGTTTGTGTCTTATTCCTTTGTCGGTAGCTGGGATAAATAAAAAAACTACCATTTTTAAAATTGTTCTAACACCCTCCTGTCCTTTAGGCTGGAGTGGCACATCTCTCTGCTTGGCCCTATCTCTAGACTGATTTTCTGTCATTTACTGCCACCCATTTTCTTAATGTTTGGAATGTATGGAGCAGGCCAGATGTGGCCCTCCTTTGTTTTTCCCAAGTGCTGCCTCCAAAGTCCTTCCCATTTGGGTAAAGAATTCAGACAGAAATAAGGACTTAAACAACTAACCTAGTAACATAGGGAATTAGGATCTGAGGTTTTGAATGTTACCGATAATTCCAAGGATAAACCTGACAGAAGAAATTGAGTCATCCCAGCCACATCAACTTCTCTTCTTCTGGAAGCCACAGAAGTAGCTCTTCATGATTGTGTCTACAGTACTGACGCCTGTGTGTGAACCAAAGTCCAGCCAAAGGTTGCAAAGTGAAGCAAACCTGGCTCGTATATGGTACACCCCAGCAGTTTTGGTTTATCTTGGTGCTGCCAGTTAATGGCTTAGGAACCAGAGGCCTTCTTGTCCGAACACAACTTTTGACTCATGCTTGTCTAAGCTTTGTCTCTGTCTTTGGCTGTGAATCACATTTTCGTCAGACCTTGACAATCTGAATTCTCTGGCTCAGGCTTCTCCTGATCCCAAGATTGGTCACAAAAATGGAAATGGTTCCAAACCCTTACTGGAATGAAGATTCCCCCCCCCATGCATTTTACAAAATAACCAGATATTCTTATTGTTTATGTTATGATTGGCATATAAATGTAATAAAATTAAAAATAATTTACCATGTTAATATTAGATTCCTCCTCACTGAGAAGGGGAAATAGAATAGACATTATGGGTGAATTGGGGAGGGGGAAGAACTGGACAGGGGTGGAGGTGTGGATGGGAGTAGACAGTATCAGGAGGGAGAGAGTCCTGGAACATACAGCTGCAACCAGGGGTGGGAGGGTATTTGACAAATAGTCAGGAGCTAATACGGTACTGCCCATTAGTAGTTAGACTAGATCTTAATTCCTACTCTCTCCATATTTGAACATATTCTTCAATGGTTGAAAAGAACAGAAAATGAAGTTCACACAATCTACCCAGCAGCAGGCTTCTCTCATCAGCTGAAGAAAAATGTCAAACCTGCTACCTGCCCATCAGATCTGACACAGGAGGGTGAAGCAGTGTCGTAGGAAGAATGAGGTTACATGAAATGTGAAATACCAGAGGCACATAGGGACCTGTGTCAGCTTTGGTGCCAAAATGACATCTATTCAGTGCAAGGCCCTAAAAGAATGAATTTCTTTCTTTGATTCCAGATTGTACCTGAGCCAAGTGCAGAGAATTATATTCCCAGATGGAAAATAACCTTCATGTGTTATCCCAGAGTAAGACATTTCAACCAGTCATTCAAAAAGCATTCCTAAAGGATTCAAAAATTGCATCGTGATATATGACTAAAACAGTATTCTTTTTATTTTCATCTTTGCAATGGACAGATATTGAGGAGAGAATTCTATTATACCATCTCATCACAGTGAAATAAATTCTGTTCCCAGGCATCTCTCTCTCTCTCTCTCTCTCTCTCTCTCTCTCTCTCTCTCTGTCTGTCTGTCTGAAAGCCCCATTGTTTTCAAATGCAAAGCTGTGGTGATCCCAAATAAAAATTGAGAATCCAAAAGATTTACTACAGTTTCATGAAAAGAAGTACAGATATCTTCAGCCTTAGTAATTACCAAACAATACACATTCCGACAAAAATAAAAGATTACCTAACCTATTTTAAAACAATAAAATTTCTTAATGGCATCAATGTAGCTTAATCCAGAAATGTTGCTAATGACAACGCTGTAATAACTGTGCTTTCTTTCTTTGAAACACATGAGACAATGTGTGTTCTAGATCATAAAAGTGTTCTTACTCATTGACCCACTCAGGATAAAATTTATCCTTAGAACCTTTTCAAGCAAAAGTAACATGTTCATGGAGATAGTTATTATCTTAAATACCTATAAAACACACATTAAAAACATATAAAATTAACTTTTATATAAAATCTGGAGTGTGTCCAAGAGGATATCTTTTAGATATTTGAAATTATGAATATAAACATTGTAAAATATGGGAGCCAGGAATAATGGGTACACTCCTGCAATACCAGATTTTGCGTGTCAGAGGCAATAGGATTGGGAATTTCTGGCTAACCTTGAAATAAACGAAACAAACATAAGGGAAATACTACCACTAGAAAAGTAAGCAAAAATAAATATTAAATTGAATGCTCACTAAAATTATAATTGGCAAAGTAAACATATGGATAGAAGAAAAAACTGAAAGTAAAATATCATGAAATGTAATTAAGTATGGTAAGAAGATAGGGAAGCAAGGGATTTACTTAATGACCCAACAGTAATAATATTAATAATTATATAATTATTAATAATGACCAAACATAATAATATTTTACATATGAAGGTTTTGGAGACTAAGAAAAACATTGTACTTCCTAGACATCAGAGTTGAGGTATTAAATGCCAAGGCTGTGTTTAATTCGTATCTATGCTGACCTGAGCCTTAGCCTTCCTAGGTCCTTACAGAAGTGTCATGCACTTCCTTTTCAAACAATGCAGTCTATTCATACTCATTTAAGTTCTATCAGTCTTAAGAATCCATAAAGGCATGCATTCTCTCTGTGGTATGCCAGGAAGCCAAAGAATTTCATAACTGAGTTGCTATTTCCTCAAATTTCTGGAATTCACCACATTAAAGTTTGGTTAGAGTCCTTAAAAGAACTCTTTTGTTTCCATGTTTCCTAATGAGATAAAATTTCTTTGCAAAATGAAATCACTGTACAATACTGATGCACATAACATCAATGTCTATGGCACTGCCTGGAAAATCCAGAGCATGGTCAGTGTTTCTTGGGCACCGTTGTGACACAATGCTGACTTAGAAAAGAAAATGTACAAGAATGATAATTGAGCATCAGCATCCCTCATAGGGAAAACAACAACAACAACTTATTCAAATATTCTGGGTCATGCTCTTTCTTTGCATACTGACTACATTTAGTAATTCAACTATCCCTCTGAGCTCTTAACTTTAACCTTGTATGACTAATTTTTTTCCACATATGAACCATTCCTTACTGACATGAATTGTTCGAAAGACTATTCCATTCTGAATTGCTTCTTAAGCCCACTGCTACGGTTCGGTGCTCAACATCTCCCACAGTCTAGATATGAAGACTTGGTTCCCGGGTGCTGGTACTGAAGGTATTGAAGATCTGCAGGAGGTGATGGGCCTTGAGTCAGGCTGTAGGGTCACTGAGGGTTTGCTCTTGATGGGGATGGCAGGCCCCAGTGTCTCATCAGCCACACCCTTACCTTGACTTCAAGCCACTGTTTGTTCCTGGAAGCTCCGACACAATGCTAAACCCTCACCACAAGTCAAACCATCAGGGCTGTCCAATCATCCGTTTAACCTCCAAATTTTAACTGCCATCATTTTAAACTGCCAAAAAGTGAACATATCCTTGCTTCATGGCTTTTGGAAGTATATATATATACTTTTTAGATCCCTCACCTATCTGCTCTTTATCACCCTCTCCCGAGCAGTCTGCCTAGTACCCTACCTACATGTTGCTTGTACTCACTACATGATCTTGTTCCCTCCCTGCCCTCCCTTTTGGCCTCTTCTTCCATCTTTGTACTTTGGTGCCCTACCTCTTCTCCTCTCCTCTCCTCTCCTCTCCTCTCCTCTCCTCTCCTCTCCTCTCCTCTCCTCTCCTCTCCTCTCCTCTCCTCTCTCATGCCTCTGCTCCTGCCAGCTCTTCTCTTATCTAGGATCTGATAGGGAATTTCTTTCAGGTCCATGCCCCAGTTTCCTCCAGTTTATTAGTCTCATCGTTTACTCAGCCTAGTATACTCACTGGCACTCTATTCTTGCATTGACAGGGTAATTCTTTTTCCTTTATTTATTTCCTTTTTAAATCTCGTTTCATTTTTGAGGCAGAGCCTTGCTTTGTACCTATACTTGCTGGTCTCAAAATGAAGATCCTCCTGCCTCTGTCTCCTGGACGCTAGGATTACAAGTGTACACCTCCATACCAGGCTTTGCCTAGACAATTCCTGTTCTGGCTTAACTATTATGATTCTAAGTATTCTCCTCTAGTCTTATTCCCCTTTCTTGGAAACTAGTGGCTCTTTTCCAGCCAGATCTCATTTATATAAACTTATATAATTATTCTTTTACTATAACACAATTCTTAATTCATTTGGTCCCCATACACCACTAACCAGTGAATAAATGCAGAAGCCTTCTTCTTATTGCTATCATTTCCAGTTTCCGTTGCACGTTCTGATTATCACAATGATCTGAACACAATGGCACTGGAGTAGAGAAAAATCTGTTTCTGAAAGACTGATGTTGTGCGGAAACCACTATATGCATTTGTATAAAGACCAGAGTAAGGAAACAACATTTGATTTCATAGAAGTATAATTTTGTCTTTAAGAAATTAATTTTCGAGTTTGTTCAACCAATTTTACTTTTTACCAAGATAGTAATAAAGATGTCTCAAAATATTCATAACCATAAAAAAAATCACTCAAATGCTCCAAATAAAGCCTATTACCCAGGAAACACATAGTGATTGTAGCCATCCCTCCAGCACTCAAAGTCTACAAAGGAGGCACCGCGTATGTGAGATGGTTCACTACCAGGCACGCTTGCAAACTAATTCTGCTATGCATACATCCTCTGTATGAAGAATTTGTAAAAAGAACAATAGGATAAATATTGCCACATTCTATCCATTATGTCTACAATAGAACTCCAAAGCACTGTGAACTGATGTGGGTCCAATTTATGTTGCCCATATACTCACTGGAGCATGGTCAAACTCCTAGTGGGCAGCCTCTTTAAGAAAACAGTCATTCTCCACCTTCTCACCAGATGCCATCAGCTGTGAAGAGCTACACCTCAGCATCTTTATCATGATTTTAAGAACTCTCTGCAATATGCAATAGCTTCTTGTCTAGACTGTTTCTTTTTTGTTGGTGGGCAGGGGTTGGGGTGAGGTGAGGGATGGTCACAGAAGCCATCAGTATCTCTTATTCTCAGTTATGAGTCTGCGGTCATCGATACTACTGCAAAAGCTCAGATCATAGTCCTCAATCTGGCCCCAGTGGCAGCATAAATCACTGTCATCAACATGCCCACCAGAAGCAACCCAGTCTCAGCAGCAGCAGGGACACCAACATGGTTTCCAGCAGCGGCACGGACCTGAGAAGTCTGTTGAGGAAATGTATTGCATAAAATGAACCATTCTTCTTTAAATGCCTTGTTGCTCAGAATCAAGGTGACTCTGTGGTTGGGCAACACGTTTGTGGACAGTACCTTTGCTAACCCCAGGTGGCTACACATCACCCTGCCCTCGGCCCTCTCCTCCCACAGCAGGGCAAGCAGCACAGGTGGCAGCCACATGCCACAAGCTGGGACTGTGAGCTGCGCAGTGGCACCTGCAGTGCTGAAAGCAGCAGAATCGGCTCAGTTGCTGGCAATTGGGCAAGGTAGGCCTAGTAGTAGTGGCCCCAGCCTTCTAGGAGCCCAATGACAAGCCCTGCTACACAATGACATGTTTCTGTGTCCACCACAGCCCCACTGTAGCTGTCTCTACTCCTTTCTACCACATGTTTGTTCAATTCCGTGAAAGCACTTTGTAAAAACATCTTTCCATAAGACCTTTTTCCTTTTCCAGTTGTCATGAAGACAGTGCATCCTCCACCGCCATGACACCTCCCCTTGAAGCCTCTGTGGATCAGCAGCTACCGTCATCTTGAATCATCTCTTTTCAGATTTTTTAAATTTACTTAACTGTCAATATAAGGCCAAGAAACTTCCCCCATGAATGAAATTCCTAACCTTCTTTAAACAGGCAAATGGTGAGTTGTATCTGCCATTAATCCTCTGGGCTTCCTGCTGCTACCTATTGAAGCTTCAAATGACTGTCCTTACAACCCAAAGCTCCCTACCTCAAGCAGCTTCCTGACCATAGTTACATTGCCTCCCTCCTAGCTCCTCAGAAGCCTTGTCCTAGGGGATGCTGAGAATAATCTGGGGGGGGGGGGCGATTCTCAAGTGCCGCCCAACCCTAAGAACTTAATTCATGATGAATCGGATGAATCATCCAATCTCTCTCTCTCTCTCTCTCTCTCTCTCTCTCTCTCTCTCTCTCTCTCTCTCTCTTCTTCTATTTTTAGCTTTTAAACAACCCACCCATACCCACACAGCTTTGGCTTTGGATAGTCATTATCCTCTCTCCAGGTCTGCAAATGCCAATCCAACTCCATTAGATTCCAGCATTCACACTGAAGAAGCATGAGTACTTGTCTGCAGCCCACGGGTCCATCCAAAACACTTACAGGTTACCAAATGCAAATAAGGACAAAATCTTGCCCTGTTAAGAGTGTATAGCTCATCACTCCTAAAATCTAAATCTCCAAAATGGCTGATTTTTCAGAGGTATGTTCAGAGGCTGCCTTTGCCACCTGTTTCTGTGTATCATCCATTCTGTATTCCTCGACCTGTGCATTTCAAGTGTCATCACTCCAAAGACGTTAGTAGTAAGCATAGAAACACGCTACACCCTCCACATCCTCTAAAGCTTCGCAGTGCTAAAGAGCAGAGCAAAAGGGAAGTATTGTTTCACCAACCAGTGAGAAGGGGAAGTGAGATCCTGGAAACAGCTTAGGAATCTGGAGAGGAGAGACTGGGAAATGGACACAAAGTCTTTGTAATGAGATTAGAGTTAAAAACAAAACAAAAAAAAACAAAAAAAACCCAATATACTCTCAAGGAATGAACTGACATTGGCTTCACAGCATCATGGATTTTGGCCACCATTCCCTCCTTACTGACCACATGGTACTGTTGCTATTTCAGTAGGGTTAGACCTGAGATGAGACTGGAGTGAAAGTTATTTTGGTAGTGAGGACCGAATGAAAAGGTATGCGTTTGGCTTATTGAGCTTAGTTTAGAATGTGTCAAGATTTGCAAAGCCAACTCACTCTGCAGAAGAAAAAGCATCCACAGATCCCTGAGTTATTTTCTAAGACTGAGCACACATTTCGTTAGATGCCTGTGCATCTTAGCCAATTGGCTATAAGTAATGAGAATACTTTCCTAACATAGCAGGTTTTTATCCAACTGACTGAACCACATCTATATGAAAAAATATGTATTCCACCTGTCCAATCACTTTCCTCTTCAGTTTTGTCTCAGCTTCAACTCAGAGATAACTAATATCTAGGAAAACAGGTAATAACGATGTCAAAAAATAACTAGTCAAGTCATGAAAAAATAGTATGGACTCCTCCTTTCCCTATAGTCAAAACAATACATGCATTGGCATCATCTAAAAGCACTTATAAGGCGTGATGTCTTACAGCTCTGTAGGGGAAAGGTTTCTTCAATGCAAGTGCTTCCAGTGTTACAGCTCTGCAGGGAAAGGTATCCTGGCCATCGGGAACCAAGGTATACCACAAAGTCACACTGTACAACATGAGATTTACTAGGAAAGACATAAGAGAGTGGCTGCCTCTGGGTGAGAAGGAGCAGAGAACTGGGTAGGGGGTAGGCTTATGTAGAATTTCTTGGACGGAAAGTTTTCCAGGCAGGAAATTTCCAGGGTGAAGATGAGTAAGGTTTCAAGTCCTGAGTTTGGGGTAAGCTGAGGGATTGGTAGGATTTCAAACTCTGGGATTGGTGGGATTTCAAGCTCAGAGATTCGTGGGTTTTCAAGATCAAGAATTGGTGGGGTTTTGAAACCCAAAAATGATCTTTGACTTTTTTTTTTCCCACTGATGTATCAATGCTTCTGAAACAAGTTCCAAGAATTTGGTCATCCCTTCCATCCTCCTCCCAGAAGCTCAGTGACATACAGGCTCTCAGGCACTAGATCGCCTCAGTAAATCCCAAAGATATGACAATCATTTGCATAACTCTGAAAGTATGTGACTAGAGAAGAAAAGAAGAGTAAAACTCACATTTAGAAATAAAGGCAATTAGCTGAACCAGACATAGTGGCTTACACTGTAATCCCAGCATTAGAGTGATTGAGTTAGAAGACTGCCATTGAATTAGAGGCCATCATGGGTGTACATAGTGAGTATAGGCCAGCCACAGCTATTGGCCAGCCTGGAGTCCTTAGTGAAACCCTGTCTCAAGAAACAAAAATAAACCGCTCTGCAGTAAAGTTCAGAGCTTCTGTGACAGTTTAGTTCACTGAGCAAACATCCATCCAGAGCCTCCTGAAGGGAGGAGACTCCTATGCCCTTGAGGCTTCTCCCCATAAATACCATTTTTTCTAGAGGACTCGATCTTAGGCATCCATTGTGCTGTATTTGTGACTACTAGCTTAGGAATATGATCTTAAATGTTCTCTTCTTTCCAGTTGCAAAGTATATCTACCTCCTTTTTAAATAATTTTCTCTTTATTCCTTTCTGTGTCTCTTTTTGAGACCAAAAAAAAAAAAAAAAAAAAAAAAAAAGTGTCACTGTGTTGCCTGGACTGTCTGCAAACTTTCCCAGTGATGTATCGCTGCAAATTCTTTCGTTTCAAGGTCTAATTTCAAACATGTCTCCATTATAAAGGATGAGGCATTTGGTGGAGAATAAAACACCAAAGCATGATTTCAATAGTTTTGTCCCCCTTATCTCTCTTTCTTTTGATTTTTGAGACCATATCTTACTATGTATCCCTGGCTGGTCTGCAACTCACTATATAGACCAGGCTGGCCTTAAACTTATAGAGATCTTCCTACCTCCACTTTCCAAGTGCTGGAATTAAAAGTGTGAGCCATCACGCCCAATAACAAGACAAACTATTTAAGAATAAATTTGCCAAACAAAAAGAAATTTCAGATAGTTCACATTTTACTTTTATGGGGATATAACAATGTAATATACTATAATATATATTAATTATAATTAATATAGAATTATAGTATATAATGTATTATATATCATAATAAAATAATTTAACTTTTTCTTGGTAAATTCTCACACCTATTTGTATATGCAAGATTTATTCTTATAGTGTTTATTTAGATATATTTTATAACTACTACATGGTTAACACATTGTTTATGAAGAGACTTCAGGAGCTTCTGTCCTAGATATTGTCTCATTCTCTCCTGAATTTCCTAAGTTAAAAGGGTAATGGTTTCCAGAGAGCTGAATTTATATTCTTGATCAAGTGCTGAGAAAGAAAGTAGGCAAGTTGCAAAGAACAAGGACCTGGGAGAACAGTCTGGGCAGAAGCAGAATGGCCTAAGTGTAGCCGTGAAGTACAGTTGTTCAAAGTCCCAGGACTGGTTATTCTAACTTATTCTGACTGCTAATTGGTAAATATTTGCACTCTTCAGCTGTGTGTGCCTAAACCAATGAGACTGACTGGTGCCTGCATCTGTACATGTTAAAGGACTCAGGGAGAAATGCAAACTTGGACCTGGGACCTATATGACTTGCAACGTACTCTGTCCTAACCGTAGTCCAAGATTCAAAGGGAGATGGACTTCAAGCACGGATTATAGATTAATAAATCCAGAAAAGCAGGAGGAAGTGAAGAAGGAAGGAGATGGGGAAGCCAAGAAGAAGGAGGAGTCAAGGGCAGAGGCTAGGGTGAAGAGAGGAGTCACTGGGAGAATATAGCATCTCTATTTACTCCATGGGAGCACGGTGCAAACACAGAGGATAGAGACTGAGCTTAAGAGACAAAGCCAGTAGTCACTTGCTTTGTGGCTGAGCAGGGGCTTTCTTCACATCTCAGCAGGTGTTACTGAGGTACCTGCAGGGACCATTCTGGCATCTTAAAGTGCCACCAATTCACTCCATTCTTGTCAATTAAGAAACCATTTCTGCCCTCCTTGGTGAGTAATCACCAAAGCCTGAATGAGCCTCATCCTGAACAGACAATAGGCAAAATCAGCCTCTGCTAAAACTCCTGATTTAAAACCTACTCTGGCAGGAGCTGCAAAAGGAAAAACTTTTTTTTCTTCTTGTAGACATGAGCAAAGTACTTTAGCTTTTTAAGTTGCCTGTCTAGAAAAGTTGACAAAGGGCAGAAAGCTAAACCTCCTAAAAGTGCTTAAGTACAAATATTCAGAGCACTTGGTGAGAAGTGCTCACCAGAAGACTGAGGGAACAAGCCTAACACCGTGTCACAAAAATAACCAGTGAGTTATAAACACAGAATTATAAAACACAAAAAAAATCTTTATTCTTACAACGCATCATCTTTCAAATGTTTACTAATGTTATTATCCAGAGCTATTGCAGATATAGCTCTGGATCCCAGGTAAGAGTTAAAAATAAGACAGGTTAGATCCCTTCCTCGCACTTTTACCCAGAATCTTAAAAAGGTTCCATTTACATACCCCAAAATGCTATCCTTACAATGCCATCTGCTGCATAAACTGCTGAGTTTTTAATCACACACGCCTTATACTTGCTTGGTTAGAGAAACCCCAAGATAGTTTTTTTGAGGCTATTGTCACCCTGACTTTTTTCTCAGACTGTTTGTTGTGTATGTATATAGGAGGGCTACTGACTTCTGTGAGTTAATTTTGTATCTAGCTGCTTTGCTGAAAATGTTTATCAGCTGAAGGAGTTCCTTGGTAGAATTTTTGGGAATCACTTATGTATACTATTATATCATCTACAAATAAAGATACTTTGTCTTCTTCCTTTCAAATTTATATTTCTTTGATCTCCTTCAGTCGTCTTAATGCTCTTGATACAACTTCAAGTATTATACTGAATAGGTATCAAGAGAGTGGTCAGCCTTGTCTTGTTCCTGGTTTTAGTGGAATCACTTTGAGTTTTAAGTTAACGTTGCCTATGGGGTTGCTGTAAACTGCCTTTATTATGTTGATACATCCCTGTTAAAGATAACCTCATTCTATCTTCTCAACCATATTCATTCTGCTCTATTCATAATGATCAGAAATTGAAAACAACCTACATGTCCCTCAATAGATTAGATACAGAAAATATGGTACATTTACACAATGGAGTATTACTCTATCATTTAAAAACTATAGCATCATGAAATTTTCAGGACAGTGGGTAGAACTCGAAGAAAATCATCTGGGAGAGGTATCCCAGACCCAGAAAGATGATAGAGACCTACAGACATTACACAGAGAGTAAGAGGCTCGGGAACACTCACCATTAGATAGGATATCTCCATCAAAACCGTGCCTCACAGCTCAGGGAGTCCCACAGAGGAGGAGAAAGAATGTAAGAGTTACAGGGAATGGAGGACCTCGAGAAAACAAGACCCTCTAAATCACCATGAGCAAACCTCTCATAAACTCAGAGACTGGGGCAGCAAGCACCAGGTCCTCTGTGTATATACTACAGTTTCCAGTTTAGTGGTTTTGTGGGATTCCTGAGCCTGTGAAAGAGTGAATTTCTGACTCACTCCTTCTTTGAGGCTCTTTTTTTTCTGTTGGTTTACCTTGTCCAACTCAAAGTGATAGTTTTTGTTTTACCTTTTTGTATTCAATTTGTTATATTTTTTAAAATTAATTGATTAATCAATTAATAAATGGGAAGCTAACCACTAGGGTAAATATTAACAACTGAACTGTCATTTATACTTACTAGGAGAGGGAAGATGAGTTATTATTAATGGTATGACATTGGCTATGTCAGCCACTCCAAGACAGGCCTCAGGGTCAGTAGTTGACCAATATATAATGGAGTCCACAGGGTTTGGGGGTGGTATTTTTTTTTTTGCTTTGTTTTAAGTTTGGTTTTATTTTGTCTTCTTGGTTAAGTGAAGTTGTTGTTGAATTGGGTTTTTGATTGTTTGTTGAAAAAGAACTTAAATGTGTATGGGTAAGGAGAAGGAGAGGATCTGGAAAAACTCAAGGGAAGGAAAGAACATGATAAAAACGTGAATTTTAAAAAATTTAAATAAAGTATAAATAATAACCAAATAAGCTGTAGGGTTAATTTAAGAAAAATACAAAGTCCCACTCAGAACGCCCCTCTAGGAATCGGTTTCTCCTAAGACAACATCGTAGTTCACAGAGAAAGGCACGATGCATTGAACGAGTTTACTTACTTGGAACATAGAGGCTGCAGGGAACAATTAATCTCTTGTGAGACAGACTCAGCCAAGCTAAAAGTCCACACATTTGTTCTTCACCCTATATTATTGAACACATGCTATGATTTGAATGTCCTTTCCAAAACTTGGGATGAAATTTAGTTGTCATTTTAGTAGTGTTACCAAGTGAGGCCATTAAGAGATTAGATCCTAAGAGTTCCTATCTCACAAAGGATTCATCTGGCTACTTTGGAGTGGGGTATCTATTGTGAGAGTGGATTTGTTCTCCCTCCTCTCCCTCTGCTTCTTCTATTCTTCCCTTCTACTCCTTCTCCCTCTCCTCAATTCTCATATTCACTTACCACTCCATCATGGCTATGTTAGGTAATATGGAAACCCTTTCCGGAAGCTAGACTTCAGAACATTAAACCAGATTAGCTTCTATTCTTTGCAATGTTCCCAGTATGTGATCGTCTGTTACAGCAGTACAAAATGGACTAAGTCAGCACCTGCCAGGGACAAAACATATATATGTTGCTAAGGAGCATATAGAGAAGTGAAATGCATGATTCTGAGCTCTTATGGCCAACATTCAACCTAGTGAGCTAAGCCACCCTTATACACAGGATACTGAGCCCACAGGACATGCTTCAGCGTCTGTCAAAGACCCACTGAGCTGTAAACTCAATCAGTGAACTAAGTGAGTGTACTGTGGGACTTTCAGCATGATCTACTTAATACAGGAATAATTTTCCTTCCATTGACTGTGGTCATCTTCCTTTGTCTTCTATTTTAATCAAAATAGCATCCGAGCAGTCCTACCAAGGCTTTCTTTCTCCATATGTTTCACATCCATTGTTCACCTACCCTGGTTGTTTTTTAGGACAGAGTTGTTTCTTATATCCAGTGCTTCTGGTCACTACTTCTGTTGTCCTAAATATACTTCACCATCCATTTGTATTATCCAACACTCTTCATCATTATCTTCTTGTTCTCAAGACTGTTCTTCTAACTGGCACATAGCAATTATATACATTTTCCCTTCACTGTAGACAATTTTCTCAGAGTTGACACAGTCCATCTTGGAGACCCTTAACACCAAGAAGTAAAGAACTCAAAGGCTTCAGGAAGTTACTGGAACCAACTAGATGCACTAAGCTTTTTCCTCCCCAGGGTTATATAATCTATAAGGACTGCTAGGAAATACTGTGAAACAAGCTAAGCTAAGAGGGTCAGACCACCTAACCTATCTACACATCTTTTGAAACACTACTCTAGTTGAGAGAGATAGGGGTTTCTCCACTGTGCTGTCAAACAGCATGCTTCAATTTTACTATGTTTATTTGTAACATCTTCTAGAATACATGAGTACTAAGTGGTAGTTTTATCATTTATTCTTGATCAGTAAATAATGGGATTTTTAAAAGCATAGAAAATGTCTTATTTTCACATTTCTAGTGCTTAGCACAGTGCCTGGTACAAAAAAATTCCAATGTGTGCTTGAGTTTCAAGGAATGAATGAGTGAGTGTGTAGACAAGCAGAACAATATATAATACTAGAACAGTTAGAAATGATATCATGGGCAATATTGGCTTTGACACTCACTTTTAAAAATGAGATAGGAAAGGACTGGGAAAACATATCAATAATGGAAAGCCTGCCTGGCATGCACAAGGTCCTGGGTTCAGTCCATAACTCCACTCTCCCCACTCAGCCTTCCTTCCATCTTCCTGATACCCCAAGTGTGTACGTGTGTCACAGCATTTTTCATGCTGACCCCTTTACCTCTAAGAGTCTTGAAGAAAGGGTAACATTGGGTTAATATATGATCTGTTAACGAGGTCTGTCTCAAGATCACTTAGCCCATCTTGATTCCTAAAGGCAGAGCAGTTTCTGTGGGAAAGTTTCAATTATTTACTTATTTGATTTGGGTGAAGATGTCTTCCAATCTCCATACCATCACCACGTCTCCACTACCTACAATACTGTTTGGCATTCACTAAGTATTATCTACATGATCAAAGTACTAGATGGGACTAGCTTCAGGGTTGACAGGCAAAAGAGGACTCTGAACTAAATGCAGCAAACATACATACATACATACATAGGAACTGGCATATGTGTATTGCACATATTTTACAGGAAGGCAAAATTGCAAATGATGCTTTTGAGATCATCTTGGAAATGTCTTTAAAACAGGAGGACACAGGGAAAGGGCTCTCCTTTATAAAACTTTTTCCTATATTAAATTTCCACACTTTAGTTAGTTTGTTTAAAACACACATGTAAATAACCAGTATGGTTACTTCCACCACTGTAATTATCATTGATTCTTATATATTTCACATAAATTAATGCCATTCATTGTTTTCTTGATTTAGTTACTGTGATGGTTAATAACAAACATCAATTTTATGAGATCTATGTGTCATTCATTGTTCTCTTGATTTAGTTACTGTGAAGGTTAATAACCACCATTATTTTTATGAGATCTAGAGCCACCTGGGAAATGGGCCCTCTGAGCATCCTTGTGGCAGAACTATCTTGGTTAGGTTATTGAGATGGGAAAGCCCACCTCCTGTGGGTTGCACTGTTCTCTAGGCTGTAAAGAAGGAGAAAGTAAGCTGAGCACAGGCTTTAGTTATTCTCCCTGTTCTTCTTGATTGGAAAAGTGATGCCACCAGCTGCCCCAAGCTCTCGCTGCCCCAAGTTCTGTACCATGGACTATTCCATAGCATGATCCACCTGATAGGCTCTACCTTGGAACTGTGAGCCAAAATGGTTTACCTTCCTTTAGCTGCTTTTGTCTGGGTACTTTATCACAAGGGAAAAAGTAACTAAACCAGTTAGCATTCTTACATTCTTATCAAAACATTGTGAATGCTTATATCTCATTTTTCATATAATACTTTCTAAAAACAAGGACAGAACCATCCAAGTTTAACTCATATTTCTGTCCCTGAATCAAAATAAATGGAATTTAAAGTTGGTCTAGCTTGTTAAATTCAATGCAAAAAACTATTAGTAAGCAAGTATGAATGTATTCTTTTTCATGGAACATTGATGAGGCATTAGAATTTTAGGTTCAAAAAATGTAATAGCATTCAGACTCCACACATAGGGGCTATGATTTCAGGACATGTGCACATGTGAATATGTATGGTACATACTGTAATTAGATAGAGATTCTAAAATGAGGATTGGATAAACTTAGATGTAAGTTTCACTTTGGGATATGACATATAAAATGGTGAAGTGAGAGCTATAATATTTATTATTTGTCCAGACTAGTGAATGTGACTGTGTAAACATATCTGTGCTGATAACATATACTCAAATAATTCAAGAGATTCAACTGTCACTCTTGGTACCCCATTGCTGTCTTGTTCTTTATAGAAATATCTGTGCTGAACCTCATTGTGAGAAAATACTTGAGAGAATGAAGAAGCAAAGGTTTGTTTGGCTCAGTCTTGAAAGCATCAATGCTGTAGGGAAGCCAAAGCTCACCTCATGACAGCTGTGACGCAGAGAGAACACATATTCCTGTGGCTTTCTCCTGAAAACTTTCCATCTATAAAATGGTGCTTCCCACTTTTGGAGTGCAGGTCTTCTTGTTCTTACTTTTTTTTTAAAAATGGCCTCACAGACACACACAGACATATGCTTTAATAATCTCCAAGGTGTGTCTCGATCTAACCAAACTGGCTACGTTCTTGGGCTGACTCCACTTTTTACCTGCAGTGTCCCTGACATTCTGTCTTCTTGAGATCTCCAACATCTCAGGATCTGCATTACAGTTCAGGTTTCAGTCTCACAGTTTCAAGTGCTGCTGTCTCGGGAACTGAGTCCCAGGATGTGAGCTCTGTCATGTATTGCCTAATGTTCCAGGCTGGCTTTTGAGAAATGGATGGATGCCTCTATCACTTTGCAATCATTACATTCTCCACAACTGCAAAACCAGCATCATGGTGCCAATTTCTGCCATTGGTTCAAACAGTAGCTGGATCACCTTGAATAGTGACTATATCACTTTCTAGATATTGTTATGATTTTTCAGCTACCCAGCCTTCTTTTCTGACTACCTGTAAGTTTCTGGGAAAGTAATAACAAGGACCATCCAATCTAGAGCAGTGCTTCTCAACCTCCCTAATGTTGTCATGTTTTAACACAGTTTCTTGTGTTGTAATGCCCCCCCACCATAAAATTACCTTCATTGTTCCTTCTTACGAGTAACTTTTCCTACTTTTATGAATCCTAATGTAAATATCGGTGTTTTCTGATGTTCTTAGATGACCCCTGTGAAAGGGCCATTCATTTGCAAAGGGGTCTCGACCCACAGGTTGAGAACCACTGACCTAGCGCCCCCTAAATGTAAGAAAAGCAAGAATACTAAGGAGGGCAGCAAGCTACCTGACCTTTGCATCCTTTGCTATCCTTAGCATGAGCAATGCTATCCTGACTGAACTTCTTTTCTAGCTTCTTTGCCCTGAGGTGATTCTGAGTCACAGAATAGGTCTGCAACATGGGCAACTACAAGGATGGAACTAAAATGATGGATATTGTCATCCATGTACCTAAAGGTTCCAGAGGAGTTCCTGAAGCCATTGAATAAGCTAAAAATCCCAAAGAGTAAAGAAACTCCTAATGGGAAAGTGGGAAGGAGACAGGAAAGGAAAGATGTAGTAGAGGAAAGGTATGGCTGTAGACACCTATGACTGTTAATCTTGACCGACTAGTGAAATAAGCATTGGCTCCTCAAGGGAGAATCCTTCCAAACTAGCCTTACTCATTCTCTTCTTCAGAAAACTGAAGAGCAGGAAACATTGCTCAACTTGTTTCATAAAACCAGTATAACAAAACTCCAAAACCTACAGTAACGGATGTTACCTTAACAGAGCTGACAAAGACAACATGGCTCCATTATGACTACTCCTCCCTGAAACAATGTCTTGGGACACATATAAATGACATTAGCTAAAGAGAGGCCATAAGGAACTGTATGTAATCCTTCTTCCTAAAGCTGTGACCCCGGGGAACATAACAGGGATCCTATGGATACGTTTTAGTGATATTGCTCTATAGCAAGAAACTACAACCTGCAGGCCAAACCCAATCCAGGTCTGATTTTGAGGTTGTATGCAGCCTAACAAAATGTTTTTACTCTTACAGGGTGCTTGGAAAATAAATAAGCATATAAGAAGAAGTAGTAATGCTTACATATGGCCCACAAGGCCTAAGATATTTACTGCCTGACCTTTGCATCCTTTGCTATCCTTGTTAGAGTGAGTTTTTTAATATTCATGTATTATTCTATTGTCATGAGCACTCTGGCTTGCCTCTTTATTCTCTGCCATTTAGTTTCTGTCTCCTACTGATAAATCTACTTATACAGTAAATTCTCAGTAAGATCCAACTCCCTGTTGTTCACAAAGTACCATTATATGTGCAATATATAATGACAAACAAGACATGCAACTTTGACTTTAAAGTGTTTGCTAGGTGATGATGCCTGCCACGTTGAAGAACTTTTACCAGTTACATGAATAACAGTGATGAGGTGAGCCTGTACTGCCTGCCCCATCATCTTATGATGATGCTGATCCTGTACTCTGCATTAGGTGTGATACACCTTTGCACTTGCAATGTTTCACTTTTGTAATATAGGAAGTAACAATACACCTCAGGAAGAAAACGATTTTCAAGAAGAATATCAATAGATGGGAAAGCAAAGGAGGTATTACTGTGACTCTGCAGCAACTATCTTTTAGTGTCTGCAGTTCCCTATTCCCACAAAGAGAAGCTTCTTCAGTTTCATATTTAAAATAAAAGTGAACACACGAGAATTAACAGAAGATAATGCCTGAGAGGTTTTATTAATGCATCCAAAAATAACTCCCTATTTTAAAGTTAATGTAAAAGTCTCCAAATCCAAAGGCTATGCATCTTAATGTGTGAAAAGGCATTACCTAACATTTACTTAGCCACTGACAATTATTTGAGGGCTAAATCCAAAGGGGTATAAAAAGACACTATAAAAAGGAGTCAAGGACAGTATTAATATTAATAAAAGAAATAAAATGTTCAACAAAATGCAAATGATGCTATTCTTTTGGGTAATGTACTTGGAATATATTTATTTTGTGAAATATAAAATGTAAGTAGGGGAAGACTAGCCATAAAGAACATCGATGGAAAAGGTTCAATAAGATCATCATATTCATAAGGAAACATGGCAACCAAAAAAATAGCAGAATGACTTGACCTTGAATAAAAGATGTTACCAAAAGAGAGGCAGATACAACAGCACATCATTTTCTAGCCTCAGACCCCAAGAAGAATAGACAGATGCAAATTAGGTAAGAAAAGCACAAAACTCAAGAATGTACTGGAAGGGAACAAGTTCTGAACTGGCTAAAGACCTAAAGAATTTAGGGTGAGATAGAGAGCTAGCCCACAGAGGTATTTAACATAACCTTTAGAGCCAGTGGTTTTTCTATGTTGTCAGACAACATGGTGACAAGTTACAAACTAAACAAAAGTATACATAGCACCCTTCTTGACAGATTCTATTACACAACAGTCACCTGTGACAGTAAAATTAGGCTGAAAGAGAAACAGCTGACATTGTGAAATGTTTAAGTTTTGATACCTATTGTTTTTAAAAACTAGGAAAAAAGAAGGAAGGAAATAATTGTGAGAAGTGTTTCAATCTGAGGCATCTAGATGGCCCACCTCTTTGTACATATACATTTATCATTCTCCTTCATGTATCTCGACCTAAGCACATTCTGACATATATAGGTGATTAATCAAAGTTTTCCAAGTAAATATACTTGCTAAATTAATACAAAATTGACCCATGGTCCATTGTGATTTGTGTCCTTGTAGCTGTAATCTAACCCTGTTCTCACCTTTTCTTGTGCCCCCTTTAATTTTTGTCCTTAAAAAAGAATTGGTACCTTTATGCATATCTTGCCATAGTGGTAATTGTCATGGTTCATAAGATGGCAACCAACAGCTGTCTAATTGGACTTCCGGCCCATTCAGCAGGAGGTAAAGCATATCTGGAACTGGAAACCTAACCAGCTTGCAGAGGATAATGAGTTCATGGACTTTAGAAAAAAAAATCTATTACCAGTACTTTACTAGACCAGCACAATTTCTTTTTACACTCAAAATCTTATTCATATATCCACTGGTAAGTGTAGCTACCATCCCTTTCCTAGGAAGCCTCTCTTGACATCAAGTGAAGACTGCCACAAAAAAAAGAACTGGACAAAATGTGGAGATCAATGGCTCCTAGTTCAATAGTGCCATCTACATCATAGCTCCTGCATCTATGGTTCAGGAGATGTCTCAGAAGAGCAGGTGAAAAGATGTTAAGAACCAGAATACGTGGAAGTCTTTTGAAGCAATCTCTCCTAAAAATGGATGTGTGAACAAGACTGAAACAATGGCAATATCAATGAATATGGTAACACAGAAGGGGGAATTCACAAGCCCCCAACTTTATAAAAAACTGCAGGTGCCTAATGACTGCTGAGAGAAAGACAATTAGACTCTTCCAGAGATAAGCCTTCATTTGATTTTGCAAAACCAGTTGTCATCTCTGAAATTACATACACAAAAACAGCTCAGTTCAACACACATACACATGAAATGTCTGCACATTCCATTCTCTTTAGATATAAAACTAAAGAGACTCTAAAAATTAAGTTTATTAATTAATGATAGGTCATTTTAAAGAGTATTTTGTGTATTACTAGAAAAGAAAAACATTACTACTTCTTACAGGAATTTATTTTCCAAGAATGAAAAAGGGACATAGAGAAACTCTCAGCTCTTAAAGGTAACAGACTAGATCTTAATATGAAGACATGAAGAAATCCTCAAGTGGAAAAGATCTGTCAATCACTGAGGAACGCTGACGTCAAAATCATAGTAGAAAGGATCTTGGTCAGAAAGATAGTCCTCCAATCCATGTCCTATTATTTGGCAAGAAACCTATTTTCATCTTCACCCCTCCTCTCTTTTGTCAACAACACAGTCTTCCTTTATTGCCACTGGACTTCTGGGTGGACCACAGTGACTCTCTTTTCTCAAAGGTCCCTAATAAGCCTGAAATAAGGTAGAAGGAGAGAACTGACTTTTATAATTTGTCTTCAAAAGACCTCTACACATATACTGTGGCACCAGCATAGCCCTACATACACACAAAATGGATGGATGATAGATTGATGATGATAATGATGAAGGAAGGAGGGAGAGAGAGAGAGAAGTAGATAGATGATAGGTAAGTAGGTAGGTAAAATGGTAGGTAGGTAGATATATAGATGATAGATAGACAGATATATAGATGGATGGATGGATAGATAGATAGATAGATAGATAGATAGGCAGGTAGATAGATAAGTAGATAGATGAAGATAGATAAAGGATAGATAAAGGTCCCTAACCAACTTGTGGCACACTCTGCTTCCCGTATTGTCTCTCCAAAGCCCCACAAAAGCACTTAGCTTTTCCAGAATGGGTTAGATCAGAAAACACTGTGTTTTGTTTTGTTTTGTTTTGTTTTTTGTTTTTCAAGATGGGTTTCTCTGTGTGTTTCAAGCCCTGGCTGTCCTGGGACTCACTCTGTAGACCAGGCTGGCCTTGAACTCAGAAATCCACTGCCTCTGCCTCTGCCTCTGCCTCTGCCTCTGCCTCTGCCTCTGCCTCTGCCTCTGCCTCTGCCTCTGCCTCTGCCTCCTTGCCTCTGCCTCTGCCTCTGCCTCTGCCTCTGCCTCTGCCTCTGCCTCTGCCTCTGCCTCTGCCTCTGCCTCTGCCTCTGCCTCTGCCTCTGCCTCTGCCTCTGCCTCTGCCTCTGCTCTGCCTCTGCCTGCCAAGTGCTGGGATTAAAGGTGTGAGCCACCACCGCCGGCAAAAACACTGTTTTAAAAACCCCACCTATGTTAATGAGTCATTAGCTAAACTAGTACAAGGAGCAATGAAAGATGCTCACCCACTGCTGCTGATGGAAAAGATCAAAGGCCAAACCTTCCCTATACAATCATAAGTCAATTCCCCAATGCCAGGAATACCATACTATCCAAGAACTTCCAGAAATAACCACACACACACACACACACATACACACCTCTGACCACTCCTGCTACTCCCTCCCTGTAGCAAACTGCTTTGTCCTGTAATCAAGCAAGGCAGCTGCTATGTTGGCAACTTTGCACCAGGAGTGCAATGCCCCAAGAGAGAAGTGTTGTTTCCTATCTTGTCACCATTAAGTTCCTAGTATGTTCCCTAATCATTCTTAAAACTGACTCTTTCATAGGTATCTCCCTCCTCTACATAGTCATCTCTATGAGATGTCTATAATCATCACATAATTAATTAGCAGGATAAACTTTACTGACTTAGATGACTTTCTCTCTTCCCTCACTTGTCTGACACCTCCAAGGAGACATGCTATAAGTGAAATGAAAGAGAAAAGGCTGGCAAGATGGATCAATGGGTAAAAGTGCCCTGCTGCCTTGCTTGAAGACCTGCATTTGATTCCCAGAACAAGCCTGGAATAAGATAGAAGGAAAGAACTGACTTGTGCAATTTGTCTTCTGACCTTCACACATGCACTGTGGCACTAGCATATCCCTACATACACACAAAATGGATAGATGATAAATTGGTGGTGATGATGATAGATAGATAGATAGATAGATAGATAGATAGAATAGATAGATAGATGACAGGTTGGTAGATAGGTAGATAGGTGGTAGATAGATAGATAGATAGATAGATAGATAGATAGATAGATTAATAGATAGTAAATGGGGAGAATGATGCAAAGTCTAGAACGTAGGAAATGCTGCAGATGAGGACAGTTCCTCTTTTTAGGGCTTAGTAATTCACATTAACAATCATGGTAGAGGCTGATGGGTATTTTAAAAAAGAAATATTTTAAATCAAGTCACCAACTTTGTTATGTTTTATAAGTAGAATATTTAATCTTGCAACATTTACTAATTGCTGTCAGAAAATTCAAGTCAAGAACTGATAAGAATAGTTTACTTTTTTCCTTCCCATATCTTCCATCTCCCCCACTGTTTGTTAAAATCACCAGAAACAGGTGTAGCTCTCTTCTCTGGATCCTTCTTCTGCTTGATCTTTTCTGGACATCTATAGGATCTCAAGTCCCTCTGGATACTCCTCCAACATGTGGACCTTCAGTTATTTCTTATTTGCTTTTTTTGGTTTTGCTTTAACTTGGTACACTTTCACAAGACAAATACAGTTTCATTGTCTTCTGCCACTTTTCTGTCCTTGCAGAGACTCATCTGCTGTTCCTGAGCTCTGCTTCTATAAGGGTCTCTATGGCTTAAAGTCTGGGAATGTACTTCCAAAAGACATTGTAAGACCTGTTGCTGTCCTAAGGAAAACATTATTTTACAGTCCACATTCTTCACTATTTTACAATGCATTTTCAACCCCAATACTTCCGTGTTGGCATTCAACATACTCCAAATAGGATGGGACTATGAAGTCCTATCCCTCACTGAGGAGCTACTGGCAATCAATAGCTGCTAGAAAATGGTACAGCTGTGGCTCATGCTAGTTGACCATGGTTCCGTGAATAGGCATATATTCAAGAGTAAATGGAAAACACAAATCTGACTCTATGAATTGAAAAGCAAGTAAGGAAACAAAGTTGGAGGGGTATGGAAAGGGGCATGGATCCATGGAGAAGTTGGAAAGTGAATATGATCAAAATACATTGTATGAAAATTTCAAAGAGTGAAAAAAATAAAGATTAAGGTTGAAGGAATCTGTGACTGTAACAATTTCTCAAAGAAATTTCACTGATAGTTATTTTTAGACAGACAAAAGGAAAATAACTACAAAGGGAGGATGGAGAGTAGAAGATATTCCCTATGGAATTTGTCTCCAGCCAATAGGTTACAGGCAACTTCTTACTATATAAAGAAATAGAGCAGAACAGGTCAAGCCATGGAAAGCAACACAACATTCAGATATATTTTGTATTTTGTATTGAATACGGAATTTAGGAATCTATTGAAACTTAAAAATAATTACTTGATACTAAACAAAGTTAGTTTATAATAAACCCAAGCCTAGTGTATCTCCTAAACTCAGTAGCATATAACTTCTAGAAGAAGACAAGAAATCTCAATAGTTGGGGGTGGGTCAACAGATTTCTTAGACAGGACTCAAAAATTATAAAAACTGGTGGCTAGGATATGGCTCAGTGGAAGAACGTTGGCTTAACACTGTGCAAGGCTTATTATAAGGGCTAAGATTTAGAAGATGGAACATGGAGACGCTAAATGGCCATACACTGCTAGTAAAGATGCTAATGGGTAGGGCTACCATGGGGGAAAAAGTGGTAATTTCTTACAAAGTTAAATAAAAATAGCATGGCAATTGAAGCCCTACGTATTTACTGGAGTTAGGGGAGAGTGTGCCCATGTAAACATGCCTGAGCTCATGCATCTGCTAAAGGTCAGAAACAATCTAAACGTCTATCAAATCCTAAGTGGATAAAGAAATAAAATGGACTATCCTTGGCACAAAAGGAGTTCATTATAATGCAAGTGTTGATAATGTTGAATCTTTAAGCTTTAGACTAAGTGAAAGGAGCCAGACACAAAAGGCAGCACACCATATGGCTCCATCTGCATGGTCTCCAGGAAAGGCAAAGACAAAGATCAGGTCCCTGGTTGCCAAGGGCTATCAATGGAAAAGGCAGTAACTACAAAGGGAACCAGAAAAAAATTGGAATGAAAGAAATGGGCTATTTATACAACTGAGAGTATCTGTCAAAACACACTGCATTTTACACTAAAATGGTAAACTTTGCTTTATATGTTCCTTGAAATAAGTGTGTCTCTGTGAGGATAAGTGAAGAGTTCAGTGGAGACCACTACTTCCTTGAGGTGGAGTTTCTGTCTTTAGTTTTAGCAAGTAGAGCAGATTCAGTTGTGGCTTGTGACTGTGTGGTGGGAAACAACACTCTGACATCAGAACATGTCCACGAGGATATTGACATCACACATGGTGCTCACCTTTGGAAATATCCCTGTTCTGAACCCAAAGAGTTGTTCTAATTTTGCAGTATACATTTTTATTCCTCTTTTGTTTGCAACAGGAAGCTTCTAGATCTGGTCTTGACTTTGGTTTTATTATTCAAATTATGTAGCAGTGTGTCCCTAACCTGGTACTGAGAACATTTTTGGTATCAATGTGGATGAGGATGTAAGTTAACAAGGATTGGAATTATAAAAACGAAGGATTTCTTTCTTGATGCTGAAAGAAGCCTTGATATAAACACAGAAAATCTGTTGTAATCACAGAAAATCAGTCTATTTGAATACTTTACTGACCTGAATTTTCTCTAAAGACAATAAGTTTACTCTAAAATATAAAATATATTTGGGTATCTATTAGGAGTACACATCATATTTATTTTAAAGCTTTAAGATAAAATATACAACTGATTCAACTGAGTTTCCAAGGACAAATCTGGAAATACATGGAACAAAATTAATGATATATATGGGAGAATGACCAAAAACATTATAAAGATGTATCCATGAATCCACAATGGCTTGAATGTATGACTGAATAAGCAAAAAATAATGGGGAACAATATTCTTATCTGCCATGGAATTTCAAAGAATATGTATGTAAATATACCCCTCCTGAGTAGAGTTGTGTGTTATTCATGGAAAATTCCTTCTAAGGGGTACAATACAAAATGAAGGGGTGAAAATCTGAGGACCACTTCCTTAGCCATGTGAACAAGGTTAACATCAGTAATGATGGGTCGGGTTCCTAGGATATACCGCTAATAAAGGGTGGTCAGGGAAATCTTCTTCCTCCAAATGCATAGCCTCAGTACAATCCTGAGAAAACACTTAGAGACCTAAGAGACCAGTGTTCCTCTAAATGCCCACAGCTGTCAAACAAGGTCTGAGAATAAGTCATACCAAGAGGAGGCTAGGGGGATGGAGAGATACAATTGCATGTGACGTGTTACCTCAGATAGAACTCGGGGATAGAAAACAAAACAAAAACAAACATTAGGAAAAACTGAGAATCTGAATGCAGTGTAGTTTACCTGAAAGTGCCTCATTACTGGTTCATTAATCATGGCGTATTCAAGTAGCATGTTAACAGTAGCGGAATCTGGGTTGGGAGTACAGAAGAGCTCTGTACTATCCTTGTGACAGATCCTCATTCTCATTCATTCTCCAGCCCTAACCCACTAGGCAAGCACTCTGTCCCTTAGCTCTGTCACTGGAGCTCTGGGCTACATCCTGAGCCCAATTTTCCCAGCTTAAATCTGCCCAATGTATAAATTTTATTTTTAAAAGTGAACTGTTAAAACATTTTGAATCCCTCGATTTTTCTAGATTATAAAAATTTTGATTCCATCAGATGAGGCTCTTTCTAAAGGAAACCATGTCATTGGAAATGTATCAGTTCCGTGTGCGTTAACTATGACATAGACATGAGAAATGAGCCTATTGCTATTCTTTTGCTCAATGGACATGAGTATTCACTTGCTCTCTAAATATGTTCTCTTTACCCATAGATTACTACAGCTCCAAGTCCTCATGAGAGAAGTTTCTTTATGCAGTGGATAGTGGTTAATGTAAAACCTCACAGCTGTTCAAAATGCAGAGAGTAAGTTTCCAAGGAGTGCTCAGCTGCAGGAAACCCTGGAGTTGGCTTGGCCTAGCTGCCTTGAGAGGTATGCGTCCTAAGTTTTCAGGTTAGATTCTGTTGGCTCCTCAGGCACAATTTACCTTCCCGTTTCTGAGAAACTGATGCACTCCCTCAGACAACAAAGCATTCATTAAGGCTACTCTGTATTTCTGTATGTTCCCTTAGTAGTCAAGGTCACATAGAAGCTTGACAGAACAATTGGTTCTTAGACATTAATCTTGTGTACCCCATACAGCTTGCAAGCGTCATTGTATCCTGGCAACCACAACTGTATTGATCCTGGCAATTGCTATTGTATTCCATTTCTGATAAAGGTATAAAAGGTGTGATTGCTGTCAATAAAATAGTCATGGCCTCAGTTGTGCTGTGGCCCCTCCAGCTGGCCTGATTTAGTTCCACACCATGATATTAGATGACCTTGGCCTAGTAAGCATGGGCACTTACACTGAGCCAAGATGGAATGGCTTTATCATACTCCCTATGCCATGCCCATCACCACAGAAGAATAGGCAGAGAAATCATAAGGCTGAGAGGTTGTGGAGGCCCAGGATGAAACAGAGTCTTCTAGACATGATGAGACCTGTATACTCATGACCTCACAAGATATTGTGTTTGGCTGCACAAGATCAATTCAGTCAATATTCTAGCACAGAGGAGGCACAGCTCCCAGCCCTTGCCCATAATCAAGGAGCTATGATGATGGCTACTTAGGGAGAGTAAGTCCATCTTCTCTAAAGATGTAGCTAGCTAGCAGTGGATGGTGGTTAAAGCTGGCTTTGTTCCAGTGGATGGTCCCTCGCCTATGGGTATTTGAGCAGCACAAATGGAACTCATTGGGTTATGAAAAAGTATAAGACATGAAGTTGGGAAAGGATGTGGAGAGGTAGATCAGATCAAAATACACTGTACGCATGCATGAAATTCTCAAAGAATTAATTAAAAGTAATTAGAAGTTATATTTAAAAGTTGAGGATGATATCTCTGACTATGAGTAAATTTAGTATTTTCAATATTTGTTCTAAGAACTTGATTTTAATGTATTATTTAAAATAATTGCTTCACTATTACATGCAATTTCTTTTACCTTAGGTTCATAGAATGAACTCAGCTTTATATTGAAAACTACCATATGCATTCATGTACAGAAACTTACTCTAGCTAAGTGGAGTGGATTAGAAAGAAGTAGAGTAGGACTTGAACTTGTGTGTACGTGTGGGGGGGGGGTGCGCGCGACGCACGCGCACGCGCGCATGTGTGTGAGAGACAGACAGAGACAGAGAGAATAATTTAAGAAAAACGGAGAAAGAAAATTCAGTATATGATCAGATATACCCATAATAAAAGAGAAAGTCAAGAATAAGAGACATAGAGAGGTACCTCAGTGGTAGAGTGCTTACCTGGCCATTTGTAAGAACTTGGTTTTGATCTTGGGTAGTACAGACATAGAAAGAGGGCAGGGAAAGGCGTAAAGAAGGGAAGGAAAAAGTAATGAGAGAAAGTAAGACCTGAAGGCTGGAAAACATTTGTCCTTCTAAATTAAGAGATACACACTGCAGGTAGGGTGCACTGGCTCTTAATTTTTCATAACAATTCTTCCTTAATCAATGAGAAAGAAATTAAAACCCTTAAGATATTACTTATTTTTCATTGCTAAAATTGTAAACATTTTTTGATTTGTGTGTTTGTTTGCTGCCACAGCCATTCATGAACCACCAGAACTTGCCTGCCTTGATGACCTCTAAAAGAAACCTTCCTCTCTTGGCTCACTTCCTCTAAGGCCACTTAGTAATATGTTTTGAGGCTGGGCTAGGAGCAAGGCCATGTGAATGCTGCAAGAATGGTCTCCTTACCCTCACTACTCCACTCCTCTCAATCCTGACAGATTCTTCGACAAATCTAACTCTGGTCTCAGATTTTTACATTATTATATAATGTATAATTATAAATTATGGTTATAATTGACAATCACATGTCTAAATTCACTCTGGTATTAAGGTCTAAAGTCTAATGTAACAACTATGTGCCTGATTCCTCAGTAAGTCAAAAGTTTCTCTAAGGTAAAAATCTTTGAAATTAACATGAATTTTGGACTCTTCCATAGAAATTGTGCTACAGAAGACATGCATTGTGGGGCAAGGAGAACTAAGTTAATTTTAATTCAAAATATATTCCTCAATGCTGATAATGGTCTTCAATAGGCTAGAGAAAGGCTTTCTTTTTTACAACACAAAAGAATTGGCATTCAGCTACATTCGAGGAAATCTTCACGTATATGTAAGAAAATAGAGGTTTTTAGAAATGCTATTCTTAAAATGATAGTTTTAATATTAATATTACTTGGAAACTCCCACAGCTGCTGTACAGTGGCATCATGATATAGGGCTTCAGGCCAGAGACATCAACTTTCTCATTTAAATTTGGCATAGATGAATAGTGAGGGTCAGCCCTTACATAGATCATGCTTCCAAACCCTTTCCGTACCTGGGACTTCTCCAGCATCCATCATTTTTATTACCATAGCTATTTATATGTATAACCCAGGAAAAGGAGGAAGTAAGAAGATACTGAAGAACAAATGCCCAAAGTTACACTCAGTGACTGTATTCCACTCAGTCCTCAGATGCTTTTGCCATTGCCACCACATGAACATGTGACACGGGAAGTCACCCAGGACCCCATCCTCAAACAGGACTCTCAGATTGCCTTAATTCTATCTTGCCATTGTCTCAAACTCTTTCCTGATCTTTGAGGTGAGGGACTCATCATTTTTATTTGGCATTGCCCCCAGCAACTTACATAATCAGTTATGCCTACTCCCTCTGGAGATACTGTACTTTGATCTTCAGCAATCATTAAAAATGGATCCTTTCATTAAGCTAAGAAATTATACAGAGTACCTTCTAAATAGTAGGCTACATGCACAGCATTCATTCTCTCTCTTCTCTCTCTCTCTCCTCTCTCTCTCTCTCTCTCTTTCTCTCCCTCCCTCCCTCCTTCCCTCCCTCTCTTTAAATTTACTTTATTTTTAGTGCATAGGGGTTTTGCCTGCATGTATGTCTGTGTACTACATTTTTGCCTGATGCTGGCAGGGGCCTGAAGAGAGAGTTGCATCACCTAGTACACAATTACAGGTGGTCATGAGCCACCATGTGGGTGCTGGGAAACAAACCTGGATTCTCTGTAAGAGTATCCAGTGCTCTTAACCACTCACAATGCCCATGGGTCACACACCTTCATAACTTCTATTCTCTGCAAGTGCTCAACTTAAGCCTGCATTTCTGGGTCAGTTTCTTTCCCAACAACAGCTGCCTCGCCAGTGTCCTTGTGTTGGTGAATGTCACTTCTTTCCTACTCACTAAACCAGAATCATCAACAAATGAATTAGTTTTGAATCATTGTCATCTCAATAGGGTCAGATATACTATACTTGTTAATCCTGTTTCCCTTCATGGATATATTCAATTTCTTCTCTTAGATTAATTTACCTTAGTGACTAATATTATCAATTGGACAGGATCCAGAATCACCTAGGAGACAAGCCTCCAATCACACTTATTAGGGATTCTCTAGATTTTCATTAGCCTTTGGTCTTGTCCTTTTGGGATTATCATTACTAATTGAGTTGAGATGAGGAGGCTTACCCTAAAAGTACTTTCCTTGGGCTTGGGCCCTAGACTTTATAAAACAGAAAGAGAGCTTAGCACCAGCATCCATCTCCCTCCCCTTCCTGAGTGCCAATGAAGTGCCATCAATTGTCTCAGGATCCTGAGGCTATGACTTGAATCTCATGATGGACTCTATTCTCCAACTGTGGCAAAATAAGCACACTTTTGTTCTTTTTTTCCTTCCTTTCTTCCTTTCTCCCTTCCTTCCTTTCTTCCTTCTTTTTTTTCTTCCTTCCTTTTTCCTTTCTTCCATCTTTCCTTTCTTCCTTTTTCTTTCCTTCTTTTTCTCTTCCTTCCTTCATACATTCCTTTCCTTTCTTCCTTTCATTACTTTTGCTATTTGCCAGGCAAAAGGAAAATTAAGTAACACAGTTCCTAGTGATCTGAATAGTCCTCATGTTTCCAGTCTGTATTTTCTTCTTTATTTCTATGTCCATTTGAATGCTTTTAATCATAAGATTTTATAATAAAAACCTGACCATGTTGGATGAAACATTGCAATTTTTTTAAAAATTCACAAATCTTGTACTTCAATATAGTTTTAGCAGTCCTTCAAGAGGTAGAGCTACATGTGCGCACACACACACACACACACACAACAGACGACCCACCACTACCCTTCTAAAACAGTTTTATGACTTACTTTGGCAAATTAAATATGGCAGGTGTATGATGCTGGGTAGGGCTTAAACTCAATACGTCATGGATCTAGGAAATTCTCTCTCCCTCCCTGCATCCATCCCTTGCTTCCCTCTTTCTCTTCTTTCTTTCTTCTCTCCCTCACTTTTCACCACCCCCCTTTGCAGCTTTGAAGAGTGGCTTGGATCAAGCTTCCCTACTTAGTTCCTCTGTGATTAACATTTATTTCAAAGTGTCTCTGATTTGTCTTTTCACCTCAACCTCTATCTAGGTCTCCAGTTGAATTACAGTAGCAGACCCTACTCTTGTACCCTCTAAACATGTAAGTGGTGAATTCAGACACGGCAACTTAACAAACTTTCTTTTGTTTATGCAGAAGTCTACAGTGAGTTCCTACATCCCACTTCCTCCAGCCAATATATTCTATTTCATTTTCAAGGTCTTCCCCAATATCTCCTCCTCCTCTCAAGTCTATCCAAATGTATTTGCCAATATTCTCCTGTACAAGTTCTTCTTCGCCACACTAGTTCCTGAGCTTGACTCCTTCCACCCCATCAAGCACATGAGTTCTAAATGCTTCTTTTGTGGTCTTTTCTATTACCTTTCAGTGACTTAGTATACTTCCTAAAACTGGATATCATACCATATCTCCATCAGATAAATTTATAATGCTTGGCACTTAATGAGCAGTCAATCTAGCATATAAACTAGCTGGTCATAGGCAGGTTTCACAATCTGCACTGCTTATAGGATCGAGTTGATGTTCAGCGTCAGGGCTATATAATACATGTAATCAGTATACATGTATTATAGTATATGTGTAATATACCTATAGTATACTATAGTATATGTATACTAGTATACATGTATATATAATGTACTAGTATACATGTATAGTATACATGTACTATTCTAGTAGTTAGTGCTATGATACATGTAATACAAAATTACATGTCAGAATTTCATCTCAGAGAAAGGGACCAAAAATACTGATACCATAACAACTTGTTATGGCTAAAGAAAGGAATAGCATTCCTGTTTGCACTATAATACCAGGTTCCAGCCTTTACAACTATTTCAAATGCTGTGACATTTGTCTAGTGCCTTAAAAAGAAAAAACTCATTGAGGGAAAAATGGGTGAAATTCTCCACAGTGATATAGGACACAGAACAAATAGGATGAGAATATTGTTTGTTTGTTTTTTTAAAAAAGAATATTACTGAACACAAATAGCAATTTAATTGGAAAATATCACTGTTGTCCAACCATTATGTAAAAATAGACATACATTTTTCTCACTGGCATTGCCTACGGGGCTTGGTCTGAAATGGGATAAGAGTAGAGAGTCAGGATGATGCATTATTTAGTGCATTACACAAGCAGATACAGAAAGTGTAAGCTATTGGAAACATGCATATAAGGGTCATGCATTCCAAAACACTAACGGAAAATATATGAATTATTTAAAAGTTCCTCTGTCTCTCTTCCCACTTCTTCAGTCTTCAGTGACTCTACAGAAACATTTCATCATGTAGTGGGTGCTAATTATCTTCTGATGGTGCTAATAGATTTATTTACACAAAGAATGAAAAAATACTTTAACTTGTTTCAAATATTGATATCTATATTAACTTATACTCTTTTGATTAAAAAACTTTATACAATATATTTTATCATGTATTCTCTTTTGCCAACTCCTCACAGATCCTCCCCTCAACCTCCCTATTCAGCCAAATCTCTGTCTGTCTGTCCATACATCTGTCCATACATCCATACATCCATACTTCTATCTTTCTATCTAGTTTTGTATCTCTATATCTCATTCTCTCTCAAAAGAAGCAAGAGACAAAAACCTATAAATAACAAGAATAATTCCTAAACCCAAAGATGGATGCTTCATTCAACTGATATCAGAGAAGCTTCTTGCAGTAGATAGGAATTAACACTGAAACCCACAACTGGACATTCTACAGAGAGAGGCTGTAGAGCTCTCTGTCCTCCAAAGTCCTCTCCTCAAGGCTCATGGTTCTATATGGAAGAGGAAGCAGAAAGATTGTAAGAGCCAGAGGTTATAGATGTTTCTCTTTCAGTCCCAGTGGGCACACATCACCAATTCTGTGGGACCAGCAGTAGACGATAAGGCTTTTGATAGAGAATTTCCTACATAATTTCTTACCATCACTAAATATAAAGGGTTCCTACACCATCTTATTTCTAGACTCCCAAACATACACCCTTTAACTTACATAGGAAAATATGCTTAGCATATCCCTATTTGAGGCAATAATCCCAATGATAAAAAGACCAAAAAAAAATGTGCATGATTGTCAATATGCAGAAATCTTGTTCTTATGTAAGGAAACAAGCATTTAACCTCACAATAAACTTGTAAAGCAGTTGGTATTCTGACCATTTCCAAGTGCTAAAGGATGGCCAGAGAAGTCAAGAGGCTTGTGCCGCTGCTAAGTGTTGTGGTTCTACGTCAAATACTCTTTGCATTTAAAGAACTCATATTCTGATGACTATTTGTGAGACACTCTATGAACCGTGGCTGTGACGCTTTGGGCAAATGCTGGAGGACTTTAAAATGTGAAGGGTAGACCAAAGCCTGATTGACTTTATGCATTTTAAAAACTTGATCTTATATCAGCTTGCCATTAACTATTCCACAAAAGAGACTCACTGCAGTGCAATCCCTCTCTTATTATGATGATCTAATGAGAAAAGCTTACATAAGTACACAGAAATAATACCACAGAGCTATTTTATACAAGAGCCACAAAAGATCTACGGCAGATGAATGACAGAAACATAATGAGAGTGAGTTCACCCTGCTGCCAAGTCACTATTATTTAGAAGCGCCTGCTCTTCTTGAAGTTGAGCTTTGCCTCTCACTAAGTATCACGCTCAGCAGAAACAGAAGATGGTAGCTAGAGAGCCAATGACCCTGCTGTGAGTCCCAAAACATTTTACTAGTTAATAACACAGACAATGCTAAGCTAAGCATCCCTCAGAGGTCTCTGATAAGAAGCCATATTCTTACCTTGGTTTGCTTAGGTCTCTGGGGGGAAAAAAAAAAGACTAAGAAGTGCATTTGTTCCTTTTTTGAGAATTTAACACCATGTGAACACTCCCATATTGGGATCTGATTGTCCATAATTCCCATATCACAGATGATGGACAAACCATGTTTGTGGTTTCTCTTCAGGCTCATAGTTGGTCCTTGGGGTTTACAATTAATGTGGTCATTGAACATAATCTGTACCTGCCTGAGACAACATTCATAATGACACCTGTTTATATACATTCTAGAGTCTATACAAGATAACTGTTCTGGTTTTACTTCTTCTAGATTGGCTCTTGGAGCAATTATCTTTACAGATCTATTCCAAGGACATAGAAAATAAGGGATTTCACAGACTTGCTCTTGGAGACTCAGGTAAGAGTATAGTAAGTTTGAAGCTAGTTTGAGCTATACGTGGGTCCAACCCAGTCTTGGATAAAAGGACCCTGTCTCAAAAAAGAAAAAAAAAAAACAGCAAATGCCTCAGAAACAAAAAATATCCAGAACATCAGTTAGAAATCATATGTTGATAAATTAAGCATTGCCACAACCCATGAAGGACCAGACATGGGACAGGCATCATCTGTACATGGAAGCCTAGAACCAGGATCAGTCTACAAAACATGTTCTTCAGCAATGAATACTTGCAGTGTGGCCTTTAAAATGTTGATTTAAGAAAGCAAGATGTGTCCAAAGTAAGGACTGGGACATAAACCTGGCTACTTCCCCTCTTTGCTTATGAGCCAGGATAGAAAGAATAATGTTTCTAAATGAGTAATGTACTTACAGAATTCCACTTTATTAGCCTATCTTTAAGTTGGTTGATATTTCTATGGAAAACAATGTTAGATCATTTTAAAGTATTTATCATGAAGCGATAAATATCCAATATGCTATTCATCCTAAGAATTAAAATATATCTGTATGTATACACAGAAATGAAAATTAGTAGATGCTGTAACTGTGAAAGTATGCATCCAAGAAAGAAGGAGGGCTGGAGAGATGGTCTAGTTGGTAAAACCATTTTTGCCATACGTTTGACCTGAATTTGTCCCTCAGAACCCGGGGGAAAGCTTGGCTTGGCAGCTTATACCTGTATTGTCTGCAGTGACAGATAGGAGTTGGAGATATGTAGACCTCTGGACAGTTAGCATAGACTACTTGGCAGTGTTTCAAGCCAGTGAAGACCATGTGCCAAACAAAAGATGGAAAGTACCTGAGGAATGTCACCTGAGTTTGTCCTTTGACCTTCAGCACTCAGAGACTAGGATAAGATTGTAACATATAAAAACAGTGCTACCACTCATGTAGAAAAAACACACATATGCATAGTCATGTGCATGCAAACATGTGTACACACATACACAGAAATATGGACACCTGCTTTATGTACTGCCTGATTTCTTGTGGGTGGCTTCAAAACATCTCTTGGGAGAAAATACATTTATGTTCTAAAAACTTGAGTTCATAAAAATACAGCAAATCTATTCCCAAACTAAGATGTGAAAATTAGGGGAGAGAGAAATGAATTACATAGAAGCAAAAAACCTTTAAACAGAAAAACTGAAGAAAGAAGGCATGTTTTGGAAATCAGTATATTTCAAGTATCTGTTATGACCATTCATATTTGATAGGTTATTCTTAAAATTTTTCTCAAGGAAATTAGATTAGTTTGGTTAATTATCATCCAAGATGATATATACCGTCTATTGAGCAAATAGCAGGGCTTCTTAGCACCTTGTGGCACTTGGAGATGCAGCAGGTATTTCTGAGAAAATGCCCAACACAAGCACATTCTAGGATAATTCTTACCCTAAAGAAGTTTTCAGTCTACCAGAGAAGGTTGGGGTTATAAGTAGGAAAGTATCTTTAAAATAATTTAGAATTATGATACAATTCTTTCTGGTTAAACAACAAAAACTTTTAATGTAGGTTCTTAAGGCATAGGTTGAGGTAAGACTATAGAAACTTCCATTTAGAAAACTGTGTTTACAGAATTACTCTTACCAAAAGAAATAAAAACAAGTGGGGAAGAGAAAAGAAGGGCTAAGAAATAGGAGAGAAATGAGAGGAAGATGAATGAGGGAGAGAAAGACACTGAGAGGGGCAGGAGCAACGGGTCCATTCTGCAGTTGACTCCTTTTGTCAACCAGAACTGCAATATGCCAGGATTGCATCATGCATGTACCAGTCAGGACAAGAGACCTATGGAGGTTATCTGGTCCTAGGGCTCTTAGGAGAGCCTCTGGATTGTTCTTTATCTACTTGTATTGAGTCTGCAACTCAGCTGCCCACTTGATCTATGGCATGTACCCATCCCCACTGTTGCTTTCTGCAGATTCACGTCCCTGATTCTGAATGCAAGATGGTGACTTGTTCTTGAGCTCTTAAGTGAGCATCTGACTTCTGCTGTAGAAAACAATTAACATTACTTCCTGGCATGAAAGCCACACCCATCCCAGGAAGGCACCTGGTGTCAACTTGGTTTTAAGAAAATTTCATAAGAAACAAGTGTGAGTCTGAGTCTCAAAATCTGAATTCTACAGACTACTCCTAGCATCCAGTTTCCATGTTTATCAAGTCTCATTTCCCATGTATTCTTGTATTTTAACAGATGCAATCAGCTTTTATGGGTTTCCATTCACTTAGGGCTCAGAGTGTGTCACAGACCATTAGGAACCCAGCTTAATTCTCATGAAGAATTCTTTTGACCTTCTTCTATCCTTGAAGACAGTGGTCTCTGAATCCAGAGAGTCCTATGCACTTTTCAGGCTCTCCATAGTAATGGGTCACAGGTACTAAGTGCTCACAATGACTAGGTATTTTAGCTATAGGATTTTATGCTAGCTGATCATGTGCCTTTAAGGAACGTATTAGTATGCCCATTTTATATGGGAGAAAAATGGAGCTTGGATCAACTGATTTGTTTAAGATACATTAGCTAATAAACCCAAGCCCATTTTTGACTCATTTGCTCATTCCAAGTCCAAGTTTGACTCAGTTGCTGGTCTTTTACTCAATGTTCAACAATCTCAGACTTAGATTATTCTATAATGATTCTCTACAAATATACTACATCAATATTGCTCTTATTCTAACTTTGTATAACAGCCATGGAAGTATAAAACATTGTATGTGCAATTAACTATCTGTGTTCACAATGTATTGCAGACCTAGAAATTCTCTAAGTACAAATATAAGTTAATGTTACTCAAGTTCACTTTGATCCACAATGAATCAGATGGATTTTCCACAGACCCAACATAATAGGCTATAACTAAAGAACAACTGACTAAAGAACAATAACACAATAGAATCAGTCAATTCAATGAGGGGAAATGTCATTTCAAAGTAACTTTAAGACTTCCCATGAATCAAAAGCAAATTTCACAAAGTTTTCCTATGTCAAGCAATTATTAATTAGGTGGTTTCCTAGATGCATTTCTCCTAATAACTAGCATAGATTCACAAAAGGTATACTGGGTCCTGAAAAGGAGAGGTATACCTTTTTATCACGGAAAAAAAAATCAAACAGAAAATAATTATATAACTATGTTTTTGTAAAGCCTTCATTGATTTGGCTGAATTGAAAATATCGTGGTTTCCCTTTGTACAGAATTGCTTCCTCTGGGGGAAATTTAGGCAAAATAAAAATTGGGAGACTCACCCCATAAGACCTTGTAATTCTCACACTGCAGACCAATGTTTAAAGGCTGCTGCCCAGCCTCTAAAGATTCCCCAAGAATGTCATTTGCACAGAGAGCTGGCACCTGGACAGGCTTCAAAGTCCTCACATAGGCCCTTGGAGTGAGCTCATCACATCAGCTAAAAATCCAGTCTTTGTTCCCAGTGTCACGTCTTGCCTTAGCAGGAGATGACTTCTTCACAATCCATCCATTCATGAGGCCAGTACACTGGAGTCCACACTGAACAACTCTTCATTGAGCTGAAGTAAACGGGGAAATAGCTGCCATGTTTTCCCAGTGATGCTATTAATACTTAAGCGTTGTTCTCTAGAGGATGGGGGATAAGAATTGAAGACTAAAAGAACTCTGACCCATTCTCATGATTATTGCTGCAATAATGAACAGATTGCTAGAAACGAAAGGCTGTTCTCATCTATCCATACTCCAAATAGCCACCATAGAAGGCTCTTGTTGGTGAAAGATGGTACTTTCCCAATCTACAATTATGGCTGTGGATAACTGGGCATTTGTTTTCAACCCTCCTAATGCTGGAAACTTTTCATATATTCCTTATGTAGTGGTGACCCCAACTATGAAATCATTTTCATTGCTATATCATAACTGCAATTTTGCTACTGTTATGAATTGTAATGTAAATAGCCGATATGCAAGATATCTGATGTGACCCCTATAAAAGAGACATTCAGCCTCCAAAGGGGTCGCAACCCACAGGCTGAGAACCACTGACATAGGTGAGTCTCTACCGAAGCAAGGTGCTTAGTGCTTTGTTACAGTAGCCCTTACTTCCATTTGGGTGGTGGAATGAGTTATTAATAATAGAACTCTAGATTCAGCACATCCCTGTATCTCGCCATCCCTAGTCAATTATAGAAAGCAAATACAGAGAAGCTAGTCCCCCTCAAGAAGGTTAAGTGATTTTTTTTCAGGATCCATTTAGCAGATTAGTAAGTATGAATCGGAACAGGTGGAGCAAGACCCTTGAGACACACGAGGCCCACATATACCTAAGCCCTGGCTTCCCAGTCAAGAGAAAACTCTGTGACTAACAGCTGGGAAGTAAATGGATGACCTTCCCAGCTGCTGTCACCATAAAAACTCTCATACTTGTATATCCAGACATCCTTTCTCTAGTTTAGCTTACTTCCCTTTCTCCCACTTATTGTCTCTACATACTATCAACTGAGAAAGCTCCAATTCCAGGAAGCAGAACTAAGCTGACAGTCATTGAGTTCATTAAAAGAGAGCATTACAAATACTAGTTAAGGAAATAAACACAGCCTTCCTTGTCTTCTTCTTCCCCTTTCTCTTTTCCACCCCTTTCTTTTTCCTTTCCATCTTGACTACTCATGTTACAAGTAACACCTGATCATACGGAAGCATCCATCTCTCTGAATTATTTTCTTTCCTTTAGAGTGCAAGCACAATACTAACTCTAATCATTAAGAACATTCTTTATATTTTTTAATTATATATTATATTTAAGAAGCTCATTTTGAGGACACAAAGCATTTTTCCCTTTTTTTCTGGTTGCCCTCTAACAAATGAAGAAAAATAAATATGTCTCATATATCTTGTCCTTCAGCTCAGAGTTTCTGTCTTTGTCTCATGATTTTTCAGTTACAGCTCAGCTGTCATTTGGGACTAGACAATTCTGTATAGTGTAGAGATATTCTGTGTGCTGATGTATGCTTTGAATCATCCCTGGCCTCTTCTACTAGATGCCAATAATGACTCCCTCCTACCTACCAGCCTCTAGGCTCAAGGGAGAACCAAATGTCACCTGGTGTCACTGGTAAAGTACATGCTGCTTGAGCTCACTGAGAAGCTGTGTCTAGAGTTAGGTTACTCCCCCACATAAGAACCAAACATGTTTATGTCAGGTCCCATCCAAAACTCCCTGTCCTGGGACAGACTAGCCCCTATCTCTGTAACAGAGAGAAAGAAAGCAGCAGGAAGCTAAGAATATTAAAAATATTGTAGACAGAAAGTTAAAATTGCCTGCAATGAGAACAGGAAACTGGAAGTTCAGTCAGAAGTAGCTGTGCCATGGAGGGAAAGATCAAACAGGAACCCCAGCTGGTTACCTCAGTGTCCCCTATCAGTTTCTGCTGAATTTAAGAGCCCACAAAGATGATGCTGGGTGAAGTTATCTCTGATCACTAATTCTTTTACTTGGAAACCTTACCCAAAGGGAACACTCCGCTCTGCCTGGGAGTCGCTCAGAAGTGAACTCTAGCTAGTGGCCTGAACTGGCTTTCCTAGACAGTATCTGCTGGATATTGGTAATTTCTTGATTTGATGATCCTGCATTTGCTCTCTCAATTGTACTGCTCCATTTGTTTCTGATGGATGCCATGAGTCTCCGTCGTTTCTCTCAATTTGGTACTTGCTACTTATTCTTTTATTTTTGCTTGCTACATACTTAATAAATTCAGTCACCCAAAATCTAAATCATAGATCGTTTTCCAAACCACACAGACACCCAGGTGAAAGAAAATCTCCCTCAGCAGAGAGGCACTTGTCTATCTTACATTACCTAGTGGTCTGTGGATTGGTATGAGTCAGAAAGAGGTGATTATGTCTATGGTTTTGGAGCAGTATTCCTGAGGCCAGGATAAACTGCAAATGAGTGGCGTGAGAGATTTTCCTTGATAACTTCACATTGCTCTTTTAAAAAAAAAAATATGAAAAAGAACTAGATTGGTTAAAGAATTTTCCATTTCTTAGATGAAAAATAAAATACCCCAAACCATAATAAAAGCATCAAAGCGTAACAAAATATTTTAAATAACACAAATGAACTTAGCCTAACAGGACAACTTTTTGGCATCTGCTATTGACATAACCTAATGAAAGGGTAATGAAAAAAATGTCACTAGGAAACAGGGTTTGTTCTTGACATAACTTGATTTTTATTTTTTCCTTGTGCTTGTCTTTGCCACAAAAATGTTAGCTCTGCTCTGAAAATATATCAAAGTTTTCCACAAACAATTTATCCTTGCAGTGCATTAATACTGAAGAACAAATTGTCATGTCTTACTAAGAACACAAATGGAAAACCTATCTATTGTGTTACTGTTCTGAAATGAACTAATGTTCTAAAATGTAAACTAATAAGAGACTTTTAAACATAAATGTTTGTAGCATACACTGTCAAACAGGATTCTTACTTAGGTATACAAGAAAAGACTGCTTGAGCCATAAGAAAAATTTACCATCTCAGATTTCATCATAAGACTCTGGAGAGGAAACTGCTTCCTCTTGTTAGCAAAATGTAATTTTAAGGGTCTTTTCTGTTAATTTCCATCTATGAATGTATATCAGCTTTAAAAGAAGCTAAATAACAATAACACAGTTGTACATGATTTCCATCCTTAGGGTCACTGTAAAATAGACAATCAATACTTCCAAGCCTTTCCTTCCTGGGCATTGCAAATTTTCTTGTATGTTTTTCTAACAAAACTCCTTCATCTGAAAGCTGGATCCTTAACAGCAGGAAGACTTACTCTTCGGTAGCTGCAAGTAGAGTGTAACTCTTAACTGAAAATATAGTTGAACTAATAAGTACTTAAAAATTTTTAAGCAGATGAGAATAAAATTTATACTAAAGCACGGAGTTGTCATTTGAAAGTCATTTTACTGAGTAGATAATTATAAGCACACTAGAAAATGGGAAGAAAGGACAAAAAATAGAGAGTGTTAAAGTATTTTTACAGAATTGTAGTGAAAAGAGATGATTGGGCTTGTAGGATTCAAATCACCATCTTACCTCTAATTAGCTCTGTGACCCTGGGCAAAATTGCCCAATTGCATTAAGGTAGAGTGCACGAAGAGCAGAGCCATGATTTCTCTCTTTATTATGGTTGCTTTATATTCTCCACACTCAAATAGTTCTGCTTAGATTTCCTTGTCTTTTAAAAATGGGGCAATGGTGTGATGGTCTAAACCAAGTGGCACACTGGGAAATCACCATGACTATGACCCTTCAGACATCCAGATTTCTTGCAAATGATAATTTTAGCAACATAGAAAATAACCCCAATGCCCACTTCCATAAAGTAAAAGGTTGTGACCCTCTTCATACTCTCTTGAAACTCTTTGAGCTCTTTATTCCCTGCCCTTGAAGTTGGGAGCCAGGAGATCCAGAATATGGTATCCTGCCATATCCGAAGCCTTAGCACAGTGCACGTGTATAACTACCTGGCACTCGGAAAGTAGCTACAGAGTAAATTAGCAATTCAACCCACAGAAAATAAAATATAATGCTTTCACTTGATCTGTTGGTTGTTAGTTGACTCTATAAGCAGAAAGTGGAAAGTGGTACTCAGGCTAGTGCATAAGTATAAGGAAAACAAATATTTCTGAGGGCTATCATAATTTTAAGCTCTCCATGTGGTATGTTCAATAATTATAATAGCACCATCTGAAATTCCTCAAATGGGTCTTTAGTTTCTAATAACAGGAAGGAAAACATGAGCAGAGGAGCCAGATTCTAAGGCAAAGCACAAAGAAATCAACCCCAGAGGGAATTTGGGCTGTTGAAGCAAAATATTAAAGATTGTTACTCCCCACAGCAATAGACAGACTCTTCAACCAAGCCTGTTGCCATCTGTGGTTGTCACCGGCCATCTGCTTGGGTCTAATCTGGTCTGCCACTAGCCTCAGATATAAGTTTAGACTCTGTTCTTCTAATGTAATTCCAGAAAATCTTCTCTTACTCTCTTCTGAATGATCAGCTAAATTTTTATCCTTGATCATCTTGGAAAGAACATCAAGTTCTCCATAAGGTCAGGAGCAAGGCCCGTCAGCTCAATATCTGAATGCTGATGCATTCTGAGAGTCAGGGTTCTACCATTTGTAGTGAATTCCACTTTCTTTGTAAATGTCATAGTTGCAATTAAAGGCCCAAACACATCAATGTCAGGCATGGAAACAACAGGCAGAATTCTCTAATAGGCAAATTCTATATCATAATCCTCTTCGTTGGGTGTAGACAGAACTTAGAGACACAATGGACTAGTCACCGCCTTAACTGAGCAACAATTACAGAAGATTCAATTAGACATGGAAAGGGACTGGAAGACAGACAGACATATCCATAACTAATTGGAAGAGAACAAAGGTCTATGTGGTGTGAAAGCCTGTGAAGACCATAGGAACCAGATCTGGCTTCTAGATGCCATGGGTGTTCCTGACTGTTTTGTCAGCTTAACAGAGATGTCAGTCTTTAGTAAGCAAATGTCCAAATGACAAATAAACTCAACGTAGTGAGAGAGAGCTGAGGTTCCAGCCAACCCATCACTTGACCACTGACTCACAGAAATGTGAGATAAGAAAGAGATTCTTGTGCAAAACTGCTAAATTGTATACATATCGAAGTGCGTATACAAGTGGATTCCAGTTTACAATGATAGGATTTCTCCTAATACTTGGAATTATATGCAATATATGGGAATATGAGCCACCATGTGACTAATGTGATGGATGGTACATATACTGGAGAGAAGAAAATAAGAGAAAAGTCATAACAGAGTTTTGTAGAACTAGAGAGGAAAAATATAAGAAAACATTCTGGTTTCAAGTGTACAAGACTCAGAAAAAGTAGTTTCGTCGACAGGCAGGGTCTTGTTCAGTGGTCCTCACCATTTTTAGGGTAATTGTAAAGCTGTTAAATTTCAGCCTCATGGCTTCCCTGTGGTTTCTTCATCCTATGTGCACATTGACAGTGCACATACATTAGAATCACGTGACAGGAAGTCCTCTTAAAACTTAGGACCATCTGTTTCTTTATGCCTTTCTTCCTTTTTATTTTGTCACAATTGTTCCCCAGTCACATGTCAAATCTCCACAGCATCTCAGAAAACCCTTTGCACATGCACAGGTTAAACTTAAATAACTTTTTCATGACCATATTCTACTTAGCATGATCAGAACATTTAATTTGTATATGCTGTGTTTTTTTCCACCCAAGACTGAAACCTCACACACCACATCTGGAACTACTAGTTGTGCATAAAAGACATAAATCTGTAAGAAAATTTGAATTCCATTTTCTTGAATTTCTGGTTGATAATAGAACAGAATCTAGTACAATTAGAATTGTTTTCTAAGCCAGTGTTAGCGTATTGTAGAAGAATTGATAATTCGGACAATAATCAAAATAGCCACCTTCGGCTTAGCACATTCTTAAAACTCTCTGTGATAAAACAGAAACTCCAGGTGCTAAATGGGCTCTAAAAATTTTACTCATGTTACTTCCTTAAGAATATTTAGACAGATTACTCAATTTCAGGATTCAAAGTGAACAAAAATAAAAACTTCAAATCAGGATTCTCCAGGCACCTGAATTCTCTTGTTTAATCACCTACTTTCAGGAAAACAGAAAGGTTGCCACTATTTGCAGGCACCCTTTGCATACTTATCCAGATTGCTTACAGTATTTGTAAATCACTGCACCTGTGCTAAAAAAATAATAACTGCTAACTAGTAGCAATATCTTAGAGATTTGCATGTGTAAATTACTTCCACATGCAATTTTGTTTGCCCTTCATGATATAGCTAAGCATCATTGTCTATGAAAATGGATGAAGAGAAGACTAGAGAATTGTCAAAGATCTCCTCTCCTCTTCCTCTGGGGAGCAGTGAGTTGGCTTATCTTTCTCACTTTTGCTGCCCTTACTTCTCTGCCAAGCAGGACTGACCCAGGTTCTGTGAGATCTGATGCTCCAGATAGTACTGAGTCCCATCTTAAAGAAGAAGAATGCAAACTATAGATATGATAGTAGAGATGGCAATGGAGGTTGCTTGAAGGATGGTACATATTAACTCATAATCTTCATCACCATGGTTTTTCATTGCTGAGAAACTGAACTTTGGTTTAGATGCACTAGCTCACCTCTCCTCTTCCCACCCCATCTCTCTCTTCTGTCCTTCCTTTCCTTTGTGTATGTGTGCATGTATGTCTGTGTGTTTGTGTGTGTGTGTGTGTCTGCAGGTACACATGTAGGCATGTGCTTGAATATGCAAATATGCCTGTATGCACATGCATGTGCAGAAAGATGGAAGGCCAGGGGAAAATTTTAGCATTCCTTAGCCACCAACTACCTTGTTTGTTGAGACAAGGCACCTCATTGAACTGGAAACTACCAAGCAGGCCAAGGGATCTGCCAAGTGTCTGGGTACTGAATTAAAGCCATCATGCTTCCAATGCAAATGTTTTACTGACTGACCTATCACTGCAACCCTAGAGATCCTCATTTTATGACTGCCTATCAATATCAACATGGCATAGTCTGAATTTATAGCCAGAACTGTCTGTTGAAAGACATACTAATGCCCACACCTATCCAGGGCAATTGCTAATTGAGTAAAGCCTACTGGGCTCTCCAGCCTTTTGTATTAGATCTGACCAGAGACCACAGCTTGTGGATTACTGGGAAGCAGGTAAGAGTGAGTGGCCAGAACCTTCTGAATCTGGGCTTATCATCTTCATGATGTTTTCATTGTAACTATACAGTACACCGTCAAGAAATATAAGAAATAACTCTTCATTGTTATGGGATTGTTGGAAGAATTACCTTAACCAGTTCTGAAAATCTGATGCCCACAAGAACACATGGATTTAGTCAAAATACTTCCAGGAAAACTTGCATGCAGAACTGTGAGAGATCACGCATCCTAAATCATTTGACATCATGTTCCATGGATGTTGTATAATTAAACGTCTTTGGATGTGATTTAAGACACTGAATCCATCGTAGCCCATTTCCTTCTACAGGAACTAGTAATGCAACAAAAATATGCTGCTCAATTTCCTGAGGAGAATCTGATATGTGTGAAGAAATACGAATATTATTGCATGACTGTTCACAGCTATAGGGAAGAGAGAATAGGTGACATCACCATTGAGGACTCATGTATAACTGAAATAACATAAAATAGAATGAGTAAAAATAGCATATTTGAAGTTTTATGAGTGACAGCCAATGTTTCTCAATCTCCCTAAACTAATTTTGAGATTATTCTTATATTTTATGCTTTTTCTTATAGACAGTTTAGAAAACCTCTCATCATAGAAAAAGATAAATTTTTTGCATATATCTGCCTTTGTCTCTGCTAGAGATAGTCATTTGGGACAGAGTCTAATGTTTCCTTGGAAAACTATTATTTAAGATAGAAGGGCATTTTTTCTGTCCTGTGCAATTGTGCAAGAGTTTGCTTCTGCACTAATGCAATGCCCTTAAGCTCTAAGCATGCACCTGAAACATGTTTTTGAGATTTTTACCTCAAGTAAATATGTGAGTCCTATATTTCCTTACATCATGGTATTTCAGAAACAGTGCACTGAAGAGACATTGATATTAAGTAAAAATAAACATGAGGACATTAAATATGCACCACAGTCTCTGTATTGCTTCCTCATCAATGGAGAATCCTGGCTTCTGTAAGAGGGGTTATGGTATTAAGGAACTCTCATTCCCTGATGATTGAATTCACTTAGAATTTAGTCAACAGTAACTGTTCACGTCTTTCAGAATATGTAGTTATAGTATTTTTAAATGAAAATGCTTTGATGATTAAAAATTCAATGAAATTCATATGCTATCTAAATTAGCAAAACATGTGACTTGATCTTGTTTTAAAAAAAAACAAAAAAAAAAGCAGACCTATGCCTATAAGATCATTGATGTGATGGTAAATGTAAGGATGCCTATTGATGTATCATATCAAGAATAGTTATTTTGCAACATACATGGATCAGGACTAGTACTGGGAAAGCTGGATTACCACCTGTCATTGAAGCTGCAACTGTGAGTGTGATTTCAAAGGTATTGGGATATGTATGAAAGTCATGTGGACATGTGTGTTGGATAGTCCTTAAGAATTTGATAAAATCATTGGAACTTACACTCCAATTATGATGTAAATATAGTGGAAAGACATAGTGAGTGAATAGAGATAAAATGTATTAGACAAAAAAGGACATGGTGATGTAAAGTATGCAAAATATAGTTGATTTAAAGTAGGAAAACTTGTGTAACTGTATTCTCATGGGAGTAAAACAGACAAGTAAGGATGATGTGGGAAAGTCAGAAGGATAGTATGGGGATGTCTTACAGGATGGGAGAAAGTCAGAAAGATAATGGATGTGGGAAAGTCATGGACACAGGACATGGTGATGTGGGAAAGTCATGGAACAGGCATAGTGATGTGGGAAATCATGGATACAGGACATGGTGATGTGGGAAAGTCATGGATACAGGACATGGTGATGTGGGAAATCATGGACACAGGACATAGTGATGTGGGAAAGTCATGGACACAGGACATGTGATGTGGGAAAGTCATGGATACAGGACATGGTGATGTGGGAAAATCATGGACACAGGACATAGTGATGTGGAAAGTCATGGATACAGGACATGGTGAGTGGGAAAGTCATGGATACAGGACATGGTGATGTGGAAAGTCATGGACACAGGACATAGTGATGTGGGAAAGTCATGGACACAGGAGATTCTTACAGGAGGAGAGAAGGCAGCAGAAGTAGTTCTAATATATATTCTATAATACAAATGTTATCAAATGTTGCTTTTCAGATCAAGATATTTACTAAAATCGCCAAATCCACAAATAATAAGACATTGCTATCTGTTTCATAATGACATGTTAAATTAATTGGTTTGCCTAAAATCTAAAAGAAAATTAAGGAAAAAAATGTTTCTGCATAGAAACTACTTAAAACAAGTATATTAACCCTTATCTTTCTTGTTTTGGGAATCCCAAAGAATGCTGAGGAACTTTAATCTGCCAATTTGTTTATTTTTAACAGTGAACAAGTACCTCTTAATCAATTATATTTTATTATTTTTCTCTGTAGACAAGGTCTTATTATAGGTGAGCCTCTAACTCACTCAAATCTTCATGTTTCAGCCTTCTGGATGCTGGGAATACAAGCATGTACCACCTCTCCTGCCTATTTGGTTTGTTTATAAAGTAAACAGGGCAGCTTTAGAGAAAGCCGTAGTTCTAATACCAATGTCAAATTAACAGCTGCAATGTTCTAGTGAATACTAGCTTTGGTTTCTTTGCCTACATGATGTGAAAATAATTATGCACTCATTAGCTAGGTTGTAGTATTCAACTAGTCATAGAGAACACTTGTGAGGACTTCAAATGCAATGAAAGGACACCTTTCTTAGCTGTTTACATCCTAATCCCCAGGATATGTGATACATGACTTGGCATAGCAAAAGGGGATTTGCAGACATATATAAGGTTATTGATCTGCGAGATGATCCAAGATTATCAATGTGGATCGAGTCTAATCACAACAGCTATCGAAAGATTTTTCCCCCTCTGGCTATCTGAAATGAACTAGGGTTGAAAGTCAGAAGTTTGGATGGTGATGCTCCAGTGAAATGATGTTCGTGTTTGAGGAATGGAAGTGGCAAGAAGATGAAGTGTGCAAGTGGTTACCAGTTGCTAAGAGAGGTCTCTGGGTGGGAAAATACACAGCTCAGTTCTGTGATTATAAGGAATTGCATTCTGTCAAGGAGCTGAATGAGCCATGAACTTGATTCTCCCCAAGAACTTCAGCAGGTGACGCTTTGATTTCTCCCACTAAAATCCAGTGTGAAGGAACTCAGACTGCTTTGCTACAGTACTGTACTAGCATCTGTGGGTTGTTTTAAGACACAATGCATGGGGATTTGTTTGATGGTGATAGAAACCTAACACTCCAAGGCCCATCCTAGGGCTGAACTTCATACATTTGGCATCACCACTATTATAGTACATGTAGATTCTGGAATATGTTTCTATGAAAGAGGCAGTTAAACAAGAAAGCAGTTAAAAGCAAACAGACTAAGGACAACTGTTAAAAGTACCCTGCTGTCCCTGACTCTGTTGCCTGGCTGTGGATCCTGTTCCCTTAACTGGACCACCTTGTCTGGTTTCAGTGAGAAGGCCTCTTAGTTACATAGTGATTTGATGAGTGGAGGAGGGATGATACCTGGGGAAGTCCCCCTTCTCAGAGGAAAATAGGATAGGGAAATGGGGGCGCATCTGGAGGAGGGAGATGTAAAGTGAATTAATTAATTAATTATAATTAATTGAAAAGTATCCTGTTTGGAGCACTAGACTTTTCCTGAGGCTAGAATCTAAATTAAGATATAATCATGAACAAATAAAACAAACAAACAAACAAATAAAAGCTGAGTTTTCTCCAGGAAAATAATAATGTTCTTAAAATCCCTGTTCATTTGTTGTCCTTGAATTAGGTGGCCGGATAGATGACAGCCTCTTCCTCCTTTGCTGCAGTATCCATAAGTTGTAGCTAGCACACAGCAGCTACCAATGCAGATCTACAATGCATGTACGAGCACTTATGATGGCTGCAAAGGAGAATGACTGTTAAGCTTTTCATTGAAATGGTACTCCTGAAAGATCTATTTGAAAGATTGATGTAATCGCAAACGTTCCCAATTTTCTTTGGCTAAAACTTACGCAGAACATGTGGTTAAGAGTAAACACAGTTCACAGGAAGCCATATGTCTAAGCAGTGGTTTGGGAGTGGAGCTACAGAAGGAAGACGCTACTGTTCAGGGCTCCAGAAGAATTCAATGCATGTTGGCTGAGCCCCAGCTCAGATCAAGCATGCAGGGGGCAGGGTGGGAAAGGGGCAGAGAGAGCATGTTTCTGCAGTTTGGCTCATCAGGCTAATGGGTTGCTGGCACTTCTCTCCCAGGGCAGTTGAAACTTCTGAGCCTGACTGAGCAGGAAGAGAGAGCTTCCAGATCTCTTGTGATAAACAGAGTCCTCAGCTTTCTTTGCATGAATGGCTGCATTATGTGCAGATGTTCCATGCACTTCCACAAGCTTTTATGGATGAATAAGTGGCATCATTATGGTGTGATCTGACCAGAAATGAAGCATGGCCCGATGCCATCTGCAAAATTCCTATCTTTCTCATAGAGACTGTAGAGGGTGAAGCTAATGGACTAAAATACTCTCCAGAGAAACTGGTGACTGTTAGGAAGACTATCAATTAATCTCAGAATATGAAATTGATTTCTCTCTCCACCAGTCTAACTTTAACAATCTTTCACTCTGACTCTCTTTATAGCATTTAAAAAAACAGTCAAAAGCCATTCCATTTTAAAAATCTCTCTCACAGAAAAATAGAGCTGCATAGAAAAATATTTCTGATGTCTATGAGAGTCAGCATTTTCTCTCACTGAAAGGCATATTGGTACAAACAATTGCATTTCCTAACTTGATTTCTCTAGGAACAATATTTTTATAAGAGCCAGGTTGAGGAGACAAAGGCTGGGATTTGTAGTTATTAACTGGTAATTGGAGAAGTAGAGACATGAAGAGGGATCAGATGCAATGAAAGGAACAGGCATGAGGTGATATATATCAAAGTACACTGGACAGGTTTTCTCCATTCCAGTATGCAGAGGATTTCAAAACATTAAAGGAGGACATAGGAACCAGGAAGATAACTCAGCTCATGACCATGAATGCTATACAAAGCTGATTATCCAAATTCAGTTCGTGGGACTCACAGAAAAAAGGCATGCAACTGTAGCCTCGGCCCTTGAATGTGGGGGATGAGAGGCAGAGACAGAAGACTCAGCTAGCTAAGAGTGCACTGTGTGGCAGAAACAAGAAGGATGGAATGTCAACAGGCTAGAACAAAGCATGGTGGCACACACCTTTAGTCACTCACCTGGCACTCACTCCAGAGTCAGAGGTAGTGGAGCTCTGTGAACTTGAGGCTAACCTGGTCTATATAGAGAGTCCCAGAACAACCCAGGCTACAAAGAAAGACCCCATGTCAAAGTAAGATGAAGGCAAGAACCAACTCTTGACTTTGACCTCCAAACACAATTGTAGCATGGATATGCACTTCTCTCTCTCTCTCTCTCTCTCTCTCTCTCCACACACACACACACACACACACACACACACACACTCACCACTCATACACACAGACTGATACCCCTTGACCAATTTCAAAGGACATCTTCCTTATTTCTCCAAATTCAAGGATTAAACAAGCACAGTGATGTCAAGGATCCAGTAAATGAAAACAAACAACTTATGTAATACAGAAAGCAGGGACAAAAGAAGTTAAGGGAAAAAAACAAAACAGGAAAATGAACATTTAAAAACTAAAAGAAAGAACTCCTTCAAGGCAGTGGAGCAGGACCTTTCCTATCTGTGCCTGTGCCCAGAGCAATCCTAGGGTGTCAACTCTGCACTCAATCTCCCAAAACTCAGAAAAGGTTGGACTTCCAGGAGCTCTAACACACCCAGAATTGTAGACAGCATGTTTGTGCTTTTCTACAGAATGCTGAAGGAGCATAGTGGCTACCAGAGTGACAGGTGAGACATGCTGATGCCAGGACAAAGAATGATGCTGATCTGTGAGCATGCTGAGTGCCCTGACAATGATGACTAGGAAGCTGGTTGGACATATATTCCCAACCCACCTTTGCTTACCTATACCCCAGATGGCACAAGCTACCTTGCCTCAAGATTTCAGACCTTGGGAAAAGAGAATCTAAAAGAGAAATTATAATGACTTTTGTATTTTTCTTAAATATGACCAGTTATTCGAACTCAATCATGGACTGGTCTAGATGTCAATCCAGTATTAGAAATAACAGAATTCATTTGGAAGGCTGGTTCTGGACATTTGCAGAGACATTTTGGAAGTTAGCTGCAATTCTCTATGATGTCATGTTAGTAAGAGATAAAGTTGGGACAGGATCTGAATTTCAAACAAGAGTTAGTACGTGTGTTAAGGCTCTTTTAATTGTCAACTTAAAATTACTTTATTTCTTCTACAATACTTAATGTAAGTTGCATTGATTGTATACTCTCTAATTGCATAAGTGTGTTGAAACCCAGCACTTCTGTTACGGAGGTCTATCAACCAGCTTTTGTTTCATTGCTGAGTATCAGAGAAACTTGGTCTTCTGAAAAAAGCTTGCAAGTACTGGAAGAAGTGAGTTAGTCTTTAAGCAGAAGCAAAAGGGTAGTGGGCTTGATTATTGCTGGTATAACAGCGTTAATTACATTAATTGCTAGCACCACTGCTTCTGCAATTGCTTTGACACAAAAAGTTAAGACAGCTGTTTCTGTTAATCATTTAGCAAAAAATGTTACTAATGTGTTGAATATACAAGAGGATTTAGATAGGCATTTGGAACAATGGATTGATGCTCTTTATCCTATTCAAATTATTGGAAGGAGGTTCAGACTTTAAGAGTAAAGTAGCCATCTCGAGGTCATACCAAATACCATTAGACTCATGTTAGTTCTAAAATTTAAAGTAGTAGTCATTATAACTAGGAAAAAGTTTAAAGACACTTGCAGTGCATTTGGAATAATTCTAATGCCTCTATAGATGTTTTAACTTTGATAGTGAGCTTATGAATTTCAAGAATGCTGCTCTGCTGAGCGTTGATGGGGTAGATACTGCTGATAAAATTACCCATGGCCTGAGGTCAGTTTTTCTATTTTGGTCAAGCTTCAAGAATGGCATATATAGCTTGATCATGCTAGCCCCTTTTGTCCTTTTATTACTGTCCATAGTGTTAAAGCTTGTCTTTAACAACATCAACACATTGACAGTCAAAGTACATTGCTTGAAACTGAACATGGACCCCAGACATAGTTATTAAATTAACAGACTGGCAAGCCAAGGACCAGTAAGATTATGGACAGAGCCCTGCTAACCTAAGACACAAATGCATTGCTTTTGATTATGTATGTTCCATGATGGGTAAGGAAGGCATTCTTGTCAGAACAACCTAAGACAGACTCAGTCTTGTTTATAAAAAAAAGGGAGGGGTGAGGCACAGAGCTTTTGGGCTGCTTGGCAAGAATCTGACATTGACCAAGGACAAGGAAATGAGCTGCTTAGCAGGAATATGACATTGGCCAAGGACAAGGAAGTGGGCTTCAGGCAGGAATCTGACATTAGTCTAGAACAAAGAGGTAATTTCAGGCAGGAATCTAAATCTTAGGCGAGAACAAAGAAGTAATTTCAGGCAGGAATCTAAATTTTAGGCTAGAACAAGGAAGTAGGCTTCAGACATGAAAATGACTTTGGGCTAGGACAGGGAAGTTGGTTCAGATATTTTGGTCATCCTGATAAGCCCTTAGAAACAGTGATCATGGGAATGTTCGTGGAATTTTGTTTATTGCCTTGCTTTTTCTTTGACTATTTGTGTTTATTGTCTTGCTTGTTACTTGACTCTTTGCAACTATCATATTGCTAGTTCCTCAACCTAGAACTGACCTTAATACTTGCATGTAATTAAAATGGTATAAAAGCAAAAAAGAGTGAGAAAAGGGGTTTAGGGAGGGAAAATGGGGAAAGGGGATGGCATCTGAAATGTAAATAAATAAAATATCCAATAAAAAAGAAAAAACCCTAAAAGAAAGTCTGTTTGAATATTAAATCTCAGGACAGGAATGGGCTTTCTATGAAATAAATAAAGTCAAAATAATCTATTGATAAAATTTAGCTAATGACTTAATTCTTTTTTTAAAATGCCACAAAATTAAAAGGCAAATAAAAACAGAGACAAATGTTTTCTATGAGAAAAAAAAAGATTTTTTTAGTAGAGAGGTGATACTTATAGAACTTTTGAAAGTGTGAGAGAAAAGTGCTCAATGGAAGTAAACAAACAAAAATCAGAAAATGGCCAATTATAACAAGGAAAACTTCATCCTGCTGTTACCCAAATCAGTATAAAGTTAAACAACGTACTACTTTTCAATGAAAGGAGAAAATGGGTTTATTCCTTTTAAAAATAATTATTTTGTGGATTATCAAAAGTATCAAGACAATATTACTAGGAAACAAACAATTAGATTCAAATACATAAACAAAACCCAGAATGGATTAAAGGGCATATGTAGTAAGGGTCTCATATACCCATGTTTAAGTTCATAAACCTAAAACTACTCAGAAACTTTTGTCTAGGCTCATGATTCTGACATTGAAAATGTCTTCAAAGATTTCTTAATGACAACAACAGGATAGTTTTATGATATGATAAGTAAAAAGTTAAGATTAAAAGCTTCATGTTGAACTGAGTTTAGTGGAACTCGCCTTTTATCCCAGCACCCAGGGGGCAGAGACAGGCAGATATCTGTGAGGTTCAATGCCTGATCTAAGTAGCAAACTCAGGCCAGCTACTCATACACAATGAGATCAAAAAGGAGGTGTTGTTCATGTTAAGTACTCCAAATTCATTAGGCTATTTTGATCAGATAATAGAGTTCTAGAAGCATCTATATACTATGAGCAGTAATTACCTCTAAGTCTTAGGACACAGATAGGTTTTTAGATCCTTCAGCAGGTGTAGGACACCCAAAGAACAAAGGTAACAACAAAAGAATTTTCTGAAATTTTCACTATTAAAGAACATAAAGCACTGGATTAGTTATCATATGCAAATGAGAGCACAGTTGTATATTTACTCTACTGTTGAGTTTTTTGTTCTCTTTTAAGATTTTATTTTGTGTCTTGTTGGTGACAAATATGAATGCCATATATCTGTGGAGGTCAGAAGATAACTTTGGGGTCAGTTGTCTCCTTCCATCATGTAGGTCCCAAAGATGAAACTTGGGTTCTTAGGTTTGGTGGCAAGCCATCTTACTGGCCCCATTTTGAGATAATGAATGTGGATTGAAGGTGCAGAACTATTCAGTCTCTGCTCAGTGCTTCTGAAAATCTTGACCTGATCCAGAGTACAGGTAATTTTTCTTCTGTATATTTTCCTCAATATTCAGTAATTTCTGCAATTAACTGTCCATTTCCTTCTTATAAAATTGAGAACCACTGAAATGCTTGTTTTATAAATTTAACTCTTTTGAAGCACGAAAACTCTCCATCTGCACAAATTGGTCAAAACTAACCGAGTCTTGGCCATTTATCAACTTACAGAAGAACACACTAAAGATGGGGTGGTAGTACCAACACCCCAAGCACAGCCAATGCAGACACACAGCTACACTTACAGAATCTGGCTCATCTATTAACTCTTCTGCATTCATAATCCTAGCATCTAGTGCATCACAGAAATCAAGAACAAGTTTGAGAATGACACAGGTATCTTCTTTGCTTATCACACATCTTCTGAAACCTAACATAGGGCTCAGCACACAGTAAACACATGCTCCAAAGAACATGCCTGCCCTTCTTCTGCATCCATGTGCATCCATGTGTTTAGATTCTCAAACAAGACAGAATGTCCAGTAACAAACTACAGTGAACAAGTGAAGACTATTTTCTGCATTATTATTACCCAAATAACATAACATTACAACTAGTCACAGTGTGTACATTTTATCAGGTATTATAAGTAATCTAAAGATGATTTAAAGCACAGCAGAAAATGTATACAGATGTATGCAGTAAATGCAAACGCCATACCATATTGTACAAAGAAGTTAAACACCTAAGCACTTAGGCATCCTCAGGATTCTAGGATACTGTAGATGGGTGTGAATGGCATCACTCTGCAAAATGCAAATTTCAATGCAAATGTTAAGAAGCCAGCAATTAATGGGTTGTCCTGAGCTGCACTACTTAGTACAACAGAATACTTTAATTTTCTTATATTTGGATTCTAAAATTATTCCTTCAGTCATCAAATAACCTCGAAAGAATGTTACCAGTAGAAACACATTCTACTGGGAAAGGAAGAAGAGCGAAGCATATGGTACAAACTCAGTCTAAATGTGACTCTAACACAACTCATATGTCTCAGTGGCTTCCAACAAAGTAGAAGTTTCTTAGTGTATAGGTCTAGTTATTTCCTAAAGAAAATGACTTCAATTCCAACAGTGAGGATTCAGAATTCCCACACGAAAAATCAAGTCAAGTAGCATGGGATTATGACATTTAACTAATGGCTTTTAAATTCCTTCAGATGTGAGATTATATCCAGGAGAAATCAAAAAAACAAGAAAGGAAAATATAAAGAGACCAAGGAAATGGGGGCAGGAGTTATGGGGAGGTGACAGCAGGGGACATTAGCAATATGAAGGGGAAATGGGAAAACAGGGAGTATTTAACAGAAGAGGTGTGAGGAAGAACAATACAGAAAGAGACAAAGGGAGGAGTCATAAATAACACTAAAGGTTTTTTTTTAAGCCATAGAAAATCATATTTTAAATTTACCTAAAATTACACATAATGCATATAGGTGTATGTGTATGCATTTGGTGTGTGTGTGTGTGTGTGTGTGTGTGTATTGGTGAAGTTACACAAATTTTGTTTGTAACTTTTAAGTGACCCCTAAAGTGGAAATTATTCATGCAGACAGTTTTAAACAATGGGAACAAAAACTATTAGATTTCCCATTTAATTAGATATTAAAGAAAAGTCTGAATATAGGTGCTTCCCTCTAAAGATATACTAAGTTGAATTCAGCCCAGCTATTAAGAAAAGAGGGGGTGGGGGGAAGCACACAAAAGAGCTTCCAAAATGGAAAAAGAATTGTCATTTGTCAGACCAAATGACAGTGATGTTTCTATGAAAGCTTGTGACAAAATCAAATTAGAAGTTCTATCTTGTCTCCTTGCTTCCTTCTCCAATCAAAGGTCATTAGTGTTATTATTATTTGTTGTTCTACTTTATCCTGCCTAAAACTTCTGATTGTAACACATATATTCACAATCACTGAAATGATGAATTCAATTCAACATAAAGGAAAAACCTTTTATGTCCCCAGCTTTTGAATGCTGAACCTTAAACATTGTCCTTTGGATCTTTGAGTGTTTTAATTAGTAAAAGGGCAAATCATTTGTAAGTTGAGAAATTACCATCTAATTTCCATTTTAACTCTTTCACCATAAAATAAATTCAGATGTATAGGGATTCAGAATGCCCTAAAATTACATTCTTGATACAAAATGAAAACCAGACCAAATACTGCTTGGAGGAGTCCTACTTTTCTTCAGATATGATACTTTATATGCTAGAATCCCCAGTTACCCGATAGGTCTCAGGTGGAAATTGCTTTCTTCACAGATGACAGTCCTGCTGTATCCACAGCACACCAGTGTGACAGTGCATAGTCTCCCATTTGGGGCATGTGCGGAATGGATTCAGTTCAGAAAGGCAAAAGAACATTATCTGTATAAGCTTCCTGCCTAGAGACAGAGGCTTGTTATTTATCAGAAGGCTTGAGGAGCTAGGTTGGTGATGTGGTCAGGAACTGTGCATCTGCTGAATGTAGTGCCCTCTGTGTGACCTCTGAGAAGCCCAGAACTTGACATTCTAATGACTAGAATTCTAATGACTAGGGTTGGGTATAACCAATTTCTCTACTGCTCTTGTTAAATCAAACTAGTGCTTTCAAATATGACAGCTCCAGAAACTCAAAAAATAGGATTTTTATTCTGGTAAATATAGCCACATAAAGGTCACCTGTTTTTTTTTATCCTTTATTTAACTTTATTTTATGTGCGCTGGTGTGAGGGTATCAGATCGCATAGAACTTGAGTTACAGACAGTTGTAAGCTGCCATGTGGAAGCCGAGAATTGAACCAGGTAACCGCTAACCTCTAAGCCCTAAAGCTGACAATTTTAAAAGCCCTTGAGGGCACAATTCAGTAGCATTAACTATGTTCACATAACTGTGTAACGATTTCCCATTTCTACCCCCCAAAATATCCCATCACCAAAACACCCATATCAGACTGAAACTCTGTAACCATTAACAATAGACCTTCCCTTTGGCTCTAAAACAGAACTTTAATTAATAAATATTAGGAACCTAACTTTTCTCCCCCACACTATGAAAATGTCTCTATTCTACAAACAAGACATTTGCTTAACATAGTTCTCAATATCACAAAAGAAATCTGATGATGATCAGGTTGATCAATATTAGTAGCAGGTAAATATCCCTCTGATACCCATATAACATCACTTTTCAAACCAGGCCTCTCTCCATAAGAGCTCATCCCAGTCAAGGAGGACAAGACTGTTAAATTCTGTTCATTAACTTTGCCCAAACTCTGATGTGAGGCTGTTACAGCATTGGGATTTCCTTCTACTTTAAGAAGAATATTCTATAGCTTAGAGAAGGCCTTGCAGGTTTTAACTGTATTACCTTAGGAAGCAGGCAGGACAATGGCATTCTCTTAGCCCAGGGAGACCTGCTGCTGTATGACAGAGAGAAATTACTACAAACAGAAAAAAAAAAATCTTTTGTCTTGTTCCACCCAAGGATAAAATAATACAGTGGCTTAGAGTCATCCAAACACAGAGTAGTCACTGTTTTACACCTACACCTAGTGCTGTGCCAAGCACTCTGCTAAAGGCCTAGGATTCAACAGTGACATCCACAGATTCACACGTCTCTTAGGGGCTGATGTGCACATCTGCCTCACCACTCTCAAAGGATACAGCTGAATGGAGTGATGGTTGAAGGATCTCCTCTCTGGGGCTCTGACTATAGAACCCAAGCTTTAAGGCTCTAAAAAGAAAACCCATAACTTCAGCTTCAGAAATGTACTTTCTAGATTGTAAAACTTATGATAATTTTTATTACTTGAAATTGTCAGTTATCTAACAGACTAAAATAGACTATCGTAGAGTAAGTCCCTGGCATGTGGTGATTCACAAACTTAATCTTCAAGTGCCTGGGACCGAATAGCACTTTACTAACCATGGGGTTTGCATATGCGAGACATGATGCTCACTGAAGCATCAATTTGTCTTTCTTGTTCCTAGATTCATTCTCCCCTTTTTTCCATCCTGTTCCCATCCAATGTCTAAGCAAGCAATAGCATGCTTGGTGATACCTGGCTTAAATAGACGAGCAAACTCAGATTCAAAATATCTTGATAAGACACTAAATCCATTCCGAGATTGGGGTTAGGTGGCCTGAAGGAATAGGATAAGAAAGGGACTAGGGAGAAATAAGGAGAAGAGGAAGCCGGGGAAAGGAAGAGAAAAAAGAAAGGGAGGGCGAGGAGAAGGAGGACTAGAGCAACAGGATTTGGAAAAAAGAGAGAGAAGAAAGCTCAAACACTTATATATCACTTGACACCAAAACTGTTAGAACTTCCATCTCTTATAAACAGTATGAATCATCCAGGTACATCCGTGTGGACAGTCCTAAGCGGATCTGCATATGCACAGATGTCTGATTTAGGACAAAGGTGATATTGTAGATGTGGGGACAGTGGAACTGATAGAGAAGCAGTGCTTGAGGCCCAGGCTTGCCCCCATTAGCCTGACCTTCATGAGCAGCTCCTCTCAGTCCCAGCATTAGGTATGGACGCTGCTCCTCCGCTCCTCAACCCCCTGTATATGTGGAATTGTAATGTCTACCTAGCCACCAACACAAATTCCTTCCAGTCCTTGTTCTATCAGTTAGCATGCTGCTTATCACAGGCTTAGACATAAACCAAGACTAGGAACCAAGCTCAGGCATTAGGAAGAGCTCCAGGATAGCAAAAATCCACTTTAACGTTTCCAGAAGAAACAATGCCTCAGATATACCAGACTATTTCGTCTCCTTTAAGAAGTGAAGTAAAGGTAGGGATTCCTCATCGATCAAAATTCTCCTAGTGAAAAGATAACAATGTTCCCCTCTAAAACTGAAGGTCAAACATGACTACAGGATTGGGGTCAGTCATGCAGAAGTAAGTGCCTGCAGAGGTAAGCAGTTGTGATCTGAACAGGGTATTGGAACAGGCCAGTCATCAGCCAGCTTTTCAAGCATCCCAGCATACCAGGTGGTGCTAAATCTACTGAAATAAGCAGAAGAAACAAATTAAAAACTACCATCTTGTCAGTAAGCCTTGTCATCAGCAAAAGTTCTGGGTTTGGTGTACAGGCCCTGCCAGAGCTGGACCAACACATGCGGATGTACAAGCCAAACATGAGTGGGGGGACCCCAATGGGGAAGTTAGGGCAAGGACTATAGGGGCTGGAGGGGTTTGCAACCCCATAGGAAGGACAACAATATTAACCAACCAGACCCCCCAAAGCTCCTAGAGACTAAACCACCAGCCAAAGAGTACACAGGTGGTACCCATGGCTCCAGCTTAATATGTAGCAGAGGATTGCCTTGTCTGGCATCACTGGGAGGGAATCTCCTTGGTCCCGTCGAAGCTTGATGACCCAGGATAGGGGAACTCTAGCCCACTGAGGCAGAAGTGGGTGAGTGGGTGAGGGAAAACCCTCATAGAGGCAGGAAGGAGGGAGAAGGAGGTGGGGGCTTGTGGAGGGGAAACTGGGAAGGGGGATAACATTTGAAATGTAAATAAACAAATAATCAATAAAAACACTACATCTTGCCAGGTGTATGGCTCACACCGAGGCAAAGGGAGGCAGATCTATGTGAGTTTGGGACCAGCTTTGTAAACATTGGGAGTTCCAGGATAACCAAGACTACATAGCAAGATCCTGTCTTGAAAAACAATCAAATAACAACAAAAAAAAAGAAAACCTATAATCTCAGCAAGATTTTCTGAGTTAAGTAAGAAAAGTAAAGCTAGCAAGTGAAATACATTTTTCTCTTTGAGTTGAATGTGGCCATTGGGGTTATGCAATCCCATTAAGACTGTCCCAGGCCAAACGCTTCATTTTCTTCATGACTTCTCTTTCCATCATCACAGTTTCTGGTAGGAAAGTTAAATGCTAGGACCTATATGCTGGTCCAGAACTGACGGGCTCTTGCTGGCCACCTGATCAAAGCAGATTCTCACTGCCAGGACCAGGAACTGGGATACTGCTTGGCCTCAGGTAAGTCGTGGAAAGGCCATGTTCCAATGTGTGAATGGAGAAACAGAAGGAGCAACTTTGCAGAAACAAGCCGAAAGCAGAACCAGCAAAGAATCTGAACCAAGAGACAAACTGGCTGGAAAGAGTTGGAGAGAGACCATAGCTCCACCTTCCAAACATGTCCATACCCATACCATGTCCTTTTTAATACCCCATCCCACCGATGTCTATAGATTCCATCAGGTTCCGAGATCATACCTCTGTTTACAACACAAGTTCTCCATCTTCACTCAGGATAATGCTATTTTTGTTGTACTTACAAATAAGGGAAGCCTAACATTAAGGTGTCCAATCTAAGTACATATGAGTTTGCTTTTCCACAAATGCAAAATTACATTAAAGGAAGAAAAAAAGTTGAAAAAAATTATGAGCTTTCTTCACCAGTTGAAAGACATAAAAGTTAAAAAAAAAAAAGTTTTAAAACTTAGTGTTGCAGATAGAGAGCATTATAGTTCCTTAGAAGAATATGATGAGCATACATACATACATGTACACACATACGCATACTCCTGCAGACACCACAGGTTGAATCAGGTGTCTTTTTCCATCTCGCCTCATATTACTTTTTGAAAGAAGGTCCCCCACTAAGCCAGGAACTCATCAATTCTGCTAGACTAGCTGGCCAGTGAGTTCCAGGGTCCTCCTGTCTCCATCTCCCCAGTACCAGGATTATAGGCATACTGCATAAGGCAACTTTCTTACAATGGATGTCATGGATCAAACATCCTCATACTTATGCTAGCAAGAGCTTTATAGACTGAGCCATTTCCACAGTTTTAGAAGATGCTTTAAGAACAGAGGGGGCATATGACTTAACAGATGCATATAGAGAGTTACACAAGTTAACTACAGGTATTGAATGGTCTCAGATGCTCTTTTATGATGGTTAATGAGCATCTGCAGATGCTGCACTTGAAGTGCATGGTGCAATGACTTTTGAAATGTGACAATTCTGTGTAGAAGTTGAATTATAAATCTGGGTAGTTTTTCTCAACCATTTTATCCTCCTATGTGCCTACTACAAGTGAATCATGAGTTGTCTAATGTTTGCATTTAACTGAGTATTAACACAAAAGATAGAAGAACCTAAATTATTTTGATTGTTGTTCAAATTAAAAGATTCAAGTTTCAGAGTCTTAGTTACTTTTCTTGTTTCTGTGATTAAAATCCACCAAAAAAAAAAAAAAAAAAAAAAAAAAACAACTTTAAGAAGAAAAGATCGATTGGATTTTTGTTTGTTGTAGTTTTCTTGGTTAACTTACAGTTCTGTTAGTGTCTGTTAATGCAGGGAATTTACAACAGCAGAAAATTCAGCTAGTGCCATTACATCCACCAGGAAGCATACAGAATCAAATGCTTATGCACAGCTCACTTTCTCCTTTTTATATAGTCCAGGACCTAAGCCTAGGGAATGGTACCACCCACAATGGGCAGCCAGGGAATAGTACCACCCATAATCACCAGATCTTCTCACTTCAATTAACATCACCAAGATAATCTTCTATAGGTATGACTGGAGGCCCACCTCCCAGGATATTCTAGATCTCGTCAAGTAGACATCTGTGATTAATCATCACACACAGACACTAAACTCAAAATATGTGTCCACTTGTGATATTATTCTCTGGTAAGTCAACTTCTCTTTTAAGTTTCAGCCTGTATTAAACAAGCTTTTTGTTCAGCATTTACACTAGAATGTTCATCATTGATCCACTGGAGAAATAATGACAGGGGAAAAGTTATGCCACATTATGTTTTTATTCTTACATATAGCCTATGACTAAATTAACTGCACAGTTTAATAGATTCTGGTACAAAAGACTCAGGCAAGTACATAGTTTGGCAACCTACTTATTCAACAACAACAAGAAAAAGGTCCATGGAATTTTGATCCAAATTAAGCTCACCTTTCCTATATAATAACACAATGTGCTAGTGGAGAATAGGAAGATCAATAAAGTTGATAGTGCAATTAAGTCTGTAACACAGTCTGGTGCTTGCATATTCAACAGATATTGACTGCTTTTCAATTCTGTCAGTCCAGCGTCTTTCAACCTGGTCAGTTCATCTCCATCATAAGCCCCATCAGAAAGAAGAGACCAATGAGTGCACACACACAGCATAGTACTGTGACGAGGATTAATACGCTATCATCCCTAAAGCATTCATGAGGGATGGAGTTGGCCAGACCAGAGAGTAAATGGTATAGCTTCTGCAGCAACTACTCAACTCAAGAGCAGTCACAGGTAATATGGAAAGACACCACTATGGCTGCAATCCACTAATATTTAACTTCTGAGCACTCAAGTTTGAATTTTATAATTTTTTTCCGTCGTGAAACAATTCTTGATTTTTTTTTTTCTGTGCAACTTAAAAATATGAAAGTGATTCTTGGCTTGCAAGCCACATATTAACAGGCAATGACCTGTCCTTTGGCAAATCCAGAAAAAACTCCAGCATTTCTACTGATGATAACTGAAGACAGAAAGGATTGTAGTTCTGTCAAGAACAAGCGATTTTTTTTAAACTGAGTGCTTTGTTACTTCTTTCCTACAGTTTAAATTGCCATTGAAGGAAGATTATAAAAGGAATCTGAGGATAGATTCCTGTGAGGTAGTATATACACCTTTCAGAGAGCTCACGCAGGAGTAAAGAAGACCTCACATTTCACAGTAGCCTCTCTCTCCACGAAGTCTAATTCCAACAGCAGCTGGGGGGGAGGGTGTGTGTGACTTCAGATGCACCCTCATATCTAACATATGAACGTCATCACAGTCACAACAAAAAGGAAAGAGCAATAAGGGTTTGAGTTTTAAAAGACTTGAACATTTCTGCTTCCATTTCTTGTCTACAAATGAGTTTTACTATTTTACTTTTAAAGATATTTCTGTAATTCACCAGTGAGTTGAGAATGTTGCGAGTTTTTCAGGCCAAGAAAAAAATCATTCTTTCATTTTTCTGAAAGCATGGGATGAGTTTACAGCAGCTTCTAAATTTTGTAAGATGATGAACTGAGCAAATTTATGGGATGGGAGAAAACTCACTTTTAATTTTTTCATGTTGAATAAATACATCTTACATATAGAATTTAAAAGTTAACAATTTCCTATCCACAACAAACAGCATACCAAGACCCCACCCCACCCCTACACATACACAAACACACACATAAAAGTGACTTGGGTTGCCTTTTCAAACCCGCTGTAAATGGTGATTAGGTTCTGGGGGAACACAGTGGTAACCGTGTAAACACAAATACAGCAAAACAAACACTATATACTTCTTTATTCATAACAAAGTCTCCAGTCTAAGTCAGCCCAGATCAATGAACAGAATCAAGAAAAAGGAGGCAGATGGGGAGATGGAGAAGTTTAAGTGCTACCATCATTAACGTATTGATCGGTGGATAATGCTGGATAATGGAGATCGGTTAGAGAATCTGGCATTGTAAGAAAGTCAACAGACATATTTGGAGAGTCTCCAAGGGAGTAGTATTCTCAATACAGTCTGGATCTAAAGTATGCCCCACAAAGCTCATGTGTTGAAGTATTGGACCCACTGCAACAATGTTTACAGGTAAGGTTTTGGATAGTTGACTAGATCACAAAACCTCTGGTACCATCTGGAGAGCAATCCATTGGTATGTTCATCATTTAATGGACTATTAGGAGGTAATAGAATCAGGAAATAGGACCTAGTAGAAAAGAGCAAGTTTCCTGTGTGGTATTCACTGAGGAACTCTTTTCTTTTCCCATTCTCTTCATCTCCTCCTCCCTCTCTTTTAACCAATGTGAATTTAGTCAAACCACTCTATCATACTTCCCTCACCATGATGCCTTACTCAGGGAGGTAGCAATGGAGTCAAGTGTTCATGGGCTGAAACCACAAGCCAAACAAATTGTCTGTCCTTTAAGACACTTTGCATCAGATATTTTGTCACAGCAATAGGAAATAACGCAGTTGCCGAATCAGGTTGGCTAATTTCCTGGTGGTTTTAGGTTTCAGTTCTATACACACATCTCCCATAGGTCTTACTCTTGGAGCCATATCCACAGTGTGGCTCTTCACACAAGAAGTGTTAACTGCTCCCTCTGGGAAGTTCTTGTGGACAAGATTTGCAGTTTTACTAATTGGAAGCTCCTTGCAGTCACAGAGGAGTCCATGATGAAATGTGAACTTCAACTAAGTTCCCTTTACCTGTGGGAGAAAAGCCATGTTCTCTGATATCATAAAAGGTTTTGATTCTTTTGAAAATGAGGGTTTCAAAGTTAACCCAAATCCTGATTAAATACTGACTCGTTGGTTTCCTTTCCTACATTTCTTTTGCATTTCAGTAACTCTCGGAGATATTTGTCATTCTAGAAAGGAGAATTAATAAGAAGTCTGACAGCAAACTGCCCAGCAGAGTCAAAATTGCTTCCTTTCCTATAAATGATTTGTCTAAGGAGATGAATCACATCAGTATGAAAAGAGTTCTAAATGAGATAAGGTATTTAGAGAAAAAAAAGGTAGAAATTTTGAATCAATAAATATATTTTAATGTAAGTTCTACAGAGACAGATTAGGAGATTGTAATTGATCATTGATTAAGTGTGAACCTGCTATTTTACTACCATCTTAAGATCATGGAGCTACAGTCTTGAAAGTGAAGATGACGTCATGCCTACTATGTCCAACTCTGATCTGTATCCTTAGCATCCATAAGGCAACAGAGCAAAACACTGCACAAGGCAATGTGAAAATAATGCTGATAATTGCACTAAAAGCAGGTGCAATACAAAGACAGTGTGGGTGTCAGTACACAAAATTGTTCCTCATGCTTTTATACTTTTTAGAATTTAAATTTTTAGTGTTTTGAGAATTTTATAGTTAAGTATTATATTATTCCCACCCCTTCATCTTCACTTCCAATTCCTTTTATGTCCCCTATAACTCCTTCTCAATTTCATAACTCCTTCTTCTATAATTCTCTCTCTCTCTCTCTCTCTGTCTCTCATACACACACACACACACACACACACACACACACCACACACAAAACACACCGGCCTTACTGATCATTTAGTATTATTCTTGTACACATGTTTTTAAAGGGGACCACTGATATTAGGTAACCTATCAGGGGGGCTCAACATCTCCAGAGAAGAAGATGAATCTCCTCTTAGCAGCCATTGATTGCCTGAAGTTCTTCATTTAGAGGTAGGGCCTTGTGAATTTTCTATCTACAATGGCATGTCAGCCAGTACTATCATTGTGCAGGCTTGATCAAGCAGCCATGTTGTTGAAAGTTTATGGGCAGCTTCCTTGTCATATATAAAAGACACTATCTAGCACTAGGTGTTCCAATCATCTGGCTCTACTGTCTTTTGTCCCAATTTTGTACAATGTTCCCTAAGCTTTAGATGTAGGACTTGTATGTCAGCGGTACCAATTAGGGATGGTCATGCTATGGTTACTTCTTCTCTACATTTTGAGCAGTTGTGGATCTCTGTGGTAGTCTGTCTGTTCCAAATGAAGCTTGTTTGATGAAAGGTTAGTGCTACATTTATGTATGGATATAAGGATAAGTATTCAGAATACAGTAGTTTTTCTAATGCTGAATGTAGACTCTAAAAATAAATCCTGACCATTACCAGTTCATGTAGCCTATTTTCATCAATCCTAAGTAAAGCCAATAGCCTGGATGGCTCAGTGATACCTGGAAATAGGGCAGTAGAGAGACATCTAAATAAGTAGGTACCAGTGTTCTAATGAGAGCTGAAAAGCTAATTGGTATCTCTCAGGAAATCCTCAGCCCTCCTCACCTTCTCCCTCATGTACCATCACCACCCAAGCAGAAGCTCTCCTTCCTGCATACCTTTCTCTCTCTTCCTCCTCCCCCTCTCCAGCCCCTCCCCTCTCCCTCCCTCTCTCTTACTCTTCTTTCCCCTCATCTTATATGCTCAAGAGAAGCTACTCTCAGCTCAACAACTCTTACTCCCTGAGTGGTTTCCTTTAGTACCACACAACCACAAACCCAATGTTTGATAATGACTTTATCTACATCTCCAGCATCATGTTGATTCTGCTATCTGGTTCAGAATACCCAACCTCAGCAATTGCATCTTCCTCCTCTAGCCATAACCTTTTACCCTGTTTCCTGTCTCATTTTATAGCAACCCAAGACAGAAGTTCAGTTATTGATCTGTCCGTTCCCTGATTCGGCCTCGACTTATATGACATGCTTTTGTCATAGGCCACAACTGTCCCATTCCCGTCCTGACTTTCTTCCAAAATTCAAAGCCAACAATCCAATTCAGGGTTTTTTGCTGCTGTAAGATAAATGTTAAGTATTATTGTAATCTTTAATAAATAAATAAATGCAAGTTGGGCTAGCAAGATAGCCCAGTGGGTAATGGCATTTGTCTTTCAAACTTGGGGGTGTAAGTTCTAACCCCAGAACACCTATAAAAGCAGCAGGAGAGAATCGACTCACAAGACTGTCCTCTGACCTTCACATGTGAACATGGATCCCCACTTGCAGACATCTAGCATAACTGTCATCTGAGAGGCATCACCAAGAAACAGATAGAAACAGATGCAGTGACCCACAGCCAAACATTGGGCAGAGCTTGGGGAATCCTACTGAAGAGGAGAAGGAAGGAATGAAGGAGTCTGAGAGGTCAAGGATACCACAAGGGAAACATACCGAATCAACAAACCTGGACTCATAGTGGCTCACAGACTGAGCCACCAAACAAAGAACCTGCATGGGATGGACCTAGGCCCTCTGCACATATATAACAGTTGTGAAGCTCAATCTTCATGTAGGACTCCTAACAGCAAGAGCAGGGGCTGTCTCTGCCACTGTTGCCTACCTTTGTATCACTTTCTCCTAACTGGCTGCCTTGCCTAGGCACAAGAGGAGATGCACCTAGTCTTACAGCAACCTAATATACCAAGGGAGTTGATTTCCATGGGAGGCCTCCCTTTTCTGAGGAGAAAGAAAGGTAGGAAGGATGTAGGGGAGGGAAAATAAGAGGGAGGGACAGAGAGGAGAGGAGGGTGGGGATATAAAGGGAAGAAATAAAGGAAGGAAGGGAAGGAAGGAGAGAGAGAGGAAGGGAAGAAGGAAGGGAAGGAGGAAGAAAGGGAGAGAAATAATGAGTACAAGATGGTTTATAGGATTTTCATTCCATAGAAGGCACTCAGACCCCTCTGTGCACCTCCTTCCCTTTTATCCAGGTATACCACCAACATCACCAATTGGTTGGCACACAATTCACTTCCGTAGACACTTAGGCCAGCTTATATACTGAGGGTATTTCTAGCCAGCCTTTCCTATGCTATATTCTGCTAAGTGTTCAATTATGTATCTCTCTTTTTTAAAATTCCAGCTCCCTTAGAGACACAGAGCTCACTAGCCCAATAGCTAGAAACTATTCACCCAGTGGCTAACACCATGCCCAAGCATAGGAATGCTAACAATTGTTCAACAAATAAATGGATGAAAACATAAATTAATTTCTGTTCAATTCTAGCCTTTTAAAAAAATCACATTACATTTCTGGGCATTACAATGTCTTCCACTGCTATTCACAATCATTGAGTCAGGCATTGCAATGCATAGAATGCTGGAACTGAATGCTTACCCAAATTCTACTTCTATAAAGTCATTAAGCGTCAGAGATGGAAATGACTAGGATCTTCGGATGATCATGGGCATCTTTAGTCCTCTGAATCTCCCACATTTATCTGATAATCTATTAGGGTCACATGTCTCCAGCTGGGGTCTTCTAGACCCTCTAGCCTTTGTGAGGACCTGTACCTTGGAGATGAGGTTTAGTCTTGTGGGCTTTTGAAGCTTATCTCATATATTGTTTCAATTGTTAAGAATGCAACATAAACTGGCCTGGGCTGGACACTGCAATCCTACATATAAGGCTTTGGACAATTGCACAAGACAGGTAGCTCCATACCACACACACCCATAAACATAAAGCTATCCAGGGATCAAGAAGGAAATGGAGGCCCCAACTCCCTGCCCTCTGGTAGAAGGGATTTAATGAGTGTACTATTAGGAAAATGATGCCACTAGGAAAGGAAAATTTCTAGCAATTTTTGCTGGCAGGGCTAAAGAAACATGAACCAAACTTCACCTCTGGAATATACAAAGAAATTCATCACTCAGTCACACTAGGAAACAGAAGACTTCCCCAAGGAAACCACACCAGCTGATCTGATGGAGACCGTCAGAGGGCAGGGACAGAAATGCTCTCAGGATGTCCTAGTGGAGAAAAGGCTAGGTTTTCTGTGGTTCAATCTTGCTAAGGACCCTCTCATTTGACCTTGAGCTAAGAGCCCCAGAAAAGAACAGGAAGCACAATAATAGAATTTTTGTGCTTTTAAAAGGGGTGTTTTAAGCAAGTTTTTTTCTCTTTTTGAGGGCACAGCAGGATCAGAACATACCAGAATGCTGATTACCTGCGAACAAGCTGTGTTAGTGAAAGAAAAAGAGCTATTAATACTTTCTAGCCTGTATGGAGTGAAAGGAGTTACACCTGAAATTGACTTCCATTCAGGAAGAGAGAATCTGTAAGGTAGGCACCAGACCTTCCACTGCCTACGCTGGCATATTTGACACACATTAAAATCTTCTTAGCTGTTTTTGAGGCCAGAAGCTAATACTAGCTACACAGGGAAATCTCTTAGTGGAGAAATGGAGGGTTGAGACTTTTATGGGCTGTACAATGACTATTGCCTCCTTTGAAATTTACATTGATCAAAGGCCTTGATGTGGAGATGATGTGTTTTAGGAATGTCTGAGGTGCCTTTAGGCTAGATTTCCGGTTCATCCAAAATAGCAGTGTTCTATATGTTGTAATGTCTAATTCAACAATGTTGGGTGAACTGGAATATAGATAAATAATATAAAATTCTTAAATCTATATTAGATTTAAAAATGGGCAAAAGTCATTGTAATGGTTTGTATATGCTTGGCCCAGGGAGTGGCACTATTAAGAGGTATGACCTTTTTGGAGTAGGTGTGGCCTTGTTGGAGTGCGTGTGTCACTGTGGGTGTAGGCTTTAATACCCTTGTCCTAGCTGCCTGGAACCCATTTTCTCCTGTTTGCCTTCAGAACAAGATGTAGAACTCTCAGTTCCTCCTACACCATGCTTGCCTGGATGCTGCCATGCTCCTGCCTTGATGATAATGGACTGAACCTTTGAATTTTGTCCTTATAAGTGTTTGCCTTGGTCATGGACTCTACTTACAGCAGTGAAACCCTGAGACAATCATGAAAAAGTAATTTGTAGAAAAGAACATAAAAATGACTGACTGAGCATAGAAAGTTGCCAATATACCCAGCAAAACAGAAGACTGCACAGTGAGATACACTGGATAGCACTGTAGCCAGTGCGCTGGGTAACACTGTAATCAATGCACTGATAACATTGTAACCAATGCTCTGGGCAACACTGTAACCAGTGCACTGGATAATACTGTAGCCAGTGCACTGGGTAACATTGTAACCAATGTACTGGATAATACTGTAACCAATCAGCTTTGCTAGTACTGAGGGAAGATAAAACACTGAACACAATGAGAAGGTAGTTAGAGTTTCTTATTTTAGTTGGTGAGAAAGACCTTTCTAGAAAGTGGTTGTTAAATGGTATATGTCAAAAGTCTTAAGAATAGATCATGTTTTTCATGTAGGAATAATGCCACTTAAAGATATCTGTTCTATTAAAGTCATCAGCTGTATTTTTAAAAGGTTATGACCAACGATGTTTATCACATCATTACTTATAGCAAATACAGTCACTAAAATTACATTCAAAGTAATTAAAAGTAAGTAAGTAATTCAAACTATTCTTAAATGACCCTGAAAATCAATGGTTTTTCACTGTTTTTTTCAAAATAGCACATAAAACTTCATTTGCATATCTATGTATAACATACATGCAATTATATATACAAAACATGAAACAAAATACACCAAAATATCATTGGGAGTTGTGGTTGTGGGATAATTACTGTTTACCTTTAAATATTTTTCCAGAATTTTCTGAGTTTTCTACAAAATATGTATTATTTTTCCAACCATGAGGGGAAAATGACAGAATTAGCTTTAGCTAGTGAGGAGTTTTTTATTATAGTAAAATGAAAATATCAATTAAAATGAGATTATGCATCAGACGTAGGTACAAGATATTAAATTCCTTGGTATTTTCTTCAATATCTATATTTGCATATTTATGGAGTACCTTCTGTTTTGAAACTATTCTTATCTCAATATACAGTAAAAAGTAATCAAGAATTGTGCTGAATAAAGAAAATAAAATCTGTGGTCCCCATTTCAATTATTCTCTTAAAAACTGAGTCTGTAACATAATGCAAAACACCAAATGATATCTGATTTCCTTAAAGCCTAAAATGTGTTCAATTTGAAACTGAACAGTGCTCAAGCCAAGTTTTCTAGTTTGACCTTGAAGATAAAAGATTTGAATAAATTGTTGCCACTTGAGACATCAATGTGAATTAGCGCCCTCTAGTGACAGAACTTTAAAGTGTATAGAGAGGGGGAAGAGACTGGCGTATTTATTGCATCATGGGAAAAGCACATGCTCACCATACGGAGTACTCACTGCTCAAAGAAAACTCATCCGAGAATTTCGGATTATTGAGGTTTTTTTGATGAACATTAGTACAGAAAATGGCCGGGGTGTGGCTTGTTTTAAAACTCATGAGAGTTGTCTCATTGCATGTCACTCACGTGGCAGGGTTTATCAAAGTGAAACACAGGACAATCTCACATGAGCATCCTACTATACTCACACACAAGGTTCATCACTTTTATTAAAAATTCAGACTTTTTTTCTTAAATGATAGAAGATGCTGCTTTTGTAAATTCTTAATATAAAGGTCATAAATAAGTTCTCGAAAAGTAAAAATCATAAGAACATGTTGAGGCAGAAATAAAATTGAGTCAGCAGAGGAGCATGCATAGGAAGGGCAGAAGAGTCCTCCCCCTGCCTCTTGATGGTAGATTTCCATAACCACAAAGGAGGAACTGAACTTCTATACACTCTCTAGAACCTGGGCTTCTTTATAGCATTCTCCTATAGTCAGGTTCTATATAACTAGTGGGCTAAGACACAATTAATTAGGACACATCTGAGAATATTATGTTAAAGCGAAATTAATGTTTTAGGACACCACACTTCACCAGGGCCACTAGGCCATACCTTTTGTGGGCTGCCCTGGGCCAATCCCATCTCAGAGTTTAATTGGCAACCCCATTTAGAGAAGCTTCCTTTAGAGTGAGACAGCATTGCTGCCTGCAGGCACTTGTTATGTAGGTAGCTCTAACGAAAATTTCTTTTTTTCTTTTTATATTTATTTATTTAGGCAAACAACTAGAAGAACTTCTTTTTCCTTTTTAGGGTCTCATTTATTTTGGGAATAGGTTTCTCATGAGAAAGTTGATGGAGACGCTTCCCAGTCAACCTGTGTCTTAACATCCGTGGAAGAATTTGCGCTTCCATTTGCTCATCTCATTAGTGCTGAGAAGTAGAGAACTGCAAAGTCCTGAGACAATGGATTCCTAATGAACATAATTTAGGTCAGCCGCTCTAAAAGTCTGGGGACCGTTGGCAGTCCCCAAGACATCTTCCAGAGGTGCTAACCACCAAACCACAAGCAGACCAACTCACTATTGCCCCTTCACTCTTGTTCTCCCGATAGTACACTGAACAGATATTGTGATGGAATTAGCAGAATCAAATAGTGAACTCGTCTGTCAATGCAGGCACAGCCTGTTTCCTGTTAATGCAGGCGTGAGAGAAGTTTACAGAAGCATGAAGCAGTGACATGATTATTTTTCTTTTTGAAAATAAAATTTTTCATCAAACTATGATATTTATGTTAACCTGCGATGGGTTTTCTTTTGTAATTTTAGTAACTGCATAAATATTTTTAAATGTTTGTATTAATTTCTAATAGGATTAATATGAATTGGTATGACATATACAACCAGAAAATCTTTAGGTCCTCAATAATTTCCAAAAATATAAGAATTCTGAAGAACAGCTGTCACAGACTTCTGGGTTTTTTCATTATTGTTGTGTTTTGTTACAAATTTTTATTTATTCTATGTGTTACGTGCTGTGGGGTACTCATACATCACAGTGCATATGTGAAAATCATAAGACAACTTGTGGGTTCTTTTTTCTCTTTCCCTCATGTTGATGGGTTCCAAGTAGCAAACTCATGACCAGGCTTGGTGACTGGTACCTTTACTTACTGAGCTATCCCACTAGATGAGACATATTTTGAAATTTATGTTAATTGATGAACAGGAATAGTCCACAACATCTTCTCTGTCTTTCATGAGTGAAGCAACTTTCGGCTCTGCTCTAGAGCTGAAAGCATTATCATTTGAGTCTGGTACTCAAAGTCCAAACTGAATTCATTTGATGCAAATTATGTAAGAACAAACTCTTTAATCATTCACTTTGTACAAATTTACAGAGTGCCTCTCAGAAGCAAATAGAGAAGTTTGGTGAGTTAGTAGTTTGGAGAGATGCAGCTATCTTTTCAGGCTGAAAAATATATTCAGCTACCCCCAAATAATAACAAAAAGCAAGCATTCATTAAATATTCCATGCACTGTACACCAAGTTGATTGGCACAACCATCACATTTCTTTCTGTCTTGCAGATAAGGAAACTGAGTGTAGAGATAATAAGAACAGCCTAAGGGAAAAGGCTGACAAGCGGCAGACACAGGTCTCCAACCATAGAATCTCTGCACAGATGAACTGGCACTATCCAGAAAGGGTCTTGAGCCTGCGTATACAGAAGAATTAATTGTATAAGGCAGCACAGACTGCGAAGCGGTGTCAAGATTTGATTACTGATAGCTGACTGAATGATAGTGTATGTGACTTTGAATGAGGCATTTATTCCTGAAATCCATGGACAGAACTAAAAATTTAGGTTGATGGGAATTTTTGTTGCCCTTATGTTGATGACATCATAAAAGTTGTGGGAAAAAAGATCTAACATTGCTAAGTTACCTTCTGAATATATGGAGTCCACTCTGAAAAAGTCATTTGTGGGAGGCCTGGTTCCCAGCTGGGGGTTGGGAGGGCTGCTGAGAGGTGAGAAAACCATGAGAGCAGTGACCCCAACACTGAGTTATCCCCTCATTAATTCAAGGCTAAATAGATTATTAAGACATAGAATCCAATAGAAGGATTCTGGTTGCTCAAGGCAAACCATTCACACCTGATTCATTAGTCTCTCTGCTCCCTGGCTGCCATGAGGTGAGCAAGCAGCTTCCTCCAGCACTCCCTTCTGCCACTAAAAGCAACTAAGCCACTAGACCCTGAACTGAAGCTTCTAACTCCATGGATCAAAATAACGGTTATCCTCTTTTCAGTTCTTTATGTCAGGTATTTGTCACAAAGATGCAAAAATGATTAACTCTGTGAGTAAATTGTTAAACGTTTGTTTGTTTGTTTGTTTTTAATAAATCAAGACTCAACTTTGAAATATGGAAAGATACTTAGAATATATCCTCCCGCAAGCTATGTGTCCACATGCAGTGACTCAATGTTAAGGTATATAAATAAATCAGCAGTATTAAAGTCCAAACCCTGAGTTCATTTCATAAAGAGAAAGCATCTAAAAACAAAGTCTTTAAGAAAGTTAGTAAAACTCAGTCATATGAGTAGTCTCTACTCCAATAAGACTGGGATTCTTATAAAAGAGAGATTCCAGAGACCCAGAAAGTCTCTATGAGGACACAAGAAAAGAGCAGGAGGAGTCAGAAGACATCAAACCTGCAAACACTTTGGTTGTGGTCATGTGGGATAATTAGTTTCTGTTGTGGATAAGCCACTCAGCTTATGAGATTTTGTTATGAGAGTCCTGAGTGTTCACGTCAGCTTAACGATATCACCAAATATATTTCTCAAAATACTAGTTTCAACTTGTAAAATTATCCTTGTAAGTTTATTGAATTATCATGTCTATATACTTGTTTGAGAAGAAAAATAGAAATTACTATGTTGTTACACTGGGGATCTATAAGGGAGGCTGAGCAGATGCTCTTCTGCCTTACCTGTCCTAATGGGCTGATGAAAGTGAAGACTGATGGAGAAAAAGAATGAATATACAAAGTACAGATGGAAATTCAAGACCATGCATGTGTATTCTGTTCTAGAATGTTATTAAAGGATGGTATATTCAGTTAATTTGCTTCATGAGCTGCTGCAAAGAATGAAGATATACAGTTGACAACTGAGGAGGTGTTGCCAAGGTTAATGGCTCCAGCCAGTATTACAATCCAAGAGAACTCATTGGAGAGAATGTAGCTTACAATTCATAAAGAGCATCACAGGAGATCTGTAAACAGTGTTTTAAAGTTCAGGTATGATCACAGACCAGAACATACCACCTAACTACAGTGTTGCATTCAACCACAGATGTCAGCAAACTGGACCAAAGGGCAAACATTCAGCATTCAGACAGAATCACTGATTCTTTTGGTTTTGTTTGTTGGTAAGAAGGATAGAACCCAGCATACACCATGCTGTGCAAGGACACTATCAGGGAGCTATGTCCCTAATCCAGAAACACTAAAAATTTGACCTTTCTGAAACTAGATAATATTATCCTCTTAGATTGGATGGTGGGACAGAGCATTTATTTGAATGCTGTGTAATCTAATTATCAGTATACCCTTTAAAAAGCAAATTAGAATAATTTTATCAAAAACAATTTACGGGTACATATTAAATCCTAAAAAATCTCTCCCTGTCTGTCTCTCTGTCTCTCTGTCTCTCTGTGTCTCCCTGTCTCTGTCTCTCTGTGTGTCTCTCTGTTTCTGTCTCTCTCTGTCTCTCTTTCTCTCTCTCTCTCTTTCTCCTTCTCTCTCCTCCTCCCTGTAGACACACACACAAATAAAACTTTCTGGAATTTATTATAAATGGATGACATGACTAGAAATGTCCACAGACTTACGTACAAAATATTTTAAGTAGCTATGTATGATTTAGAAAAAAAAAAATGCTCCAAAAGTTAAAGATGCTTGAGTCATGAAATGACAGGTGGCTTTTATTATGGTTAACTTTTGTTACATTTCAAACATTCCATAATGACTTTATATCACATTATGAACTAGCAAAACTATATAAATGTTTCTTTCTTTCTTTTTATAAGACTCCATGTTATCCCTGGAGGAAGGGAACCACCACTAAGTTCTTCCACTGAGACCTCCATCCAGGTAAAGGCCACCTCCTGATAACCACCAAGATGAATCCAAAGGAAGCAAGTGAGAGTTTGTTTAGTAGAAATGAAGCAGGATGGCATTCAAGAGCAGACACTTAGAGAAAGCACATAAGAAAATGGCTGCCAATGTCCCCAAGACATTGACCTGGGCTCCCAAGAACAGTCAAGGCAGGAACTTAAAAGAAAGTAAGGAGAAATAACATGGGAGGGTTTAGAGGAAAGAAATAGAAGGGAAAGTTATTCTAATTATATTAGAATCTCAAAAATAAATCAGTAAAGTTTATTGTTGAAATAAACTTTCTCTAGTAAAAACAACAAACAGACACACAACCATTTTCTGGGCTTGATAGGATATCCATGAAAAAGAATAATCATCTGGCTTCTTTCTGAGCAAAACAGGTAGTTGTTGGAGTTGCATAACAGAGAGAATGAAAGATAGTCATGGACACTCAGGTCCAGTTTGGTAGGAATATAAGCAGAGTTATTTCTCTAGACCTGAATGTGCTTCAGAACCACCCAAATGTACATAGGTCTTTGCTCATCACATACTACATCAGAATCTTAGGAACCTTGGGACATAGAGTTTAATGAGTTTCCTAGATGTTTGTAGACTACAGACCATATTTCCCAAAGTCTTTATCAACACATAGGGTGGACTACTCCATGCCTCAAATTACTAATATTTATAACAGCAACAATTTAAACCTCACAGGATTTTAAAAAGTGAATAGTACATCTCTCTAGTCACTTCAAAGCATGGTTTTCATTTGAAAACACATTGGTATTGATTCTGGAAAACCCCTAGCCTCTCACAAAAACCTTTGCCTCTCCAACCATCTTTACCACCCTTGTCCCAGCTCGGCTTCATGCAAGAGACACAAACAGTGACTCTCTTCCTGTCTTGTCCACATAATTCTAAAATGATATAAAGAACAGTGCTCTGAAAAATAATGACAACTTCAGTCTTTACAGTATTTTATTAAATACATACACACATATGCATAGCCTTCTCTGGGTTCTTGTCATAACTAAGAATTCCAATTTTTTTTTTTAAAGAAGCATATTTGAAATGCAGACAAATACTGGTTTCTTGATTGTTTTCCCAAGCTACTCTTCACTCTTCTTTTCATGGCCTTCAGACAATTTGCTTTTTTGGTAATGGCATCTACCAAAGATCAAGTTCATGGAGGAAACTTTCATAATTCATTAATTCAATAAGATTGCTTAAAGAGATTTTTTTTCTCAAAAGCTTGTTTATTAACGTGAAAAGTACACACTCACAATTTGAGATAATTCAACTACTAGGTCAGCAAAGAGTAAACTAGAACAAAAGGGTCCACTTTTGAGTTGAACAAACATTATCGTTAAAATGAGAGAAAAGGAGGAGGAGGAGGAGAAGGAAGAAGAGGAGGGCCAGAGAATTAAATAAGCTATAATATAAATGAGAACAGATACTGAATATGAGTAATCTAAGAACTTCTGTGCTCCTGATGTGCACTGCCATAAAACTTTAGGTAATGTCAATTCAATAAAAAAAAAAAATACTCTCTTTTGTGAAGTATTTTGTTTGGTTTGTTTTGTTTTTGACTTGAACTTTGTTTGTCTTGGAAGTGTTTATCTGAGACACGGTCTTACTATATAACCCTGTCTGGACTGGAACTCACTATGTAAACCAAGTGCCCTTAAAGTGATGGAGGGTCACCTGCTTCTGCCTCCTGTGTACAAGGGTTAAACTCCTGAGCCACTTTGACCAGATACTAGATTGTTTTTACTTCAGGATCTCATTTTCTTATTTTTGTTAGATATAAGGAAAATTTGTGTCTTTAGTTCCAGAGTAGAATTTGATGTGTCCATTCTTTGCTGTGATATCTCCTATACTGACTTCTGGTGGTTTCCAATGTTTTAAAGTTTTCTTCATCCTTTTTGGCTGCTTCTGCCATTTGTGCAACAAAATGTTATTTTTTATGTTTTATATTTTCAACTATTTTGATGATGTAGACAATAGAAATGTCTCAAAACAAAAAAAAAAGCTCCACGTCTGCTATTTCTATTTCCAGTGAACCTAACTTTGAGTGATCCTTTTGTGTCATCAAAATTGAGAGATAAATTTAATTTTGAAAATCAAATTGGAACAATCTCCTTCCACTTATATATTGAAGCCCTATGTCCAATCCTTCAGAATGTGACTATATTTGGAGACAGTGCCTTTTAAGACTCAATTAAATTAAACTGAAACCATTAGAATGGTCCTAACTAATAAGACTGGTGGCCTCATAAGAGGCGGAAAACTGGACCTAGTACAAAAAGGGATAATGATGTAAGAACACAAAGGAAGATGGCCGTGTATATATCAAAGAAGAAGGCCTTAATAAAAGTCAATTGTAGCTAGGTATGGGGATACATAATGGTATCCCACCACTTGGAGAGATGAAGACAGGTGAATTGCGAGTTTGAGATCCTTCTGATCTTTACAACAAGAACCCATCTCAAGAAAACAACCAAAAGGAGGAGGAGGAGAAGAAGATGGAGAATGATAAGGCAGAAAGAAAAGAGAGCTAGGAGTGGAAGAGAAAGAATGAGGAGGAATAATAATATGGAGGAAGAATGAGGGGAAGAGGAGCAGGAGGAGCAACTGACCCTGAGGACGCACGGATCTCAACCACTGAGCTTCAAGAAGTATTATCCAGCTCCCAGTGATCATATACTCAGGCTTCTTTATGGTACTGCCTTATAGGAAACCAACACACCTACCCATCATCTACCACAACTGTGGGAGGAAATAACAGAATACCCGATTCCTATATGACATAAGGCTGGTAGTGAAGCATCCTATAGAGGGGGAAAGAGGAAGTGTTTCTCTCTCACTACTACTAATGAGAGGACCTCATGAATATCCATTTTTAAAGGCAAAGGCAACTGCAAAAGGGGGAAAAGAATAGTTTGTTCCCTGGCTAGACTTTTCTTTAGTAGCAGTCTTTTGTCTGTTTCTTCCCCTCTTAGCAGAGTTCAAATGAACTGAAGAGAGAGGATAGGACAGAGGAAAGACTGTTCAGTAGCTCCACAGTTGCTGTTATCACTCGCTAGGACAAGGGTTTGCAACCAGTGCCTGATCTGCTGGTCCTCTGGAAGCTGTGGATTTTTATGGATAGCTAGAACCCCACTATACACACTGTAGGACAAGAAGCTGGAAGTGGATCTGAGAAAAGAAGCACTAGTCACCTTGAGCCTAGATATTCAACTCAATGACAGGTGGAAAAGGGGAATATCTGCAGTGCCCCCGCACTATCCCCAGACACTTCAGAAGAGGTGACATCTCTAGGGTAACTCCTTAGAGACACTCCAAGGCTAGGCACTATCAGCCCCCCACCAAAAAAAAATCAATGATAACAGAAGCAAAGTTGCTCAATTATGGAATAAAACACAACTCTTTCTTCTTGTGACCTCATCATGGACGATCTTAAAAAGAAAAACAGAGGAAAGGATGTAAAAATAGCAGTGCGGTCTCACCTCTAGCCCGTTAGTCTCAGACAGAGCTTCCACTGGGGCCACATGGATGTTTACCATCAGACATGAGAGTAAAGATTTAGATTGGATTGCCTAAAGTAGTAGCATGTTATAGCAACCAGAAAAGCTAGGGTGTTTCTAGAACACAGCGGTGGCTAAGAAGAGATGCAAGAGAACATAATTGATATGTTCTCTTAGATAATGGCTTGAGAAAACAAGACATAAGTTCTATGAATACTGACATGAAGCTCAAGAACTAATGAAAATAGTTCAAGACCAGTCATGAAGGCTATAAAAAGTACTCAAAAGTTGTCAGAAGAGCTTCCAAACTTCAAAATAAATTAGTTGTCTGTAAAGATTCTAAGTGCTTTTAAAGTATCACTTAATTGTTTCTTTGGAAAGCTATGTTTCACACCATTAAATATCCCTCTTTTCTTAAAAAACAAAAACTGTGTAGTAGGGATTGTTTCAGGAAAAGATTCTTAGAATGTGCATTTTCAGTCACTACTTATGTTGAGATGGCATACCTTGGAGTCAGAGGTACAACCATAAATACCAATATTCCCTAAATACTAGTATCCAATGGGAACGAATTAAAATTATTATGGATTGTAAGAATTTGTTATGTTCCAGACCCAAGATGCTGAAGACTTCACATACATTGTTTCCGGAATCCTCTTTACTGTCCTGTGAGTCAAACTCTTTATTATATTCAGTAATGATGTATTTGAGACTGTCAATGAGACTATTATTAAACATTCTGAAATTTTGCAAACTACAAGTCTTGGGAATGTGGAACTATAGGCAAGAAAGTAGTTACATCTTGGAAAGTGGAAAATGTTACCAATAAAGATTCTCAGCTTTCCTAACCCAAATGACTTCTGGGCAAGCCATGGCATGAGGAACAAGACTTAGAGATCTTAGGATACTTAGAGATCTTAGTATGCTTGTGTAGTTTGTGGAGATGAAAGTGGGGAAACTAGGCCTGACTGAGCCCATGAGCTCCAATTCTATCAAAAGACACTGTCCTCAACACAACACAAGCATCAGTTTGCTCAGCATTATGGAGACTGACTGGAGTAGCCCTTCCCAATTTCAACCCTCTTCAGGACCCCCTGCTGATCTAGAGTCATTTTGTCTCCATCTCTTTCATTGTTTCTTTTCCACCCCATTATACTCTAATGACAATTTCTCCTTTGACGTCTGGGGAGGACCCTTGTCTAGCAGCTGAAGAGAGTTAGTAAGCCTTCCAGAGAAGCCCAGCTTCTGTCAGAATGAGAGGCATGGTGGGCTACAGCTTCCCTGCACTGCTGCCCTTTTCTCCAAGCTTTGTCAAAAAAGAGCAACATCTGCTCTCAGGGTGAGCAGATGATTATACAGGACCCCATGGTTTTATATCAAAGAAGACCACATCTTAAACCATCTGTCTGTTAGCATGCATGTAATGGTGTTAAAGAACCTGCATTTCCTTTCATGGAAGGAGGCCATCTCAAAATGTAAGGATGCTGAAAAGCTGCAGAAACAATGGGAATCTTTAGTAAGCAGAGAGGGGAAATATAAATAACTCGTTGCTTTACAGAATATCTTATCTCATGTCTTCTTTTTCTGCCTTAATATACTGGGGGAATATTCTGTGAGCTGTACTGATATTTATTTCTTACACAGTAATAAAGACTGGAAACTAGAAGATAGCACCACACCAATAGAGGCACTGCCTGTCTCATCTTTTGGATGTACTTACAGCCACGCTTGCCACGACATTGGTCTTGAATTCTAGAGAAATATTATCCATTAAATACACTAAACCTCTAAAAGGAAACTAAGTGGCTCAGTCTGTCCTACAGGAGTTGGCAGAAATCCAGATGCAGAAATAAACCAGAGGACCTGCAGTAGTACCACGAGACCCAGGTCCTCCTGTGCACATGGGTAATGCCCATTACAGATGTTCATTCTGCTTGTGTCCTGTGCACATGAGTAACGCCCATTACAGATGTTCATTCTGCTTATGTTCCGCCATCATTGCTATCTTACTCCAGCCAAGGCTTTCCTCCATACATTTTTATTTATCACCTACAAAATTAGACATCACTAAAGTGTACAAGGGATTGTTAATTCAGTTGTGTTGAGTTAGAATTCTGGAAAATGAGATATGTCATGCCTTACTATGGTCAATACTGGAAGGCAACATTTTGCTCTTCATCAGGTTACTATGAAATATTAGAACTATATATGTTGGGTTTATGCACTCAGCGTGAGACTTTAGGGTAAAGAAAATACCAATAGAATCAAGAAAAAGGCTGTAGTTACGTCCCTCAAGAAACCACTTAAGTATGCTATCATATCATCTGCAAATAGTGATACCTTGACTTCTTCCTTTCCTATTTATATTCCTTTGACCTCCTTTTGTTGTCTAATTGCTCTGGATAGAACTTCTGGGAGTATATTGAATAGATAGGGAGAGAGTAGGCAGCCTTGTCTAGTCCCTGATTTTAGTGGGATTGCTTCAAGTTTCTCTCCATTTACTTTGATGTTGGCTATTGGTTTGCTGTATATCACTTTTATTATGTTTAGGTATAGGCCTTGAATTCCTGATCTTTCCAAGACTTTTAACATGAATTTTCAGCACCTAATGAGATGATCATGTGGGGTTTTTTTCTTTGAGTTTATTTATATAGTGGATTATGTTGATGGATTTCCATATATTGAACCAACCCTGCATCCCTGGGATGAAGCCTACTTGATCATGGAGAATGACCGTTTTGATGTGTTCTTGGATTCAGCTTTCAAGAATTTTGGTTGAGTATTTTACCATCAATATTCATAAGGGAAATTGGTCTGAAGTTCTCTTTCTTTGTGGGGTCTTTGTGTGGTCTAAGTATCAGTGAAATCCTACTGACTGAGGCAACCCAATGATAAATGGATATTAGCCCAAAAGCTCAGAATATCCATGATACAACCCACAAACCATATGGAGTTTAAGAAGAAGGAAGACCAATGTGTGGATGTTTCAGTCCTACTTAGAGTGTGGAACAAAATAATCATGGGAGCTAGAGGGAAGGAGGCACCTGAGAGGGAGGGAGAGGGAAAAGGGGGACAGGATCAGGAGTGGGAAGAGACAAGGAGAAGTTACAGAGGGTCAGGAAATTGAAAGGAGGTATGTAGCAATGGGAATGGGGAACTGGGGGTAGCTACTAGAAAGTCCCAAATGCTAGGAAAGCAAGAGACTCCCAGGACCCAATGAGTATGACATTAGCCAAAATACCCAAAAAAGGGGAGAGAGAATCTGTGAAGACTATATACAATGGTTAGGCACAGCCCTCAGTTGAAGGATGGGGCCATTCACCCATCTCAAAAATATTTACACAGAATTCTTCCTGTCTAAAAGAAATTCAAGGACAAATTGTGGAGCAGAGACTGGAGGAAAGGCCATCCAGACACTGCCCCACCTAGAGATCCATCCCATCTGCAGACACCAAACCCAGACACTATTGCTGATGCCCAGAAGCACTTGCTGACATGAGCCAGGTATGGATGTCCCCTGAGAGGCTCTGCCAGAGCTTGACCAATACAGATGAGATGCTCAAAGCCAACCATTAGACTGTGCAAGGGAACCCCAATGGGGAGTTAGGGGAAGGACTGAAGGAACTGAATGAGTTTACAACCCCATAGGAAGAACAACAATATCAACCAACCAGGCCCCCCCAGAGCATCCAGGGACTAATCCACCAACCAGAGAGTACACATGGAGGGACCCTTGGATCTCCAGCTGCTTATGTAACAGAGGATGGCCTTATCTGGCATCAAAGGAGGGGAGGCCCTTGATCCTGGGGAGACTCGATGCCCCAACATAGGGGAATGGTAGGGTGGTGAGACGGGAGTGGGTGGAAGGGGGGCTCCCTCATAGAAGCAGTGGGAAGGGAGAATGGTATAGAGGGTTAGCTTGTGTACGGGGGAACTAGGAAGGGGGAGAACATTTGAAATGTAAATAAATAAAATAGCCAATGATAAATTTTTTAAATTAAAAATATTAAAAGAAACATTGTGACAATGCTTTGTATTAACTGAGCACAAAGAGTAACCAGACAGGGAAGAGAAAGAAGACGCCAGACAGACAACCTAGACTAGAAAGATAGACTAGACCCCACCAATCAGCTCTAGAGCTAGAGGTTGGGTTCTTCCCACTTGTCAGTCTTTTGTCTGGACTGCCTGAGAGTCAGCTAGGAAGGAATAATTCATAAATGTTCTATGTGTCTCTATTAAGTATTATCATCATGTAGAGATGATCATTGATCTTAGTGTTCTTGCCTGCAGTTATAATGGCCTTCTGAATAGTTTATCTGATAAAACAGAAAAAATATATTTTCAGAATTATTATATCTGTTAGGAATTCTGTGTCTATCCATTCATAGGAAGTTGGTTCTCTTGTTTCCATTGCTGTCATGGAGTTCCTTCCGAAGTTCCAACTAGAGATGGCCAGCAGAGTTTTGAGACTAGATAAAACAGAGGAGGTACTAGATCAAAGATGAGTGACTCTGAGCCAGCTGACCCATGGCATCAGACTTTCTCTTTGTGAGCTCTTCAGTGAAACCAAAGAACTCTTTTAAGTACAGAAAGCCTAGTCAATGAAGGAACACAGGTTTCAGACAATTATGGAAAAATACTAAATAGACTCAAACTTTTCTAAAATAACTCCATAGTACCTCACAGCCACATATTTTCTCCTTACCTTTTCGGTCACCTAGCCTTTTAATACAGGAGTACCTGTATTAAAATTTGTCCATTGCCTGTCAAGCATGGTTGTTACCATACACAACTGTTCTTTCTGCAATGAGGAATCTCTATCCATATCCCTTCCTATTCCAAGGAGCCATGCTTGCTATCTGTATCACCTTCCTGGTCCTCTTCCCATCTATACATCCTCAAATCAGTACAAGTCTATTCTTCTTTAGGTGTATTGTGTTGGGAGTAAAATGCTGACAAAATCAGACACTTATCTTCATAGAAAATGCTTCACAACTTGCAAAATTATAGATCTCTTTCTGACTCTTCTATGTGGCCAAATTGATACCTAGCCTATAATATACATAGTCAAATCTATAAAGTACCATGTAATATAACAATGTTCAGTAATGAGGTAAATGTTAAATATAAAGATTTTACACAAATAAGGGCATTCAAAAATACTATATCTGAGGGACCCAAGTACCTTATGAGTTATTTAAACTATAATGAAGATAATGGCAGAGTCTGAATTCAAAAATCAGGGTGAAGGGAGATTAAGATTATAATACTGTGATCCCTCCTAGACCATCGGTTCTCAAAGCAGGCAGCATCCTCTTGGGTCTACTGATTATCCTTAGCACCTCATTGGTGTACTGTATACTATAGGAGCTTAGGAATATTCTATGGGACTAAAGCAAAGTATCCTCAAAGGCAATCTGATTGTACTGGAAATTATGTGAATTTAGACTCAAAAATCCTGAATTTGATTTCTGCCATGTAAATATGACCTGTCTATGTACTCAATTAAATCTCTCAAGATCAAAGCCTTGTTCTCTGAAATACATACATACATGCATACATACATACATACATACATACATAAAACAATTATTTGTAACTCTTGTCTACAGAAGATGTTGATGAAATTAGCAGCCTAGTCATCATATAGAAGAAATCAAAATCAATTGTCTCAATGTATAAGTATTTCTTATACAATTATAAATGTCAGGTATATATGTACTTTAAAAGTATGTTATAGGACATACCATTGGTTCAACAGACTAGTCTTCAACTGTACAATAAAAGACAAAATTTTTAAATGCTATCATGCTTTCATGGGTGTATAAGCCAGACGTAAACATTGCATGTCTTTTGCAATTATTCTCTGCAGTATTTATTGAGACATGGTCTCTTACTGATTGGAGAACTCATTGATTTCACTAGACTGGTTTAGCTCATGAGCCCAGGGGTCCTCTTATTGTCCCCTTTCTGGTTTTGGAATTGCAGGGACATTCTACCATGTCCAACATTTCAGGGTGAGTGCTAGGATCAAGTTCAGATCCTCGTGAGACACAGCAAACATTTTGCAAACCAAGCTATCTCCCCAAGACCTCCCCTTTTTGTATCCCATTTTGTTGAGTCCCATTTTTATCTTTTCGGTTGTGTAAAAATATATTTTTCCTACATCTCAGATATAGCAAGGTTTATTATTTTCAGGATGCTAGAATCATTTTCCTCTCCTCGGATATAACACGTTGGAACTCAGTACCACTCAAGTCAGAACACTACTCCACAGACAAAGTGGAGAAGGGCATTCTACTTCATGTTCATTTTCGCAGGTTTTGTTTTAATGATAAGAATTATGGCAGAGGTTTGGCCTAGAAGTCAAATGTTTGCCTAAATGCAATATTGAACATCTGAGCATGGGGGCTCCCTTCCTTTTCTAGGATCTTCTGAAATCCCGACTTTCCACAGTCCTGGCTCAAATCCTAACAAGCCAACAGTGGCTTCAATGATATCTAATAGGGATTGAAATTTTTTAGTGAAATATTAAAAGCTTCCCTTGTAGGTGTTTTTAAATGGCCTCTGCAAGTCCCCTAATCAGCCAGTGGCTGACTCAAATGGCAGAGTTGGGCAGCACCCCACTACTGAGGACTGGATGCACTTAGACAAAGAAACAGTCATGCTTTCAATCTCAAGTTTTATCAATGAACTGACTAGATTCCAGGCACTGTCCCCATGTTGCCTAGTAAAGAAGCACTCATTGAAGGCTTAATCACAGTTTCACATACACAATGGAAGGGCCAGAATCTTTCTCTGCTCAAGGGATCTCAACAACACATCAAAAGACAGCACCATTACTCTGAATTGCCCTGTATACATTCTCTCCAACTGAGCTAGGGCAAAAGGACCAGCACTTACTCTTCTTCTGAAAAAGCCCAATGCCCATAGTGCCCCAGAGCCCAGTGCCTGGCAGGGTAGTACCATCCTACCAGTCAGTAATTGCAGACAAAGAGCTTGAAAAGCTTCACACTGTTTGCTAGAAAGGATTCTGTATCGGCCACCAATGGCTATTTGTGAGCTAAAGAGCAGGTGTCTATCAACTACTATGGGGCATCCAGCATACATGTAGAGTGGATGCATAATAGTGGGTGCTGGCTCCAATACGAAATACCTGATGTTCCTATAAAGCAGCATGTTTATACCTCCAAGTGACTCCCACTGTCTAGATAATAGCAACCTTGACCTTTCACACCATTTCTGTCAAGGGCCACTATTACACTGGCCAGTGATAGCCAATAGCTGTAAAATGGCTACACATGGTTTCAGCCCTTTATTCTAGTACACATCACTGCTGTGTTTTATTACCTTAGACCACCCTCAGGCATGACGTGGTACATGCACTTATGAACAGAAAATCTTGAGATCATCTCTATGTTTCTTCCATATTTGACCATTTATATTGATGAGAAAACTGAAGAATAGTTTTCTGTTCCTTATATCTCAGCTTAGATTAAGAAGCACCAGACATATGAATGCAAAATCCATCATTTGAAGCTTTGGATTTGGAATGAAAACATCTATCTAAGAGAATCACTTCTGACTATAGTCACTATTTCTGGACTTGAAAGTCTTGCAGAGGTGGTTTGGGTAGCATTATACTGGTAACATTTTAAAAGAAAATATTATGTTCCCCACAACAATCAAAGACTAGCAAAAACCTCAGCACCAAGTACAAGAATTTTCAAATGGTTGGTCAGAGTAGTCCCAGTGACTCCTGAAACAATATAGGTCATTGATGGAGCTCTTGGTGCTGAAGACACTGCATACTCAGGACATAGGACTCAGATGTTTCAAGCTGGCTCTGACCTTAAAGCCTCTTTCCTGTGGCCTAGCTTTCATGATTTCAGAAAACATAACGCAAGCTGCCAATGGAGGGAAGCAATTAAACAACCCTACTAGCTGCAATATCTATAAACCATGACAACTGCCAGAAGGTCAAGATGTCCATAAAGGTGCAACAAGTGGCACTCACATGTCAGTGGCAATTAACTACTGTCTAATTGGACTTAAGACGCACTCAACAGGAGGAAGACCTAGCCACCTTCTTGGGGCTAGTGGAGTCATAAACCTTAGAAAAGAATCTACTACTACTTTGCCAGACCAGAACAATTCCTTACTATATTCCAAATTCTTATACCCACAGATAAGTGAAAGTACCACCACTTATCTAAGAAGCCTCTCTTTACAGCAAATAGAGATTATCACAGAAAACCACCCTGGGATGCAATGCAGAAACCAATAAATTGTGGAAAGCCCAGCCCCAAAAGATACATCTATATCACTTCTCATACATCCGTGTCTCAGGGAACATCACAAAATAGGAGGTGGGAAAATTGTGAGAGCCAAAATACCAGGAAGCCTGTGGTGAACCAGTCGCCCCTAGAAATGGCTGCATCAGCAATGGCAACGTCAATGGACATGTTAGTATGAGAAGGAGAAATTTCCGTGCAGTCACACCATTAGACCAAGAACTATAGGAAACTAATGACTGTTGGGAGGAAGAAGGAGAATTAGCCTCTCCCAGTGGTGAACACCCTAACTGGTTGTCCAATGATGGCTAGTTAGCCTTGAAAACAAGTACACATAAGCAGCAAAACTGAACTCAACAAATTATATACGCACACACATATATGTATATGTGTATGTATGTATGTATGTATGTATACATATACATAGACATATGTATATAATAATAATCAAAGAGAAAGAGGCTATCAACTTTAGAGCGAGGATAGGCAGAAGGGTTTGAAGGAAAGTGGATGAGAGAAACTGCAAGGGGTAGAGGAAAAGGGAAAGTTATGTAATTCTATTTCAGTTGAAAACATCTTTTAAAATTATTACCAGTGATAAGTGATTTTAACTGTTTAACTTAACAAAGTCAAGGTCATCTAAAATATAAGTTATATTCCATATACAGACAATAAACAAAAGATTGGAAAACAAACCCCTTGATCTCACAGTTCCCCTATTTACCTTGCTCACCACGGATGGCTGTTTAAATGGCTCTCTCCCTATACCATGTTTATAATCTATGGTGAAGTTAAAGCCACAGTAGCTCACTAATATTTGTATGAGGCTCAAGCTTGAGAAAATTCAGATAGTTTTTATTATCTGGAGTTATTAATGTCTTCATAATTATTGGAAGCATTTAAGGCTATACTTTGAAATCATTAAGGCTGAGAATCTTCATCTATAGATACTCAGGAGACATCAAGAACCGCACATGCTCTAGTTGATATTTGCTGCACATAACTGCACTGAAATGTCCTGCTTCCCTTGCAAAACAAGCCAGACTATCGCAATAAATTATCTACCTCCTACCCACTGAGAGAATGACGGGTCACACAAGTTCCTGTACCTTCTCAAAGAGGTCTTGTTGGAGATGTGAATGTCCTCCTACTTCCAGACTGGCTGAGATCATAAAAATATTAGTGAACTCTGAAATGTTCACATAAAAGATTTATGATGCCTGCCTTCTTGGTCTACTACTGGTCTAGGCCCTGGCCTATATGTAGCTGAAAACATCGACAACTTTTGTCTTTGGTCAGGTTTTGATGATAAGTCTAAACCATAAAAGTGAATCTATAAAAGGGATTTTTTTTTTTTTTTTTTTTTTTTTTTTAGTGTTTGCAATCAGGACTTACAAAAATGAAACTCAGGGCCCCATGTCTCATCTACCACTTTATGTGCGCATGCATGCGCACGTGTGCGCGCGCACACACACACATACTTATCAGAATGAACTATATATGATTCAGACAAGTTTTATGTTTATGTATGCAAATATATTTATATATAAGACATATTTAGGTAAATACATGCTTAGAAGAATATCAATAAAGATGAAAGCACTAGTCTTACCAATCTTAAGGTTGACAACTAGGTATAAAGGATTGAACTCTCCCAAGTGGTAAACCAGCAAGTGCATTTTCCCTCTGATTTCTAGGATGGAGGGGATTTTAGCTCACACTTAATCTATCTTCTGCCTTCTGACTTGAAAGCATCCCAGTGAAGGTATAAAGTGGCCTTCCTGCTGACACTGGGGATGCAGAATGAAAGGAGAAGTACTAATTAAATGACATCTACTTTCTCCTAAGGTTTAGCAGAGCCTCATCTGGAGCAAATAAATGCCTGTGGTGAATATCATTATAAACTCTGTCCAGCACAGCCTGTGAGCATGATCAGCAAGGACCAAGCCTTCATCACTTCCTGCTAACTTCCCGCCACACGCACCAGAGCTGGGTTTGTACATGAACGTTCTGGGTCCTATTTAATTTGAAATATCATTATTTTTCTTGAAAATCAGAAAGTAAGATGAGCTCAATGAGTTCCATCATCAGTCTTCAAGTTTCCCCCAAAAGTAGCTCCTCTTTTAGCTGGAGGAGGCTAAAGATGATAACCACAGGGCCATTATTGACAGGCAAAACAGGATTTTCAGTTTCGAAGGAATGATTAATCCAAAGACTAAAATCAATATTCCCTTGGCAAAGTTTTTGATCTGTCTTTTGCATGTTTCTTTCTCTCCTTTGTAATTAAGAGGATTCTGCCCTGGGTCTGATGAACCCCACAGGGTAAGGAAATATTGACAACTGCTGCAGAGAGTCCACCCTGTGAACTGGATCAAAGGTAGCAAGATGGGTTTAAAGACACTGCCAAGGAAGGAAGTACAGGAAGGAGATTAACTAGCTGAAGTTAACGTCAGGTGATTTAAGAAAAGGGAAAAAAATCTTCTTAAATACTTTATCTCGTAAATCTTTACTTCACCAGCTTTCCTCAACGAAGCAAATCTACTCGTTAATTTTCTGAAAGAGATGGGGTACAGAAAAAAAAAGGAAAAAAAAACCAGATACACACAATGTAGAGGAAGCACAGGTCCCCAGAGCAAAGCTGATGATCGAACATTTCAATTAAAAGCAAAGATAAAACATTAACCTTCTCAACAATGTCTATCAATGTTCCATCGGAAATAAGTCATGGCCAATCTGAAGAGACTCAGACACACTGTCTCTTCCCTTTTCCCTTGGCCCTCACACACACAAGGCTGAGCAAAAGAGTCAATCTATCGGAATGCAGGTTTCATCACTGAAGCTATTGTTCTGTCAAAAAGGGGGTGGGGTGGGGAGGGAGCGCTTCATTCATTAAAGCTGCAGCAGATGGCAGCTCTGCAGAAGGACGCAGCATGAGGCTGGCCACCGGCTGGCAAGCACAGTCCAAGTAACATTTACGCCCAGCTGCACTGTGAGGCTCTTTTCAGAAGCCTTGCATTCCACAGGCAGGGGCTCTCTAGGGAATCCCAGGGCTTCACGTTTAGGCACTGCCCAGGGCAATCAGGGCAGAGTCCCATTCCATGTCCCTGGACTTCCTCACCCACCCTCTCTGCTTGCACCTAGGTTTTTCTGCAGGGATTAGGATTCTGGCAAAAAGAGCATTCCTGTGAGGCCTTTGAACAGTGGCCTAGGTCTGCACAAGGGTCTTTTCCAGGTCCCTTACCCTGGGCACATTCCATGGTCTACACTACACAAAGAAGCAAGTGGGTGAACATTCACAGGTTTTTTTTTTTCCCTTCAGAGAAACCAGGAATGTCAAAGAAAGAAAGAAAAAACATCACAGCATGCCTTTCAAACTTGAAGAAATGTAGTCTTTTCCCTTTTAGATATTTTTGTGTTTCCTTAAAACCAACGTGTGTATAAGACCCAATACTCCTAACTTTTCCCACTGTCTTTGATTCCACTAACTGAGATTAAGATTTTGTAAATTTCAGTTTCTCCTTTTTTTATTTTTATCATGCGCTTCTTGATGGGTTCATATTGAATAGTGTATTTAGATCTTGCCTACTCCTGCCTCCCCATCTGTTAAATTTCTTGACTAAAATGTGATCACAAGGTTAAGTTTCCAGTCAGTGTTTGCTATCTTGAGAATGGTTTTAATCCGACAGTCTGTATGATGTGTCACCCTTTCCATCTTAAACTCAGCAAACAGTCCTTCTCTCATTCAATTATGACCCCAGTTTTCTGTTGTTTTTTCTGCCTAAGAAGAAGCACATTTTATCCTTTCTTTTAGGCACTGAACAGTTTTTATTTTAAATTTATATGTCTGGATCTTTTGCCTGAATACGTGTGTTTGCACCATGGGAGTGTCTGGGGCCTGCAGAGGCCAGAAGGCCTCTGGGCCTCTGGAAATAGTTACGGATAGTCATGAGCTACCATGTTGTGCTGGGAATCGAACATGGGTCTCTGAAAGAATCGCAAGTGTTCTTAGCTGCTGAGTCTTCTCTCCAGCCTGGAACTGGACTTTATCTCTAACCCTTGTAGACTTTTCCAATCTTACTCCAAAACTCAAGCCCCCTTACTCTGACTTGGAAGGATTCTGGACTGTAGATGAAGCCTATAAAACATCTTTTTTATAGATAACATTCACACTTCTGAAAGAAATTCCATATGAAAAGAAATATTTCCATTGGAGTCTAAAAATAGAACATCTAGAGAGAAATAAATAGTAAATTAATTCACTCAGTTGTGCATATCTGTGATTTTTCTTTTACTTTAGACATATTTTAAAATATATTCTTTCAGTTTATGCTACAGAATTGGGGGAAAATATTTCCACATCTATGAAAGGCTTTGACTACTTGAAGTTCCCATATTTATCAACATTGGAGTCTCAACACCTGCTTTCTTCTGTGTCTTAACTGTAATTTGGGAAATTATAATTTCAACACTGCACATTTTCAAATTAAAGATTTTAATCATGTTTACTGTAAAGCCTCAAAGTTGTTTTAGATGACTTTTCTATCTTCACCAGAGTAGTCATACCTTGAGAATCTTGTCATTTACTTGAATTTATTATTACCTGTGCCCAGAATATTTTAACTAAGTCAATGGCCAGTGTCACCTGCATTCATCTGGGGTCACTCCCCTGAGGAGTAAGTCTTTGTAAGTAGATGTCTTTGTAAGTCAAGAATCATTTACCATTTGGTAAATGATGCTCAGTTAATGTTCAGCAGCAAAACTATCAAACTGTTGGTCTTTCTGTTACGGACCAGAGGGACAGCAGAACAGAGTACACAGTCATGGCTCTAGAGTTCACTCAATAAGAGCTAGAGACTAGCTGAGTAGTGGTGGTGCTCGCCTTTAATCCCAGCACTTGGAAGGCAGAGACAGATGGATCTCCGAGTTTGCGTCCAGCCTGGTCTACGAGCAGGTTCCAGGACAGCCAGGACTACACAGAAATATCCTATCTTGAAAAACCAAGAAAGAGAGAGGGGAAGGAGAGAGAGAGAGAGAGAGAGAGAGAGAGAGAGAGAGAGAGAGAGAGAGAGATTAAGCCTCAGCATGATGGCACTGCATGTTACATGTTCTGAGTCCTCACTGAGTATCTAAATGCGAATGGTAGGGAGAGTTCAGGAGAAATTCTGATTCAACTACACCCTGCTAAATCACTGAACAAAATATGCCGCTTCCGATTACTACATTGCAAGTCATATTTCAACTTCTTGCTAAAGCAGCTAAGTGAGCAAGCTTGAAGAACACGTGTCTGGACCCCTATCAAATCATCCCCACACATAAACAACATCCAGAAGAAGAAGATTGGCATGTAGATATGGAGAAACAAGGAGGTAGCATGGAGTCAGATGTGACTGAAAGGCTGTAGGTGGAGCTTATATCACAGATATGAATGTGATACTGATTATTAATCAAAACAACACATGTGAGACTCTACCTGCAGAGTGGAGACTCCCCCCCCCCCCCATAGATGGCACATTTCATTCCACAGAACACTAAAGATGATGCGCTATCAAGTACAAGAACTCCCATTATCCGGCAGAGAGAGACACACATTACTGAAGGTGAGGGACACAAACCTCCTGTGTCTAGTAGCTGATGTGCCAGCTTTCCTGGACCCATGCCACCCACACTACCATTCACAACTCCCTCGGAAGAACCTGATAGTGACTTAGGAAACTATGAGTCTTGGGGATTCAGGTGAACAGGTGGTGTTTTCAAATCTTATCCAACTTGAAAGTGATAATTACATGAGGGAAATGAGCATGTAAGGTGTGAGCAGGCAGTTCCATGGATGTTTTTGAGATGGAAGGGTTTGTTGTATGTGTGCTCTTATTCATAAATGCTATCAGCTACTGGAAGGGATCTGAGGTCATCTCCCATAACCCAAACTTTGGTGGGAGGCTTGCCAATCTAATAAGTGACTCTGAATCAAAATTTATAGAAAAGAAGAAGAGCCAGAACAATGAAAGGTTTTGTCAAATCTTATCTGATGAGAGACATAATATGCTAGGGAGAATAATTAATAACATGAAATGGAGGTCAATAACTGTTCCAAGAAGTAAACAGCTTGGATGATATTACAACTTACATGGCATCAAAGGCAGAAATTACTGCTCTATAGCTTGTAACCTATATAACTGTGAAGCCATACGCTCTTTTACAGACATCTGCAAAAGTGATTTTTGCAATTGTATCACTTGGAAGGTTGCTTGAAAATTCAATGGGTTGATAAGCAAGTAGCATTTAATTACAAAACAACCTAGACTACTTGGCCCTTTTTAACCTCTCCAATTTTATCCCCAGTATACACTGTAAACTCTGGACTATTCTTTCATATTAATTTCCACAACAAATATTGTTGGATTCCTTGGAATATTCTTTGCTTTCCTGCTCCATGGAAAAGTCTTATTGATCCTTTAAAACTAAGCTTTAATGTTACCAAAGTCTTTGTTCTTTACCAGGAAATTGGCTCTTTTCTCCTTGAGTTTTGTTAACAATTCTCTCATGACTCATCTCCACAACAGCACGTGGTCTGTTCGAATTCCCAATCACACTCAAGTGGGAATGCTTTAAGATAGGAGAGTTATTCCATCATCAAAGCCAAGGCTGTGTATGTAATAGAGTCTGGAAAACGTTGGTTAAATGAATGAATGGCAGTCATAGTGGCAAACTAAGAACTGTAATGGCTGTCCTCGCCTCAAGTATAAGATGAATGGAAAAGAAAAGAGAGCACTACCCTTCCTGGCTTGTGCAAAATCAATTTAAAAGGCAAGAGACTCAAACTCATAATAAAATAAAGGAATGAGCCCTATTTAATCCCAATCTAAGCTATCGTGGGTTAATTTATTTTAAAACAAATTAAATCCAAATCATTAAGCATTAAAAGTGATAAGTCTTCATTAGAAATGGTAGAACCATGAAAATGCTATTTCTCCTTCATTTCCCGCCCTATCCATTTATCTCAGCTAATTAACACACATACGGTTGTCATAGCTAAAAACCTACCATTTCAAATATTTTTCCAGTTATTTTCTTCACATTCTTTTGTTGTCATTTGTTCCACAATTCAAATAAATGTTGAAAAAAAATCAAATAGTAGACGAAATATTTGTTTACCTTCCACCAAAGCTGTTGATTAACGACTTTGCTGATGTCTCCTTTTTTGCTTTGTCTCCTTTAATGCTGGAATGACTGAAGGCTTAGTCCTTGGTCCTCTTTTTCCCCTTTGTCATATTCAATTTCTTGGAGGTTTCATCCAGCTCCCGTTTTTAATATCAGTTATGGTGATTTTCAAATGTACATGCCCAGGACGACCTTTATCCTGCCCTAGACTCTCCTGTCCAGCTGTCTACATGACAGCTCAACATGAATAACTGAATAGTCGACTCTATAAAACAACACTCAGCTGCTGACCTTGATCAGGTGTGTCCTTCCCCTTACCTGATTGCAATCTTCTTTTAATACTAGTCTCTCATATCTCAGTCCCAGGGAACCTGACAATCATAATGGCTCTACCTTCATCATATATCAACAATATCATGCATCACCATTCTGTCACACTTGGATGACTGATGTCACTTTTACATAAATACTCTCTATAATTTGACCCTTGTTCACGTAGTCTTCTCATTGCAGTATCTGGTGTTGTCCTTACAAGGGATCTCTTAGAAAACAGACTACATTCCTCCTCTCCTGAAAATACACACTTGACTTTCACTCTCCCAAGGACCAAAGCAAAGTCCTTACTACTGTCTCCAGAGTGTTATCTGCTCCTCTCATCTCTAGAACTTTCTCTTGCTACCCAGTCTTCTCTGGCCCTGTTGACCTCCTGCTCTTTCTCAAATATCCAGAAACCTAGCTCACAGTTACTATGCTTCCTCTTCCCACTGGCTGGGAAGCGCTTGCACAGATGCACAACCACCATCTTTGTTGGTTTGGTTTTCTTTTTCCTTACTCTTTTTTTTATTAATCATTTTATTCATTTACACTTCAAATGATATCTCCCTTCCCAAGATACTCCTCAACAATCCTCACATCTCCTCCCCTCTCACCCTTCCCTTTTCCTCTATGAGGGTGCTCCTCTACCCACTCACCCACTCCCACCTCATCAATCTAGCATCTCCCTAGGCTGGGGTATCAAACCTCCACAGGACCAAGGGCCTCCCCTCCCATTCATGTCAAATAAGGCTATCCTCTGCTACACATGTATCTAGAGCCATGGATCCCTCCATATATAGTCTTTGGTTGGTGGTTTAGTCTCTAAGAGCTCTGGGTGGTTCACTTACCTGATATTGTTCTTCCTATAGGGTTGAAATCACCTTCAACTCCTTCAGTCCTTCCCCTAGCTCTTCCACTGGGGTCTCCAGGCTCAGTCTGATGGTTAGCTGTGAGTATCTGCATCTGTATTGGTCAGGTGCTCATAGATCCTCTCAGGGAACAGCTATACCAGGCTCAATTCTCTCAGCTTTGAGTTGTTATAGAAATAATATTTGAATGGCAGCATGTGAATAGCTTTTATAACTATTATTTATTTTTATTTCATTGTATTAGCAGAATCATTCTTAGCTCAGACTTCTTAGAATCTGTACAAACGCATTGAAACCATTCTCTTCTCCTCTTAAACCCTCAACTTTTTCCAACAGCCTCAGAAAACAAGTCTGGACTTGGAATTCTGAGTGAGGAGAATAGAGGGAAATGGGTGTAGCTGGACGACCACCGAGTTCATTTCCCTTTCATTCTTATACCAAAGTCTGGTTAAAACAGCAAACACAAGGGAAGAGTAAGAGTTTGGGTTCTTCTATTCTAAGTCAGCACTGAAGTATAGCTGCTTGCAACACTTTACAGTTCATAGGAAAACACTCATCATTCTAACATCTGCCATTGCTTAAGATTCTGGTTTGTCTTGTGAAGTTTCCACCTTCAGGATTTTAAGGAATGCCCTTAAAAGTTTGTTCTGAGGAACCACAATACTGGGTAATTTATTCTTTTTCCAGTATGAAAAATATTCCTGAAAAGTGAAAGAAAACCTTCGCAACTGTCCAGGGGAGACATGTTTTCCATCATAATTTTTCTATGTAGACACATAGTAACTCAAACAAGCACAGTACAGACAATGCTTGGAGAGTCTCACTAAGTTTGAAATACTTGGGTATTGAAAGCATATCTTTACTTGTAGGTTGAAAAACTAGAAACAGGGCATACTTTAAAAACCTGAAACTTTTCATAAAATAATCATCAAGAATTAGAAGACCCTGCTATTAAGGTCACAGCCCACCATATCCAGATAAGTTCTCCAAGCAAAACGGAGGACTCCCTTCCACCACGTGGATTCATTTTCTCTGACTGATCTTATCTGGAGAGTATCTCTAAACAAGGATGTCTGACTTTATCTAGAAGAAGACCCTGTGCAAACCTTCCTGCAAGCACTGCATGATTCAGCACACAAAGTCCTGCTCAACCCTTTCCACCATATGATAAGTAGGTACTGTGCTATGACCAATCAGCCCTTCCCACCTGTAATCCTAAAGACACTCAGAAAAAGTCATGTAGCCTGTGGCCAGATTACAGGTATGGGTTCAACTTCCTCTCTCTCCAATAAGAACCTGCCTAGCAGATCTCAGAATTCCTCTTGACGTAATGAAGCATCTCTAGGCCTCCACACTAGCCAATAACATATATAAACCATGAAATTCCCTACTCACTCTATATAACCCCAAATAAAGTTGAGCTGATTCTGGGTGGCTAATCCCAGACGCCCCACCATCTGAAACCCACTCCCTTCCCCTTCGGTTCCTTTTGTCCTCTAGAGATGGTTAACTTTATTTTGTAGAAAAGCTGTAAATATTATAGAAATGTATATATGTATAGATTAACTGCTCTCCTTAAATACATGCACACTTATCTGTAGAACAGTGAGTGAATCCTAATAGGATATTGTGAGGATTAAGCAATACATTACTTGTTGCAAGTATGGAGGAAACATCTCCAAATAAGAAGTGTCTGTCATAGCAGATCCTTCCTCTTACTGACAACTTTGGAAACTATTGGATAGTTGGTAATATGCCCTAACTGAATTGGGAAGCATGAGAGAGTGGTTTGTGCAACCACCAAACGGTCCATGGATGGGGCAAGTACTTGTGAACAGAGCCTTGTGGTTTGCCTGGGTACACTGCCAGGGGTTGGTAATTGCCCAGCTCTGCCTTCAAAGCACCAAGTCTGTTGTCTCCTCTTGGAGACAGATCCAGGAAAAAGTTTTCAAGAATCCAGACCATTTGGCATAGACTAAAAGCATTTGGAGTTTAGCATAATTGAAGCTAAAGGTAAGAATGACTTCACGCTGAAATAAGAATCACATTTTAAAACGCTTGCAAATTATTCTTTAAGATTGGAATCTTGTAAAGTTTAGTTAAATTCCCCTTGTTTATATGCAGGCATTTTCTCTGTAGAACAGATGCATCCATAAAGGCAGCAGTAAAGTAAGTTGAAACAAATCAACAAATACATAAATGTGTTTGCATTTAGAATGTATCAAATGGGTATATGTGTGCCTCTGTACATGTGTATGACCAAACAGTTAAACATCAAAACAAACAAAAAATGGAACGTTCTTCAGAAAATAAAATCAACTAGCTGTGCTAGTAACCATTCCATAATTATTACAAGTTTCCAAAGAATTAATCAGCTTATAAAGAAAGAAAAAAATTGTTTGAGTCTATATTTTGGGAGACTCCAGCCCATAGTTTGTAGCCATGCTGCTTCTGTAGCTATGGCAAGGCAACACATCATGGATAGTCCATAAAGCAGAAAAATCAAACTCATACCTAGGTCAAGAGGGAAGAAGGGTCCACTTCCATATAATATCCTTTGAGGACATGTCCCTAGCAACCCAAAGACTTCCCACTCATCCCCACTTCTTATACCATTCCCCCAGAGCTCCTCCCTAGGGTTCAAATCTTTGCCACATTGGCCTTTAGAGCCAAACCGTAGCATTAGCTCTTTGTTAGAGTAAATTTACATTCATTTCCAACATGTAGAACTTTTTCAGCTAGTAAATAACCACCTATTACAACATAACCTTGAATATCTGAACCAGACAGAAAAATTTATACTACCTGGTGACAAGGTGACCTTGGAGATTATTCATCCTTTTCTTGGACAAACTTCCTTAGCTTATCCTTAATAATGGTGTGTATAGAGGGCATATAGTAAGCAAAGCAATGATAGATAGATAGATAGATAGATAGATAGATAGATAGATAGATAGATAGATCATGGCTGAGTTCAATTTTAGACATAATTCTCCATAATTCTCCAGATTTTGATATTGCACAGTAATAATAAATACAAAACAATGACAGTGTCAATATAATTAAACTATCTTATAATGACCCCTTATTCTGCTTTTCAAGATAAATGACTGTGAGCACACCAATTCTGAATGCATTTGTAGATGGATACTTCATGTCTCCATGTCTATAGATGGTGAGGGAATATCCCATCCATGTGCTATTGTTGGTGCTTGTACCACCATGATTGCCACAAAGTTTGAAACACAATCTTTACTTCAGATTTATATTTCTCAGGGCACATGAAAGGAAGCAAAAGAACCATAGCTAAAGGCAGACCTAATGTCAGAAAGTGATACGAAGTGAAATAAACTCCTTCAAGTACCAGCAAAAATCAATTTTTACATAAGCCAGGGTTCAAAAACATTCTAGACCTTCAAATACGGGAAGTTTTTATTTCATTTGAGTTTGACCATAAGTCTTCATGCTCAGTGCAATAATCAAATGAAAAGATTCATCTTTCATGGAATATTTAAAATAAATCCAACTTTTGGCAAGGATTTGAAAAACTTTCCATGCAAGACAATTTCAATCATTTTTTTATGTGCTACCAACATATGCTTAAAGCAAATATTATAATAAACAATCCCACACAAACATTGATGTGCTTTCAATAAGTCACATTGGTTCAATATGTACAGTTTTCTCTGATATTAAATTTTCTAGCACTTTTTAACCCAGTGAAAATTCAGTGAAAAGTGCTACTAGCATATCTAATACAAACAAGAATTTTGCTCATATAAAGAGATAACTATGTCACTTGTGTGAGACCCAATTTAAAAGCTATGACTTTGATAGAAATCTTAGCAATGTGTATATAAACTATAATCACATAGTTGGATTAGAAATCAGAAAATATGTTTCAGTTACCTCCACAGGTCTAGCCTCAACATGGGATATCAAGCGGCAATAATGGTCTAACAAAGAATCTGGCTAGAAATACACATACCACATTCAAAAGAAATTTGAAATAAAGCTTAGTGTATCTTAGAAATAGAATCTGTAAAACCCACTCCAAAGTGGATCAATCATGAGCTCAATGCATCTGAGAAGAAAACTTTTCTTAAGGGCAATTATTGATTGTATTACAACTGAAAGAATTCAATCCAGGCATGGTGCATTGACAAGGAATAAATTGTGGAGCAAGAGAAATTGATCATAATATTTCACGTGGCTTTCTTGTAAAATAAGAACTATCAGTTGCTAATTTATGTGGCAGTTTGAATGAATGATAACACATTCAGTGCTATCAAATGTATAATCATAAACATCATTATACATGCTAGAAAGTTAAATAATATATTTAATTATTATTTTAAAAATTACTGAGAATGTATATGATCCAGTGAAATTAATTTCAGGAATATAACAACAGACATGAAGAAACCACAACTAGCTGTTTTGTACAGAGAAATTGCTTCTAGGAAAAAGTAAAATCAACCAGTCTCATTAACTACTAATATTCTTGGGAGCTGGAGAGATGGCTTAACACTTAAGAGTGCTTGCTGCTCCTCCAGAGGACCTGGGTTCAATTCCCAACACCCACACAGTGATTTACAATCATTTGTAATTCTAATGTCAGGGGGTCCAACACTTTCTTCTGGAATCAACAAGCATCAGGCACACATATGACACACAGACACATGGCCAGGAAAAACATTCATACACATAAAATAAATGAACAATTTTTAATTCAAATTCTTGTGTATATATCTGTGTGTCTATGTCTGTACATGCAGGTATATGTTTATGCGTGTATGTATAAGTGTATGTGTGTGTGCATGTACATATGTGTTTGAGCACAAGTGCTTATGTGCCACAGTGCACATAAAGGTCAGAGGACAACTCTAGAAAGTCAGCTCCTTGTAAAAACCTTTGAGGGATCTAGGAATCAAACAAGCTTAGGTCATCAGGTCTAGGTACAATGGCCTTTACCTCTGAGCCATCTTGTCAGGCCTAAAATTTTAAACTCTTTTATGAGGTCATGAACATTCTCAGAATCAAACATTCTGTGGCAGCATGATGATTTCAATACATATTCAAAGTCTTGTTCACCACTTTCCATTTTCGAGGTATTTATAATCTAAGGCTCATGGTGCTTATTCAGTTCATATTCTATAATGATATCAAATTTCCTAGAATGGAAACATAGATGGACCTGCTATCAGTAAGACTCATATTTAAGCTTTGCCATCTCATGTAAGTGGTTAACGTGCTGGTACAGAAGAAAATCAAGGTGATGTTGAGAGGACTAAGTGACAATTTTGATAAAATACATATCCTCCACCTTTGTCTTCCACCATGATGGTAATTCTTAGGTAATTCTTGGATTACTATTTTTTTTTTCAAATACCAGGTGACTATTATCCAAATGGTAATATGATCTTGTAGAAGAAACTCTGTGCAGCTGTCTACTGAGTGACTAGTAACTGAAGAGCCATTGTGCTGATTTATCTCTAGATTCAGACTGAATGGAAAACCCTATGTCAGTGGGAACTAGTTTTCATTCTAAAGAGCCTTGAGAAATCAAGAAGCAAGATTATATATGGTGTTTAAATATAGGGTTAAAGTTTCAGTGATACTTGAACAACTCACGCCATGAAATGGATTTGTTTTTTAACCAAAACTTCATCTGGAGCACCTGAATCAATAATTTCAAAGGCAACAATAATGTATGAAGAAGGAAATAAAAGGCACCGGCTATTGGGAAAGTAGGCTCATCCCAGGACAGCCCTTTAGTTCTTGGTTGATTTGAAGGGCCTCTGTTGTGGACTTGTTTTGGTTTTGTTACTGTAATTGATTAGCCTTGACTTTAGGGTTTTCTTCAGAGGCATTATTCCAACTCCATGAGCCTTTCCACTTTCATTATAAACACAGAAGGAAAAATAAAAACCACTAAGGCTTTACCTTGAATACAAACACTGTGATCAGATGAACTGGTTTCTTGGCATTCTGGAACAGTGGGAAGTTTCTCCAAGTTTTCTCATCCAAAGCGTGAAAGACTAAAAATAATTGATTCTAAACACGGATTTTTCTCAAGAGTGTTAGAGTTTCAGTTTTCCTCTGGGATCACTTATGTCAATGTGGAATCTGTAAATCAGAAAGCTATGTCTAGATTCTTACAACCAAATGTAAAACACATGGCCAATATGTGAACCCTGCATCCTAAAACATCAAAGGAAAGATAACATGATCAGAAATCAGTTCATTTTATTTTATTTTTAATTAAAATATAATTATATCATTTCCACCCACTCTCTCCTCCCTCCAACTCTTCCTACTCTCACCCTCCCCCATTTCTCCCAAATTTGTGGCTTTGTTTTATTTATCAGGGTTACATTTATATGAACAAATAAATCTATAAGTACAGCCTGCTGAGTCAGCTTACTGCTTCTGTTGTTCAAGACCAAATCTGATGCCTTCAGGTCAGTTCGGATCCTTGTCATTACAAATAAAAATTGTCTTTATTGTATTTTCAAAGGAAAAAAATTTGCAGATGCTTAAAATAATCTCAAAACGCATCTCTGCCTATTTTCTCTGCTGTAGGATGCATTTGTATTGTCTATATCTTGGTCACTGTGGCCGACACTGCCATCAACATAGAAATGAAGACAGCCTTTAAGACAATGGATTTTGACTTTTCCCAGTGGATGGACATAGCCAAAAACAGAATTGTTAGTTCTTAATTTCTGTGGACCCTTCTACATCTTGTTAGGGTTTGGATTTAAAATGTCCCCGAAGATACATGTTTTTTACTGTTGATAAGCCCTGCCCCTCCCAGCTCATAGTGATATTCTGGGGGCTGTGAAACATCTCAGAGGAAAGGTCTAGGTAGCAACCATAGGTTACAGGGGTCAGGACTGTGGAGATTCTAGCCTAGTCCCTGGTTCAGTCTCTCTCTATTTCCTGGTATTCCACTATGGAAATAGCTTCCATCTATGGCTTTCCTGCCAAGAGAGGAGCCATGTCACCATTCCTTCCCCTCTGTGGCAGACTGAAGCTTACTGGCATCCCAAACAAAAGAAACCTTTCAGACGTCTTATCAGATAAGCACAAATATAACTGATACATACCTTAAATGTTTATAATCGGTTCTTTGTCACTCACATCTCAGTAAAGCTGGTTAAATAGATAACTACACAACTAATCTTTGGAGATTTAAAAAAAAAAAAAAATCCTCCAACACCATTTCAATAGGATGAGCCCTGTACTTAACAAAGGCTGCACATGCAGTTACACTATTGTTGGCCTAGGCTGGTCATCAAACTGACTTAAAAGGAACCAAAAGCCACAAACTCAGGAAAAACATATTTGCTTTCATGTATTTCTCCTCTCCATCCTATACTCCTTAAAATAAAATATTTATTTTATTTTTAATTATGTGAATGTCAGTGCAAATGCCCTCAGAGGCCAGATTCGCTTGTTCACCTGGAGCTCAATTGTGAGCCATCCGGTGTGGAATCTGTTAACTGGGGTCAGTCTTCCGCAAGAGCAGTACACACTATTTCTTAACTACTGAGCCATCTCTCCAGCTCCCTCATCTCATTTTGAAGCATGTAATAGTTTCTCCCATACTTCCTCCATGCCACTGTCCACCAATAGGTGGTTAAACTGTGACGGCTGAATGCTAGCTCTTCAATCATCAAGGGAAATACTAGCTTAAAAGATCATTCACTGAATGGCCCTGGCCTGTCACAATAACACATCACCATTGTCCTTTTGCCCTGTGAAGTTCTTCCTCTCTGGGACAATTTGAAAGGAGAACTTTCTTAACTGAAAAGCAGAGCAAGGTGCTTGGGATGTAGCTTAGCTGGTAGACTGGTTGCCCATCATGCAAAAAGCCCTGGGTTCGATCCCCAGCACAATGTATACTTGGCTAGAGAGCAGACACCTGTGATCCCAGCTTGTGGGATGTGGGAGGGGAGGATTAGTAGGGTGAAAAGTTCAATATCATCCTTGGTCTCTTGGCCAGTTCAGAAGCAATATGGGATACATGAAGCCTTGACTCAAAAACAGCAGGTAAATACTAATAACTAACAATAACATAATAATAAATATAATAATATCAAAGTGGAAGGGAACATGAGCATAGGCACAGCCTTCCAAATAGTGGATCATCTGCATCTCATCATCTTTCAAAAATACCACAAGAGGGTGTTTTTTGTGATGTTTCCAGGTTTATATACATAGGGTGCACTTTGGTATTTTTCTCAGGAAACTATTAAGCTAAAGGTACTTTAGATTCCAATTTACTCAGTTTTTTTGGCAAGCGTTAGTGAGTACCAGAAAATTTGAAGATGGACTGAATTTTGTAGAAGAGAAAGATCTAGAATGCACATATCATCTTATCATACATCTCAAAATGGTGTCAGAGCAAGAGCAAGCACCTGAAGAAAAGAAATAAGGTGGAGGTGGGGACCATGTGTAGATCACCAGGTCTAAAATAAGACTTGGGCCAGCCTGAGACAAAGGTGTAACTGATGCTTGTTCTCAAGATGCCAATCTGCATTCACTGGTCATCTTGGTGGCTATGAGACCTTCTGAATTATCTCCATGGGTACAGACTTATACAAGCACACCTGACAAAACTTGGGAAGTAAAAAGAAAAAAGAAAAAATCAGAACATTCAGGGACAGTAGGAGAGATGGGAGATGGTCAACAAAAGAAAATCCATTTGAGGGCTGAAGTTACCCATTACAGCAAGAAGCAGGCCTGAGGGTCAAGCGAGAGAAACAATTACAAGTGCATCATCCAGTAGGTGGTAAAAAGTTACAGCGTGCGGCTTAGAACAGACCACAGCAGACTGGCTCGGTCCACGGGAGAGCGTAGGTTTATTTGGATAGAGGGCCGGAAAGGAGTTGGGGGAAAGATGGCGGAAAGAGAAAAGAGAGAGTGGGGTCGGTAGCTCTGCCTATTTATATGGGCTGTGACGTATTCTCTTTCCCACGTACCAGGTGAGGTAGTCAGGTGGATTGTGGGAATGTTTGGCGGTTGTCTTACCAACGAGGTAGAAGTCACCGTCACCTAAATATGACTGTCACTCACTGAGTTCAGGCTTAATACTAAAAGTTGGTATTTAGTCCACTTAGACAAAGCTAGCCTGTAATGTGAATTTGCATGGAATGCTAAAGCTATCATACCCAGCTCCTCTGATGTTTGGATCCAAGAACCCTTAGAACTTTGTTAGTTGAATATTCCCAAAGAGGAGCAAACATCTTTCTTCCCACTTCTAGGAAGTTTGCATGGTTGAATAGACCTTACTGGAAGGTCTGTGGGTATTTGAAGCTCCAGCTAGGCAAACAGCACAGCAGGACAGCAGGCCTGACGGACAGTGGGCTCTACGTAGCATGGACTAGACCAAGGAAGGCGGGTTCCTGCTCTCTTGAGGTATGTGGGGTAGTGCACGAAAGCTGCGCACAGTAGACTGGATCTGCTCTCAGAACTCAGTTCGGGAACACTGAGTGTGAATCACTAATGTCCACATCATCTACTGTGGTAGCAAGTAAAACCATAAAACGTTACAACTTTCTTTTCCTTATCCTATAAAATTTGTTAAGTTTACTTTCTGCGAGACTTACTTCTATGTTTCAGAGATCATACAGATAACAAATTCAGCAAAAGAAAGATGAAATCTGGGTTTCAAGAATCAGCAATGATCTCACCAAAAGAAGACAGAAAAGTAAAAGATGGAGCAGTTAGATCTCTATAAAGATGTCTTATATCAAGGGCCTGTTTCCACTGCCCGGTGCTTAATTCTTCGTTGTTTGACGTCACATGTCATGAACTAATCTCAAAATCTAGCTCAGTTGCAATTCTTCCCCAGGAGGAAATTGTCTCCAAAGAGACATGTCTGTCATGCTAATGAGCAGTCCTCTTCCAATAGGATCCATCCAAAATGATAGCGAGATGAGAGTAGATCCAACTGACTTTCTTAAGGAATTTCCCTAAATTTTAATTCTGACTTGGTACAGCTTAATAGAGAGAAATTAGATATCGGGATTTCCTTGCTTTGACACAATATATTCATCCCCTCAATGGATGAATATATTTACAATTTAAATCCAACTATCAAGTAATACTTCTGTGTTCTACAACATAGATGTAAGGACATTTTTTCTTTAGTAGTTCTAAGCTAGAGGCCTGCTGTTTACAATATTTCTTGATTTATTATCTGTTTATTCAAATGGAAAAAAATACCCAGGGAGTGCAGAATTATTTCCCTTAAATAAATGTTTGATTGTTGTGCCTTAAATTGGGAAGGAATTTTTTAATGGTTGATAATGATGCTAAATTGATAGTAATTTGTTCTGAAAAGATGAACTTTTAAACAGCTGTCTATTCTAATATGAAGAAAAGCCCAATGCCAGAAGGTATATATACACAAACGTTGCCACCCAATTCCTCCCCTGTAGATTCAAACACTTAGTTATGCATCATATCTTTCTTATTTTTATGTGAATGAACAGATGCACTGAAAGAATAATTAGCATTTTTGAAATAAGCACTAACCCTCTCTCTATGAGAGTGTGTTAGAATGATTAATTTGGGAAAAGGCAGCTATTAGGTCAGACGCCAGCTCCCTTCATTATTTGAGACTCGCAGGCAATAAAAGCAGTGAATCTATTTCCTTGTGCTCAACATGAATATGGCAACCACTACCTTATAGGACCTGTATGATTATTAAATTTTATAATGAACCGGAAACTATTTGGTATTCATAGCTATGAAGGATAAATTCAGGTAACTTTTTTTAAAAAAAGGTTACTGTTATTATTTTTAATGTGTGTGTTGGAATGTATTACTGCATGTGCTCATGTGCATGTGAGTGCAAGTATCCTTGGAGGCCAGAGGCATTGGATACCCTGGAACTAGAGTTGGAGACCTGCAGTGAGATACCTGAGCACCAAAAACCAAACATGCATCCCCTCGAGTAACAGCAGGTGCTCTTAACAGCTGGGCTATCTCTTCATCCCTATGACTTTATTCTTAGAAGTGATTTCATAAGCAATTAATAAAGAATTCCATACAAATTCTGTCATGAAATTCACATCTGGACAATTTTGTCTAAAAAAAAAAAAAAAAACCTTGAAAAGACACACACAAAAACATTAAGAATATTTTCCTTAATTACAGTAATAAAAATGTAATTAGAATGACACACACTAAGCCTTTATTCCTATCTACTCCCATTTCAGTTTTTAAAAAGACAAAAACCAAAAAAAAAAAAAAACACTGTCCACAGTTAAAAAGAAAGAAAACAGCACAATAGTGGTAAAAATTTAGAATTGTAGAGTTGATGGACAGAAAATTAGATGTCCAGAAGTAAAAACGAGACTGGCAGGACCCTACTGATGGGAAAATATTTTGTTATAAAAATATTTTATAACAATATTTTATAAAAATATTAGACACGTCAAATATTTTGTTATAAAGAAGAAAGCAACTGTTAGGACAATGTTGAAAACTCAGAGTGACAAAGTAGCAGGAGGGAGCCCCCAAGCAAATGTCACAGTCAATAGTCTGATATTCCCAGTTCTCACTTTCCATAATCCTAAAACCTACCAAAGTAGTATGGCTGTTGACTTTTGGGGACTATAAAGACAGAGACTGGAGAAGCACTTAGATTGCCAGCATCCCAAAGGAACAGAAGCCTCACGTGTAAGCAAAGAGAACATTTCACTATTACTCCTCAACACATTCCTGGTCTGTCCTAATGAAAGCATGGCACTCAGAAACATTAGTCACATGTAAGCAAGGAATCTCAAGTATGAAAACACACACATGAAAGCCATGAATTATGTCAAGAAAACCAACCCATGAACAAAGCCACTGAAGCTGAAGTCAGTGACAGCAACGATGGGTAATGGTTTCCTTGTCTACATGGTTCTGCTAGACTTGTTTCCATAATCCTCAACTACAAACACGTGAAGAAACAGACAGTAGAGCAAACAGGTAATGACCTTCAACTAGTAGATTCTTGATCCCCATTATTGGTGGGGTTCATATTTGAGAATCTGTCTACTAGTTAAAATTTATTTGTAAATAATACAAATAAATCTCCAAATCAACATTCCTCGTACTTTTGTATCATACAGAGGTGGTAAAAATTGAGTCAGCTGATACGAACATTCCTAGCTGAGGTCAGTCACAGCAACACTTGGCCTTCTAGTCTCACAAATCTTTGACCAGTGTCTTTTCTGTGATCAGTTTGGTATGATCTTTCTCATGTTTCTGTGCTCTATGCAGAATGATTCCCTCTCACAGCACTTAAAGTCTGTCTATCTTCCTAAATGCTAGCAAGCTAGGATGTGCATTGTGGAGCTAGTGTGTTAGATAGGCTTTCTTCAAACATGATATGTCGTATTCTGACTCTGAAAATGTTTGTGAATCAACCACATATACTGCATACGATACCTTCAACAGAAGCATACGTTCTTGCACCACACTGGATTGATCTCTTGATAACAATCTTGTGACCTGAGGCTAATAAAAATTTACTCCTGTATTGAACCTAAGAGCAATGGTTTGGTATTTGCAATTCACTCACCACAGCAAATTTCAAATAGCATAAAACTACTGTAAATAAGGAAATCCAACGGGATATCACCATATAGATAAGAAAGGCAAATGAACAATCCAGCTATATGAAAGAGAAATGGTCCTAAAAAATAATTTATGTTTAAAGATGCTTAAAAATCAATAGACATAGCAAATAGCAAAATAGGCACCAGTGGTAGAAAACTAGAAAGTCATACAAAATCAGACTGGTCCAAAAGCACAGTAAAGGGACAGAAAGTGCAAGCTCTGTGGGAGAACATTTAAGGCCAAATCCTCAATGCTCCTGTAGAGAAAAATATTGCTTCCTACAAACATTCAAAACTCATTCTAATCTCTGCCTTTCTTGAGTTAATACTGGATGATAAAAGAAAAATTAAAACAATATTTTCAAATTCCATATAAAAACAATTTGAGCCTAAAATATGTATGCTAAGCAATTGCTCTCAGTGCAAGGACTTTGAAAGTCCTTACATTCATATATCTACTCCATAGGACTCCAGAGGACTTACTTAGACACCTTAGCAAAACAAGAATAAATAATAAAGTCACAAAGATGAGATGCAAGACCAATGGTTATTAAGTACTATTCCAATTATTGTTGCAACATGTATCTAAGTTTTAGAGGTTTCTTTGGTCAACATGTATATTGCTTTTAAAGTGAGTGAAAAGTATTATAGGCACAGTGAAGAGTAAAAGGGAGAACATTAGGAAACAAACAAGACAGATAGGAGAACCATTATTGTTGACATTTTTGGCGGGATTTTTCGTGGCATCTACAAGACAGTATCACATTGTGTTGCCCTGATGGGGTGAAAGATGGTTTTTAAATCCCTGTATTTAAAGGGCTCATGAAGAATGCTAGAAGAAGTCAGTAGGGAAAGGAGAACTTAGAAACCGAAAAACTGAAAGGAAATTTTAACAGAAGGTTGCAAGTTACAGTCCCTCAATGACTCTTCTGAAGTGTCAGAGCAACAGTAAGGAATGCCACTTGTAATTGATGATTGTCAACTTTGTGTTCACCCACTTTCTCATCCTATCATAACTATTCAAAAGTTGACATACCTTCCCAAAGGCATGACTCAAAATGGATCAAGTTGAGAATAGATACAGAAGACAAAACCACTCACCAAATGAGAAAACATGCTAACAAATAGAGAATCATATACCTCAAAGATTCCCACTGTCCCATGTTTCTGTATATTTACTCTAAGCCATGGAACTACTATCTTCATATGAAATCAGTTAATCAGCTTTCCTGCCTGTATATTTACCCCACGTATCAGTGTATTTTAAGATACATTTAAAGATGGTGTGGTTTTTCTAAGTGTTACATCACCTGGCCTCTCAGAATCAGTTCTGTTACAGGCTAAAGCACACACTGCTTTTACTCTTAATCCACCGAGAATGCTGGGGTGTTTCTGGCCTCCCACCAACAATGATGTGTTTGCACCAGATAATGAAGACAATGTACCCATGGGCTTGGTCACTGCTTCTAAGTTAGATAAAATGTCATTTCCACAAGGATTGTGTATATGGCAGTATAGATCCTGTACCATCTAAAATGCTTGACAATTAGTAGACATAAGAGAGTGTGAGTTCAGAGGAAAAGATCTCAGTTTGAACCTCATTTATGACTGAAATAACGGCTATATCCCCAGTTTTCTTATTTGCTTAAATAAAGTTCTAAGGTCTACACATTTAGTAAATAATTCTTGGTAGAAGGCCACTTTACAGATTAAATATGATGTACTGTGCCCAGCACTGATAGCTGGAAGAAGTAATTCAACCCCATTCTATCCACTAGCAGTGTGGTTAGTAGAAGCTGTGAACTGTGAGAGAGAAATCATAGTGACTGATTCACTCTGTAGTGATAGATACTTAAAACTGCATATTTAGACATTAACCTGGGAGGTAGGAATCCAGTATTCATGGACACTAAACAGAACCTAAGTCAGATGCACTATGGTTACCACAATTGGTCTTGAACAAAGTAGTTATAATTACATATTCATGGTTAGAAATTCTAAGCAGTAAGTAAAATACTGAAATAATAAGAAATTCTTCCTAAGGTGGAGATTTTCTAACACAAAAGAATACTAAGAACAAGAGATATGGCATTTGATCCGCCAGAGAGAAAAATCTTTCCAGTAAAAGAAGAAGGCTCACTTGGCGTGCAATTTGTGTACAGGTTCCTTGAGAGGAGTAAAGATGGTGGTTTTGTGTTAGAAGGAACTATTTGTTAAACTAGTATACTAAACTGCAACATACTAAATCAAAAGTGAAAAGTTCATATCTTTTCATATCTTGACATTAAATTTTGCTTTGTTGTACAGTATGAGAAGTCATTTAAATGAAACCATTAAGTATTTTTATATTTTTTATATTTTATTTTTTATATTTTATGCTTTTCTATTGTGTACTTATTGTATGAGACATACACACACATACACACAGAGAGAGAGAGAGAGAAAGAGTAAGAAAGAGAGAGAGAGAGAGAGAGAGAGAGAGAGAGAGAGAGAGAGAGAGAGAACCACAATATATATGTAGAAGTCAGGAAACAATCTATAGAAGTCAGTTCTCTCCTTCCAGTACATAGGTTCCAGGCATTGAACTTGGGCTGTCAAGCACATTTGGCACCAGATACCTCCACCCACTGAGCCATCTCCCCATTCCTCCTTATGTTTTATAGTTACCTCTTTTAAAAAGTAGCAAATTATAGATTGTGTAACAGAGAGGTGAATAATGCAGGGTAATTTGAATGAGAATATTTCCCATAGTCTCTGTCATTTGAAAGCTTGGTCCCCAGTTAGTGGCACTGTTTGAGGACTAGGTGGTGCAGCCTTGCTGAAGGAAATATGTCTCTGGGGTTGTACTTTCTTCTTTATGTTGTGGTTTTATGTTGTTAGCATTTACCTTCCTGCTTCTACAGCATGCCTGCCACTTGCTGCTGCATTTCCCTGACATCCTGCTGCAGCCAAAAACCAAAATAAACTCGTTCTTCCAAAGGCTGCCTTGGTCATGGTATTTTATCAAAACAACAGAAAAGTAACTAATGTAGAAGATACCCACAGCAACTTTGCATCTGTTGATACCAGAAGTCATTTTACAAATGACTTGTAAAATTATCTTCCTAAGAGGGAGGTGAACCAGCGCATGTACTACTGAGGCTTTACTGTGGCACAATTAATGACATCTAAAAACTATGTGCTTAATAGTTATCAGACACTCTTTTATCAAAATTTGTCTCTCCAATACAATCTCACAATATCGTCTCAATATGATTCTCTGAGTTTGCCCAGCTACCAACACCTTTACCCTGTCAACCTGTTTCTATTAGTCTTTCTATAAGAAATATTTTCAAGAAAGAATGGCTCTGCCTGGGAGGCTGCCTTCTCTGGCCAGACAGGAATGCTGGTGGAGTGATAGGGACACCAACCCACCTACAAAATTTTCAACCCAAAATTGATCCTGTGTACAACGGATGGAAAATGGAGCAGAGACTGAGGGAACAGCCAACCAATAACCAGCCTAACTTGAGAGCCATCCCATGGGGAAGCACCAATCCCTAACACTATTAATGATACTCTGTTATGCTTGCAGACAGGAGAATAGCATGGATGTCCTCTGAGAGGCTCCACCCAGCAGCTGAGTCAGACAGTTACAGACACCCACAGCCAAACAGTGGATGGAGTTTGAAGACTCTTGTGGAAGAATAAGAGGAAGGACTGTGGCCCTGAAGGAGATAGGAACATCACGGGAAACCAACAGAATCAACTAACCTGGACACTTGGGGCTTTCAGAGACCTCCAATCAAAGAGCATAAATGGGCTTGGCAGAGACCTCTCTGCAGATATGTAATAGATGTACAGCTTGATTTTCATGTGAGTCCCAAGCAATTGGAGCAGAGTTTATTGCAAAAGCTGTTACCTGAATGTGGGATACATTCTTCTAGCTGGGCTCCCGTGTCTGGTCTCAGTGGGAGAGGAAGCACCTAGTTTCACATAGGCTTGAAGTGCCAGGGTGAGGGATACCCAGTAGGTCCCCCACCTGCTCAGAGGAGAAGGGGAAGGGGACGGGGAAGGATTGTGGAAGGGGGTGACCAGGAGGGGGGCAGTGAGCAGGATATAAAGTGATTAAGTAAAAAAAAAAAAAAAAAAAGAAAGAAGGAAAGAAGGAAGGAAGGAGAGAGAGAAAGAGAGGGAGGGAGGGAGGGAAGGAGGAAGAGAGAGAGAGAGAGAGAGAGAGAGAGAGAGAGAGAGAGAGAGATTGATTCTGTGCATCACATACTACCTAAATCTCCAGTGGGCAGATTGCAGATTATCGTTCAAATGATTGGAAGTCATAGGTTAAAAAGCTAAAAAGTTGAATTCCAGCCTAGGTACCAAACAGCAACTGCTCAATATATTTTAAACTTCTAAAATCACCCTTCAGTGGCTCTCTCCCTTTGTAACCCTTTTTCTGTTGGGTTTTGAATTTCTTTGCAGACCCTGTTCACTAGACAACCTTTAAAAAATAATTCTCACTTTTGTTATTACAATTGAACTCAAATCAGTGGTCAATCCCACTTCACGGTTTTGGAAGAAGGCATGGGTCAGGACAAGCAGAAAAGCCAATAGCAAAGCCACAAGCCCTGAGCTCTCTCAGCAAGGGCCCTGGCAAATGAGAGGATGAGTGTAGAAGATTCATAGAAAAACAAGTCCCACCATGGCCAAGTGCTTGCTACCATTTGGTGCCACAAAAAAAAAAAAAAAAAAAAAAAAACACACCCCTGTCCACTGCAGTGACTGCCTGACTGCACCTTCTGGAACTCTCCAGCGACATGAAGAGAAGCCCAGGCAGTCAGAGCACGAGAGAAGTTTCCTCTATTCCTCCCATGAAAAAAAAGAAAGAAAAAGTATTCTTGTTTCTGAAAGTCTCTGTACACCAAGGTTCCCAGAGGGCAGTTCTGACTAGTGTTCTGGGCAATTTACATGGATTTTATTCTCCACTATTCTTTTGGGAAGGTGATTAATTGCTATAGCAACAATTACATCATAGGATATCTATGCTTACTCAGGAATAATGTGAGAATGGTATACACTCTCTCTTTCAAAAGTGCTTCAGAATAATGGGAGTCCCTTATATAGGGCATTGTTTTTATAGACGATTTTCCATTCTAAAACAATACAGTTTGGAGTACTTCATGGGGCTTACATTTGTTGGAAGAAAGCAGGAAAACATTAAAAATCTAAATATACAATTGATCTATTCATGAAGAAATGATTTAAGGTGGAAGTACACAATAACTCCTGACAACATGTAAATGTCTAAGAGACAGTATGGATGAAAATTGAAAAGTGAATATTATTTATAATTAATAAGAGTTTATATGCCATTGGCAACTTATCTTAGTTGTGAATCGTGTTCATTTTAGCAGTATCAATCCAAGTCTTTGTGCACTTTCAAGCTATGAAGCACAAAAAGCAGATGTCTCTCTAGCCCCAGAAGAGAGACCTAGTGTTGAACTCCTAAATCCAAAAATTGAAAATTATGAGGATTACCATAAGTGAGAAGCCAACCTGGGCTACATAATGAATACCAGTCCAGTCATGTCTGCAAAACAACACTTGTCTCAACCTTTCCCTAATCCCTCTACTAAAGTGAGATTGCATTTGCCAGAAGCCTCTAGAGAAAAACATGGGTTAGCTCAAAGCTATTCCTGGTCTGGAGCTCTGACATGGTCTTGTCATTTCCTGAAAGCTGACATAACACAGAATGCTCGAAAGTATATCAGAAAATTTAGAGATTAAGTACTTGAATGTTACAATGTTCCCAGAAGAACGTGTCAATGTTTGAAATTTGCTTTATTCAGATTTTCATCAGCAGTAATCATAGAGTCTAAAAAGGGTCCAGTTTTGCCATCTTCCCAGGACGTGTGTGACAGTCAATATTGTAGACTTCCATAATGAACTATATGAGTTCAAATCTCTATTACTTTAGTATCTTAATCTTTGTGTGTTTTGGTTTTCCCCTCTGGGAAGTAGAGATAATAACAGTTGAAACAATGAAATGTACACCTGCTCCTAACACTAGAATTAATAAAGACTAGAATTACTCTCACACAATTCTAGGAGTGAGGAGTCGAAGGGTGAGGCCTCAGCAAATTTTGTGTAGAGGGAATGTGAGAGCGGTTCTCTGCTTCCAAAATGGCAACTTCTTGCTTATCTTCACATAAAGAAAAGGAGGACAAATGTTATATCCACATAAAATAGAAGAGAGGGAAGAACCCGGCAGCTCTCTCGCATTAGGGTATTGATCCCACTAATGGGAGTAGAGCCCTTATTGTCTAATCACCTTGCAATGTTCTCATCCCCTAATATTCACTTTCAGGTTTAGGTTGCAACTTAATTTTAAAGGGGCACAAACATCCAAACTACAGCCATGTACTATATAACAATCGTGAAAACCAGTAGAATATTTTCCCAACTGGAGACACACCTATATCCATAGTTGCTTAAGAACAAACAGGAAACAGTAGAAGTAAGATGTCAGGCCCATGCCTATGATCCTAGCATTCAGGAGTCAGAAGAGGGAGAATTGTAACATGGTAGTCCTGTTAGGCTACATAGTGAGACTGTCTCAAAAATACCAAAGACTGGGAATTTAGCCTTCTAGGAGAGTATTTGTCTAGTATGCACAAGGCCCCATGTTTGGTTCCCAACAGTCTAATTAATCAATTGGGCAACAGGAACCAGTAACAAACTGGCCACAGTGCTTTCTTGGCATTATATGAGATTTCTTTGAGGGCACATCTAATCCTACTCTCTCTAGACATCCAGAGTGAATGCTAAAGAAATCTAGATCCATTTTACCCTATGTGCTTCTACTTCATACAGTTGGTTAAATCTGCATGCAGAGTGCAGGAATATCTTGAAGTGGTTGAATGCATTTGCAATATGAAGATTATCAAACAACGTGTGCTGTAAGAGAAAGAATGTGTAAGAGCTGTAAGAGAAAGAACGGAAGACAGTTTATACCGCTAGCCGACCATGGGCATAGGGAGAATCAGGCCATAGTCACAGTAAAAATAGATTGAGCAAATTGAAAACCATCTTTGGAGAATCATAAAGATGAGTCAGCAGCGGCTTTGTCATGCCTAAGAGTGGGATCCTTAGGCAACCTCCGCCCACACTCTATGATCTTTGTTTCTTGTAACAGCTTTCGTGAGATACATACTAATGTGATTTTAATAAAAACAAAAAAGAAGCAACCTGTTTTCTAAAAGACATGTTTTCCTATTTTGCAGTACCAGCAAGAATAAGTTCTGCACAGGAACACAATTTTAAACAAAACTAAATCAAATCCCTGCTTCATTGAAATAGGTCCTGGTAAAATCCCATTATCAAAATCAACCAAACGGCTTTAAATATAATAGCTAATGTTGTAAGTGCTAACAACATCCTAAAGGTTTAAAATATGTCCTCATAACATCCTTGTGGGGTAGATACTAAAACAAGCCCTATTTCATAGTTGAGGTACAGATTTAAAAGGTCAAAGGTTAAAAGGGTTCTAACCTAGAACCTGTGCCCTTGGCCTTGCCCTGTGCATAGCCTGACAGAGAATTACCCTGGAGGACTCCAAGTGCTATATACAATGGATTATTTCACTCTATAATGAGTCAGACTCATTCACATCCACAAAAACACTTTCCCTTGACTCATGGTGATAGAAATCTATGCCAGGATCTGTGGGGAGCCAGGAAGAGAAGACTAGCTCTGCCCTCTCCACTCTGTTGGCCCACACTCCAGTAAGAACGTAAGTTAACATTAGCAATTGTATTTCAAGATAATCTTTGATAAGAAGTTAGAAAGAGTAATGTGATAGGAGCATTAGGTGGAACCATTGCCTTCTTTAAAACAGCTTTTGCTCTTTAGGCACCTACTGATTTAATGGGAAGCTGATTTAAACTTAAGGCTTAGGAAAGAAGTCCACTGAGGTCCTGTGCTTTGAGTCAGAGGGAAAAAAATAAAATGTTTAAAGCTATATTTAAATTCTAAATAATTCAAGGCTATCCTTTCAAACAGCCTGCATTACCTAAAGCAGTATTCCTACAAAATCGCTTCAAGCTACTTCTAACCATTTGAAAAATAGGAAGCTATCACAGCCAAGTTCAGTCATAGGTGTATTCCTTATGGAGTTTCCCTCCCAAGGGGTCGTCCGTAGGGAATGGCAAAGAAAGTAGAGGGAGTAATAGTGTTACATCCACTGAGTCCATCTGTTTTAGCCTACCTTTCATTTTTGATGTCCTGGCTTCTGGATTCCAAACGAGACTTAAATAAATGTCCAAGTAGTACTAAACATAGGTCTATAAGTCCTAGACCTAGAGAAGATAGGTCAGGATGAACACACAATTCAAGCAAGGATAAAGTCATTTGCTAGAACTGCACTAGGGCTGTGTCAGAACAAAACATCTTTCTAATATACTTGCTGAGTGCTCCCATCTTCCCGGAGAGTACTTTTCTGCAGAATCACACTAAGAGGGAATAAGAAGTGAGCCAAGATGGGCAACAATTGTGGCCTTTTAGCCCCTGAATCCAATAACCCTGGATGTCTGAAAAACAAGAGTCAATCAATGGCATCTTTTCTCTCCCATGCCTGAGAGCGGCTTCTATCAGAGAGAGGAAATAAAATAGTAATAGTTAATATCTACTCTATGTAGTCCTATATAAAAGCATTGGCTTAGAACCAAATGGATTCACATTCTAGACATGCCACTCAAGATCTATGCAAGTTTAGCCAGTTTAGCAAATCTCTGCCTCAGTATCTTCATCTTTAATATAAAAATAAAGGTTTGAAAAGATAAAATAAGATAGCGCATGCAAAGGCTTTGGTGGTGACTGATAGATGTATGGTAAGAATTGGCATTCTTATTACCATTGTTGTCCATGCGCTCCTTGATTTTATGTGTCAGTGTTGCTCTAGGAACAGGTACCCTGTTGTTTTGTCAAGCAAGTCTTAGAGTAGATCTTGCTGTGAATTTGTTGCATAGATGTTATTACCATTTAAAATTAACTGACTTGAACAGATTACCTTAGTGAAATGGTTGAGCCTCATACAACCATTGAAGACATTAAGAGTCCAAATTACAACTTGTAAACTGTGCTCGAGTTCCAGCATGCAAACTTACCTTAAACTACAAATTGCGAACTTGCTAGCCCTAACCAATAATATGGCCCAGCTTCTGAAACTAGATCTGTGTATGTGTATCCAACAAGATCTGTGTGTGTATCTATGTCTATATATGTTATATTAATAAAATTGTATATTATTGGGGGTATAAATGGATAGATAGATCTCATTGCTTCTGTTTCTCTGGAGAACCCCGCCTAGGACAAACACCATAACCACATAGCTTTACCCCAACCCCTTTGCAAGACAGGTCAGAACATGATGCATTCACTGCTGCACATGAAAAGCACAGCTGATGTAAGCCACAGTATTGATTTCTAGAACCGTTCTTCAGGAACCTAGAAATGTCCAAGCTACCATTACCAAAATCCCAAGCACAGAATTTCACAATGGACCACAAGAACAGAAGAGACACTAGTTTGTCTAGTGTGCTTTCACCTTCTAGCATAAATTAGTACAAAGGTGTTTTTCCAATGGAAGTAATCATTCTTGAAATATAGTTCTCATCTCAGAACTTTATGTATTAGGTATTTATTTAAAGGACCATTTGTCTTTTCTTTCTCTCTCTTCCTTCCTTCCTCCCTTCCTCCCTTCCTCCCTTCCTTCCTTCCTTCCTTTCTTTCTTTCTTTCTTTCTTTCTTTCTTTCTTTCTTTCTTTCTTTCTTTCTTTCTTTCTTTTTATCTTCAAAACATTAAGTTACTTCATTTCTATCAGTTGGTCCAGAAATTTATTTGTTTATGAGCAAAGCACAAAGAAAACTGATCGGTTCTTCTGTAACTAATAGGTATTGACAGCTGAAATTATTCTCCTAGGCTCTGAGTATAGAAATTGATTCAAACTGAGGAATCCAAAAGCTGCACATTATTGCTAAGGATGCAGAGAAATCTATTCTGTGTTCAGCCAGGAGGCGTGTTTACTGGCCATCTTCTTCTGCCACCCACACTCTAAACAGCACTTCTCCGTTTGCTCTTGTTTATTGCCCATTTACTATGAGGACAGGTTCTGTATTTTTCTCTTAATTATTCTTCCCAGAACCTCCTATGCTACTCAGAAGACACCCACAAAGCAGCATGTCTCTGGAATGGGAGTGATGAGCATTACATATTTGGGATGAGATGGGAGTTGAAGGAAACCCTGCCAGAGGCTTCGTAAAAGCTGCAACATCTGCTCACTAAAAATAGCAGTGGATACAGCCCAAGGAAAGAATCCATGATTTTCTTTCAAACTGTAGCCTAAGAAATCTATTTCCATGAATCAATTCACCAGCTATCGATTAGCTTCTCTCATTAGTTTGCCTAATGGCTGCAATAGAAAATACAAGACTGCTTTGAAGGCATCAAATGGAGGGGATGCTACCTAACAAGTGTCTATACCCCAGGCACAAGCCCTGACCCATCTCCATCTCCTCATCACTTGAGCACTCAACCATTCATTTGTGCAGTGTTGTTGACTGCAATATCTACCATCTGGCAGGCACTGCTGCAGGTGACTTGGGAGAGAGGGAGAAGGAGGGGGAGGGGGAGAAGGGGAAGGGGGAGGGGGAGGGGGAGAGGAGACTGCTTACCATAAAAGAACACACCTGCATTCATCTAGGATTTCCAGGTGCTCTCTGCTGCATGCTCAAACTATAGTGAGATATCAGCACTCTCAGAAGCCCCTTCTCCCAGCATCTTCCAGATATACAACTTTTTGGCTTATCTTGTGAGGTCAACAGCCCTTCTTGTCACTCCAAAATAAGCGTATCTCCTATCTATTATGTTTTCCTCTAATTTATACTTCTGCTTTCTGAAGCAAAGATTAGAAATGTGTTGCCAACACAATAATTCAAAGCTTCTAAACAAAACCTGGCGGTCCCACAGTTAATACTTGTCTCAACATTTCCAAGTGAATCTCAACTCCCAGACTATGAGAGAACATGGACAGTCCTCTTCCGCCTTGATCCTGGACCTCTTCCAAAGTTGTATATTATTCAGGAACATTAACAATTATAACAGCTAATGTATTTCAGGCTTCATGCCAAGAATTATTACTATCTTATTTAATCCCTTTCAATCTCCTTATGAGGTAGGTGTTCTTATTCTAATTTCACAGATGATGAAGCAACACTGGTAGGAAGAAGTTTAAGATAATTTCCTCAGAGCCATAAGGTTGTAACGCTAAGCAAAATCAAGTCCTGACCACCATCAGACCTGGCTCATCTTTGTCTTATGTGTGGTAATTACAAACAAAACTTTAGGATTTTAGAGAAAACTAGTGAAGAGAGCATCAAAGCACTGCAGTTCCCTTCTGAAACCATTGCCCACCTGTGATGCCTGAAATCAATCTTGTTCTACTAAAATTCACTGTTTAGACTACAGATACCTAGATCTTATTAACATATTACCTTTATATTTACCACCAGTGCTGCAAAGAATTCACAGCAAACTTAAAATCTTGCATTACTTGGCCCAAACCTATGCCTCCAAGCCTCTGGTGACACCCTCTCATGCAAGTGTGTGGCATACTAAACCTCTTTTATTTCCTGAGTGGAGCATGACTTCATCCACTCAGGTTTCTGTCATGCTGCTTCTACATAAAACACTATTTGATGTGGCCTTCAGCACCACCTGCGCACTCACAAAAAAATAAATAAATAAAAATAAAAGCATATCCTTCCATTTATTCTGCTTGTCTTCTTCTGTCTCTAATTTGAAGCTACCAGAATCCATCACTAGCCCTTTTCATTTGATGCTTTCTTGATTTTCCTTTGTACTATCTGAATTCTTCTATGTACCCATGGCTTAGACCAGCTTTGTAGAAAGCTCAGAAAAAATTCTTATCAAATGAATAAATGGACAAGATAGGAAGAGCCCTTTCCCCAGCATTCCAATATATTCAATATACCTTTCTAAATTCAGACAAGCTCAAAATTATCTTAGACACTACACACTATAATGGATGGCATCTTCCAGTCACAAGAATCTACTCACAGTGGGAACATCTTGGGCACACCACTCATCTACAGAACAGACTAGACCAGACAATCCAAATGATCATTCTGCTCCTGTTCTCTCTTGGCAGAGGCATCCAGAGTGAAGTGAAAGATAATGGATGAATGGTATTCAAAGAAGGACTTGAGATTCAAGGAAAAGTGGAAGAGGCACAACAGTGAGAGATTTAACTCACAGCTAAGAGTTAAATAGATCCTAACTCAAATGGTATGTGATTCCAGAACTCAATACGCAGGAGGATGGCTAGATTGAGATCAGCATGGACTGCATAAAGAGGTCTTGAAATAAATAACACTTCAGGTCTCAACTCAAGTTCACAGCCATAGGTGGCTGCCTATTATAGCAAATAGCAAGAGATCTGATTCCTTTGTCACTCTCAGCAGAAAGAAAGAATACTTTATAGTCTATCATCAAAATTAAGATCCCTTCAATCTGTTCAAGCCAACCTGAAACCTCACCTATCCCAAGAACAAGGATAATTTCTTGGTCAAGGAGTCTTCGGAATAGTTGGCTTCTTTCAGCCATCTGGGGTGAAGTGGATGCATTGGTTAAGAGAATAGATCAGAAATATTTTGTAGTAGATTTTCTAATGCCAGTTTTTAGAAGAGAAAGAACATATTTATTTCCTCCTAGTACAATTATGCTCCCCTCCCCTGAGATGGTCCTGAAATGTCACATGTAAATGCTTCATATTTCTTTGGAGGCATGGCTATATTTCTTCTTGCTGATGCAAGCTTCTCTCCAAGTTAATCATCCTCTTCTGCAGACAGGCTCATGCTGAGTCAGCATCCAATGTTATAGGCTTATTGCTTACAGCAGCTATCAAAACTGCCTCATTCAACCCTGCATGTAGACAATACAAATGACATCAAGGATGTAAGCCAAATGACTTCATAACTCTTTTTGATATAGAAAGATCTTTCTAATCATATAAAGCAATGTCCATCACTGCATACTGAATGAAGACTCTCTGCTTTGGTGAAACAACACTGGCTGGAGAGAAAGGAAAGGAGAAACGACTACACTTAGCCACTATCTGGCATTGCTCTGATGCCCCAGGCGTCATGTTTATGTGACTTGAAACACAAATTTTAAACTCAGTCAGATTACTTAAATTGTTGCTGTCTCGGTTCTCCCATCCCACAGTTTACTACACAGTTTCTAAACTGTGGGTCACAATTGCACCAAAGAGAAGCAAAGCTAGATGTGCAAGTCATAAAAATACTGGCAATAATAAAAGGTTTCTTACTACACAATGAGTAAATATTAACTCAAAAGCAAATGCATAATGGATGAGGTGTTTCTGGGAACTTTTGCCTGTGTTGTATCCTGTCACATTGCTGATCGGTTCTGAATGCACAGAAGTGCACTTTGCTCTGTGCATGACATCATACCATGGGACATCAACCATCATAGCCTGAAAAAGATTGGCTCCTATTCAAGACGACTGTAGGCTATGAACCACAATGGTTTTTTCTTGTTTCCTTTCATTTTGAAATCCTTATATAATCACATTGTTCACACACACACACACACACACACACACACACACACACACTTCTCTTTCCTCCTATATATCCCCCCCTTGTTCTCTTTCAATGTCATGGCCTCTTTTTTCATTAACTGTTAATATATATCAACAATATACTTATATACCATTGTCATGACAAATAGAATTGCAATGTTTTTATTGGGCAAAGTTTCTGCTCTTAGATATTGGTTTACTTACATATGACAAAGACTTTTAATAGTTTCCCCCATCAGTCCTCAGAATGTAAGTATAAAGTTAGTATGCCTTTGAAATTCATTGTTAGAACATTTGATTTTTAAAGTTGTTTGAGTAGTAATTTGGATTGCATAAAAGGGGATTCATTGAATTTGGCTTGGAAATGGGATAGAATTTCCAACAATATCTGAAGTAGTCTTAAACATACTCCTACCATTTTGTGCTATGTACGTATGTTAAGCAATGTTCTCAGCATTGGTAATGTAAAATCAAAATATCAATCAACTTAACGATGCTCTACAGCCTACAGCATCAAATAATCAGCCAAGATTTAATGCTTTATGTAAGAGTAAACAAGCAAATCCATCTCATTAGCATGCAACTTTGTTTTAATCTTTAACAAAAATCAAAATTACATGAATATCAAAGAATTGTTTTAAAAATAAGTTTTCCATGATTTATGATCAGTAGGGTTTGATTTATATGTCTGCTTTATATACCTAAATACATGGGTTTCATAAAAATTTCTCAACTGCAAATGGGTGTCTAGCAAACAAAGTTTAAGAACTTGCCTAACATAGTGAAATCCCAGTACCCTGTCCATTGTATCTTTATGCTTATTTATATACATACTTTCATAATTGCTGCTTTGAAAATGTATATCTAATACGAGCAATGTGATACTCTTTGCTATAATACCTAATATCACATGACACTTTTCTTCTGTCATTCTGGAACTACTAACTTTGAGACATGAAAGGTTTCTTCTCATAGGAGACAACTGAGTCCATTCATCAACATCTGAGTTGAAAGCAGTCTATTTTCTAAACTGAGGTTAAATATGCTTATACATTTTTTAAGCATGATAGGACCCAGTGTTACCTAGAGAATCAATCCAAAACTCAATGCAGCATTCCATTAGTGGCAGGAAATGACAATAAACACCAAGAAAGCAGAGTATTTTAATTTTCAAAAGACAAGAATTTTGCTGAGAAAATGTTAAGATCATTCAACCCGCCTCAATCAAGGAGAAAAGACAGAAATGTTTTAAACCCAAATCATGTACTAAAAGAAGAGGAGGAAACAATCTATAGCTAGCTTGTAGGTAATTCCACATGCAATATTTTTATTTTCAATGAGGTGGTTCCAAAATACAAATAAAACACATTGAAAATAAAACATTCTTATTAAACTTCCCCCTGGGAGTAGGGAAGGCTTAGGAGATTTGGGTGTTATCCTCAAATCTAAGTGGGAGGGAGGTTAGCAAAAATGGCCAGAGCGACAGGGGAGATAAATGATACTAATAAATAATAAATATTGTGGTGTCTGAAAAAGCCACAGAGAAAATATTTTATAAAGCTTACTTAAAACACATGTATGTATATATAATTTTTAAATTATATTTTAAATAAATATAAATTATATTGCATATATATTTGTATGTGTTTCTGTGTGTGTGTGTTTGTGTGTGTGTCTGTGTGTGTGTATTAAGTAAAACTATACCACCCTGAATGATAATGTTCCCTTCAAGAGCTAAAGACTACCTAACAAAAAGCTCAGCATCAGTCATGGGAAACCTCCCTTCAGGTTGTTAGTCAAGGCAACCAAGAGACTCACAAAACAATATGGACTATATTGCCCTTGCCCTTACCCTTGCCTCCTAGCACTCATAAGGAAGACCCTGTTTCTAAAGAAACACACATACACACACACACACACACACACACACACACACACACACATACACACACCTTAGACATAGAACTTAGACCTAGAAAACTGCTCTATGTGGAGTCTTATAGTGTCTGTGATTGTTTGAATATGCTTGGCCCTATTAGGAGGTATGGCCTTGTTGGAGTAGGTGTGTCCCTGTGGGCATGGGCTTTGAGACCCTCCTCTAGCTACCCAAAAGACAGTCTCCTCCTGGCTGCCTTCAGGTCAAAATGCAGAACTCTCAGCATCTTCTCCAGCACCATGTCTGCCTGTGTGCTGCCATATTTCCCACTGAGATGATAATGGACTGAATCTCTGAAACTGTAAGCCAGCCCCACTTAAATGCTGTCCTTTATAAAAGTTGCCTTGGTCATAGTGTCTCTTTATAGCAATAAAACCCTTATTAAGACAGTGTCCAAAGGTGCTTATGCATGACTGCAAGTGAGTAAAGTAGTCTGAAGTCCCACACAGCTGTAAGGTTTACAAATCATAACAATGAATGGCCTGACAAGGTATTCCCAATAGTGTAATAATAGTTTGAAATCAGGGATGGTGACACCTCCAGAAGTTCTTTCATTGTATAGGGTTCTTTTAGCTATCCTAAGGGTTTTTTGTTGTTGTTTTTCCATATGATTTTGAGTATTGTTCTTTCAAGGTCTGTAATGAATTGTGTTAAAATTTTGGTGGAGATGGCATTGAATCTGTAGATTGCTTTTGATACAATGACCGTTTTTACTATGTTGATCCATGAGCATGGGAGATCTCTGCATTTTCTGATATCTTCTTCAATTTCTTCCTCCAATGACTTGAAATTTTTATAGTACAAGTCTTTAACTTGCTTGGTTAAAGTTACCCCAAGAGATTCTTTTTTAGTATATTATAGAAGGCATGTGAAAGTATATTGTGGTATTTATATCTTGGGCATAATCAACAGATGTCTAATCTGACATAAGACCTGCTCAAAAGGAAAAACTCATGTCTGGTACTGTTAATCCAGAGGACTACAAATGGCTGGAGAAGACAAAGACCCTAGAGGGCATATACTGTCATTTTTCTAAAACAGTATAACTTCTAACTGTATTCTAAATATCTATCCCGATACCCATAGTAAGTATAGCTCAACCCCTGCATCAAAGAAGCTTCATTTTGCATCAGACAAAGAAAATTACAGAGTTCCAACTGGTGAGAATGTAGAGAATAAGTAGTCATGCTGTACCATACGTTTACAATGTAACCCATGTACTTAAGACTAAGTCCAGGAGCATTTTGGAAGAGGGAGATGGAAAGATTTTGAGGACCAGGTTGTTTGCTTCAAGACAGTGTCTTCTAGATGTGACAGGAAGCCACACCTGTGAAATCTCAACACTATGGTTGTCTGCACAAGACCTATGTAATCAAATCACCACTTGCTAAACCAACATAGGTAGAGAAATTTCACAAGTCCCTACAACCAGATGAAGAGCTTCAGGCAATCACTGGCTCTTGAGAGAGAAAAAGAATCAGTCTTCTCCTGGTTTATGTCACTTGATAGGTGTCCAATCCCAAGTGGTAAGCTCCAAATACATGTACATATAAACAATACTAAATGGACTCAGTAAGGAACATATACATCACACACACACACACACACACACACACACACACTGCACACTGAAAACTCATATTTTCAGAGATAATATGTTCCTGGATTTTATGATAAAATCTAGGGGCAGCAGCTAGAGGTGCCTAGTGATGTCTTAACCAAATTCTGTGCCAGGAGATGGCTCACTGTTTAAACACTGCCTTTGTACATGCCATGTTCTCACCATGCAGATACTACTTCAAGGCACCTTCACTGGCCTTTTCTTCCTGGAGGGCGCTCAAACCCCTTCCTACCCCTGGATGGGTGAAATGGTCAAAGAATGTGTGTTTGCCCCCAGAGATCACTCCACAACTAAGCACTGACTTGCTCCTTTAAACCTTTTCAGCTTAGACAGAACGCCACTCGCCAGGCTTGGCAGTTTGTGAGGGCAAAGAGCCCATCCTGTGAGGCTGCAAATGTCCTTCCTGTGTATGGCACCCCCACACTGTTCAGAACCCACCCTGTCGCTGGAGTCCTATGCTCTCCAACGCTCATGGGCTGCAGCAGCTTTGGCCGCAGGTCCCGGTAGGGTCCACAACCGCCGCCCGCCCACGGGATGCTCTGCCAGGGAGGTTAGCTCAGAGAACGCAGTGTTTCCCTAGCCCGCAGCAGCCTCCACGCAGGGACAGAAACTGCAGCCACCCAGGGCACCTCACAAAGAGCTGCAGTGATCGCTCGCATCTGGGCTTCCCTCATTAGCATATTAAAGCAGCTTGGTCGGTCCCTTCCCTCTAAGCCCTCTCTGTCTCTGCAGCCCACTCGTTTTAGGCCTTTTCTCAGTGGGAGACCCGCTGGGTTCAAGAGGTACTAACCCCTTCCTGAAGCCTGTCAAACCCTCCTGTGCAACCCAGAGGTGCTGCCAAGGCGCCAGCTCTGAGAGCAGACAGTGTACCGTATGCCTGGTGCCACATGAAAGACTCAAGGAGAGGCTTTTCTTTTAAAGAGGAAGAGAAGATGTATTTGCTTAAAGAAATGATAATAGTAAACAACTACCATTAACAGGCTAGTGCCTTGTTCATAAGTAGGTGGTTTCCCTTCGAACTGACTGACAAGGCTGAGGCAAGCCAACGGGGCCGACTTACGGCAGTATGAGCTGAAGGGTCGGGTCAGCATGTGGCACAGCCTTAGTGACAGAGCAGAGCCACGGGAACACAGGCTCTCCTTTTAATTCTGTGACCAGGCTAACCGCTGCCGAGTGCTTGGCAGCTTGCCCAGCCCTCTCCCTGGTCTTATTTCATTTTCAAACCCCATGCATCCAATGGGAAATGAGCCAGGATTCTTTTAACTGGTTTACCACTGAGAAAATTGAAGCCCCCACAAGTTGTCACTTGCCTGAGGGAAAAGATATCTCCTTCTCGGGGAGAGGGGTGGTGGGACACACTGGTCCAAGCACCGAATTTCAAGTGACCACAATCCCTTACTTTCCTCTTCTCTCTCCTACTCCCAATTTTATTGAGAGCCATCAGCACCCCCATCTCACACTTGAATTCACTGGTTCGGTTCACTTGGGTAAATTTCATTTCTAGGTTAACCCTTTCAACGCAGGTTAAAATAACAATGTCTTCTTTAGACCTATCAACACACACACACACACACACACACACACACACACACACACAAACATGCAGCATCCTGATCACAAATGTCGAATTTACACATAACACTTCAGTATGTTTCCTCATCCTACACCCTTCCCCCAGTCCCTGGCACCTTCCATTCATAACTGAAAAGTTGACTTTTGTGCCCACTGCTAAATCTATCAAATGGGCTTTTTCTTGTGCATGTGCTCCCTACCAAACACCTGCAACTTGGAGAGTGCTCCCTCTCCTCAGGCCTAGCCCTGCCCCAGGCCTCCTCTTGGATCTTCTCAGCCATCATCTCCCTCCTTACTACACAGACAGTTTGCTTCTCTAGTAACCATTGCCCCAAGCACAGGGCCCTGTGATTACATAGTAGCCCTCCTTTTAAAAGCACAGCTTCTCAACAGATCCACTCTGTCACCTCTACCCAGCCATTTCAACCAAGCTTTCTGTCAGCACTGGTCTTTTGATCCTGTACTATCACAGCTCCTGAGGTCTTCTGTGTTGCCAAACCATCAGTCATGTCTCTGCGGGCTCCTCAAGGGCTCTCATCCCAATGAACGCTCTACTGTCTCTCTCTGGAATTGCCTTCTCTGAGCATCAGGATACTATACTCCCCTGGTCCACATCTTACTTTTGACTCCTCCTCCCTCCTTGGCTGGGTCTTCCTCCTTGTAACTCTAAAGATTGATGTGCGCTCTAGACTGTTCTTAGAACCCCTCTCTCCACACATGAGTTTCCACACATACTGTCTCCAGGCAGACCTGGTCTGGATGCACAAATTCAAAATTCCAAGCATTCAGTTCTGCCCAGAATTTCAGCTTTCACTTGGCATCCCCACTAGGCATCTTAAATTCAAACTTGGAAGAAGTTAACTCCGGTTTCCTATCCACAAACGTGTTCCTCCACCTGTCTTTCTCTGCTGTCAAGATGGCACTAACTCCACTGAATTGCTTAAGTCCCCAGTGCTGTGAATTTTTATGTATTCCTTTCCCTCAACCACCCTGTAGACTCATTCAGCCAACCCAAAGGCTCTACCACCAGGAGCACGTCATTCTGACATTATCTATGTTTGCCCATCTCCATCTCTCCTGCCCAGTACAGCTCCCAACATGATTTTCCTCCACAGCACTGGCCTCCCCTGCAACCCACTCTCCAACAGCAGTCTACATGATCCTCTCAAACTTGACTTAATACCCATTCTGGTTAAAATCGTTCACTTGTTCTCCATCGCACTTAAAGATGTGTCTCCAGTCTTCTCCCTAGCGTCCTGATTCTTGTATTTGAGTCTTCCTTTCTTTTACTTCATTGTGCTTGTTTATTTCTTCGAAGCTACCTAGAATGTCCTTCCTTCTATGCCTCCAGTGACTAGTTCCTTTGGTCATTCTGATTAGGGTCCATGTCACTAGAGTGACACTTCTTTGGACCCTCCATATTAAAGTTCCATTACCACTCTGTCATGCCCCGCTACCTTAATTCTATACTCAGTATTAACATTCCTGGGTATCATTCGGATGTGTTTGCTTATTTTCTGTGCCCACCCACTAGAATTTAGCCTCCCCTAGAATAGAGTCCTTTGCTGCCTTGTTCCCTAAAGAATGGCCAATGCCTATATCATGCCTCTCAGTTGCTTTAGCAATTATTTGCTGAGTGGCTGACTGGCTGACTGGCACCTACTCTGTGCTTCTCAGAACTTGAGATCAAGTGGTATCAATGATCAGTGATCAAAGACATTGGCCTCTGGGTAATGCTGACCCACCTTCTGCTATCTAGACCCCATACCTTCTCTCCTCTACTCTAAGACCCCAGAAAGGTGGTACTCTCCATTTAACAGCCCATTCTACAGAAATGAGCTGCTGCTCTCTGCTCCTCACTTCCAGATAGTTTCCAGGGGATAAGGAGGCTTTCAGGCAGGAGACTCAACTGTTCTCCAAACCACCCATAACTCATCTATCAACTTCCATTATCCCCAAATGCTATCGAACAAACCTTTAGCACATGAACTCTGAGGAACATTTAAGAGTCTAGCAGTAATACTCCACACAACCAGAGAATCTGTGCAGATTCTCAAAGTCAGGACTGGTACACGTCTGCTGAGCTCAATGTGAGAACACCTCCACTCTTGATTAGATGTACTTCCAGAAACCAGACTCACTGTTACTCCCAGTTAGATAACCAGCAGGGATTGACACTTCTTAGATTTTCTGTTGCAAAATTAAACTTGTTTTCAACCTCAGTGCAGGCAATATATTTGTAAAGTCAATAAATAGTAATTATAAGAAAGATGAAATGTGACAAAATTCAATATCCCTTCATGTTAAAAGTCTTTGAAAGATCAGGAATTCAAGGACCATACCTACACATAGTAAACGCAATACACAGCAAACCAGTAACCAATATCAAAGTATATGGAGAGAAACTTGAAGCAATCCCACTAAAATCAGGAACTAGACAAGGCTGCCCACTCTCTCCCTATCTATTCAATATAGTACTCGAAGTTCTAGCTAGAGCAATTAGACAACAAAAGAAGGTCAAAGGGATACAAATTGGAAAGGAAAAAGTCAAAATATCACTATTTGCAGATGATATGATAGTATACTGAAGTGACCCCAAAAATTCCACTAGAGAACTTCTACAGCTGACACATAACTTCAGCAAAGTGGCTAGTTATAAAATTAACTCAAACAAATCAGTAGCCTTCCTCTACTCAAAGGATAAATAGGCTGAGAAAGAAATTAGGGAAATGACACATTTCACAATAGTCACAAACAATATAAAATATCTTGGTGTGACTCTAACCAAACAAGGGAAAGATCTGTGTGACAAGAACTTCAAGTCCCTGAAGAAAGAAATCGAAGAAGATCTCAGAAGATGGAAAGATCTCCCATGCTCATGGATAGGTAGGATTACTGTAGTAAAAATGGCCATCTTGCTGAAAGCAATCTACAGACTCAATGCAATTACCATCAAAATTCCAACTCAATTCTTCATAGAAAGAGAAATTCTCAAATTCATTTGGAATAACAAAAAACCCAGGATAGCAAAAACTATTCTCAATAATAAGCTGTACTACAGAGCAATAGTGATAAAAACTGCATGGTATTGGTACAGAGACAGGCAGGAAGATCAGTGGAATAGAATTGAAGACCCAGAAATGAACCCACACACCAATGGTCACTTGATCTTTGACAAAGGAGCTAAAACCACCCAGTGGAAAAAAAGACAGCATTTTCAACAAATGGTGCTGGTTCAACTGGAGGACAACATGTAGAAGAATGCAAATTGATCTATTCTTATCTCCTTGTACAAAGCACCAGTCCAAGTGGATAAAGGACCTCCACATAAAACCAGCTACACTAAATCTAATAGAAGAGAAAGTGAGGGAGAGCCTTGAACACGTGGGCACAGGGGAAAGTTTCCTGAACAGAACACCAATGGCTTATGCTCTAAGATCAAGAATTGACAAATGGGACCTCATAAAATTGCAAAGATTCTGTAAGGTAAGGGATATTGTCAATAAGACAAAACAGCAACCAACAGATTGGGAAATGATCTTTGCTAATCCTATATCTGATATTCACTATATACAAAGAACTCATACATTCACTATATACAAAGAACTCAAGAAATTAGACTCCAGAGAACCAAATAACCCTATTAAAAATGGGCTATGGAGATAAACAAAGAATTCTCAACTGAGGAAACTCAAATGGCCAAGAAGCACCTAAAGAAATGTTCAACATCCTTAGTCATCAGGGAAATGCAAATCAAAATAACCCTGAGATTCCACCTCACACCAGTCAGAATGGCTAAAATCAAAAACTCAGGTGACAGCAAATGCTATTGAGGATGTTATTGAAAGAGGAACACTCCTCCATTGCTGGTGGAATTGCAAGCTGGTACAACCACTCTGGCAATCAGTTTGGCAGTTCCTCAGAAAATTAGACATAATACTACCTGAGGACCCAGCTATACCACTCGTGGGCATATACCCAGAAGATGTCCCAACATATAACAAGGACACTTGCTCCACTATGTTCATAGCAGCCTTATTTATAATAGTCAGAAACTGGAAAGAACCCAGATGCCCTTCAACAGGGAATGGATACAGAAATTGTGGTACATTTACACAATGGAGTACTGCTCAGCTATTGAAAACAATGACTTCATGAAATTTGCAGGCAAATGGATGGAACTTGAAAAGATCATCCTGAGTGAGGTAACTCAGTCACAAAATGACACACAAGGAATGCACTCACTGATAAGTAGATATTAGCCCAAAAGCTCACAATAGCCAAGATAAAATTCACAGACCATATGAAGCTCAAGAAGCAGGAAGACCAAAGTGTGGGTGCTTTGGTACTTCTTAGAAGGGGAAACAAAATACTCACAGGAGGAAATATGGAGATAAAGTGTGTAGCAAAGAAAGAAGAAAAGACCATCCAGAGATTGCCCCACCTGGGGATCCATCCCATATACAGTCACCAAACCTGGACACTATTGCAGATGCTAGGAAGTGCTTGCTGACAGGAGCCTAACATGACTGTCTCCTGAGAGGCTCTGCTAGAGCCTAACAAATACAGAGATGGATGCTTGCAGCTAACCATTGGACTGAGCACAGGATCCATGATGGAGGAGTTTGAGAAGGGACTGAGGGAGCTGAGGGGATTGGCAGCCCCATGGGGAGCAACAATGTCAACCAGCCAGAACCCCCAGAGCTCCCAGGGACTGGACCACCAACCAAAGAGTACACATGGAGACCCATGGCTCTGGCCCCATATTTGACAGAGGATGGCCTTGTTGGACATAAGTGGGAGGAGTGGCCCTTGGACCTGAGGAGATTTGATGCCCCAGTGTAGGGGAATGCCAGGGCAGGAAGGTGGGAGTGGGTGGGTGGGTGGGGAAGTAAGTACCCTCATAGAGACAGGGGGTTTCCAGAGAGGAGACCTGGAAAGGGGATATAACATTTGAAATGTAAATAAAGAAAATATCCAATGAAAGAAAAAAGAGAAAGATGAATTGAAAAAAACACCCACAAAAATACAAGATAGAGTTTCTGAAAATTTTAGAACAAAACAAATGTGCTTTATCAAACTGCAGCATTTCTAAATGCTTTCTCTTAATTTTTGTTCTTATCAAAGTGTAGGGCCCAGCATTATTCTACAGACAATGTTTGCATAGCTGGTGGTATTCTGACTGCCTCTCTGGCTCACTGAACATCTTCAACTCCTTCATCCCGAGAGAGCAAATCTCTCCCTGTAATAGCTTTTTAAATCAAGTTTGAGCAAGTAAGTACCAAACATTCAATAAGATCCAGCCTTGTCGGGTTTCTTCCTTATCACCTCCCTCACCCTGGTCCATCCATCTCTCCATCCCAAAGGCCTCCACTCCATGTAGATGTCCATATCTCCTTCTCTCTAAATAGCTACATCAGTCTCCTATCTGACCCCCAACTCTAGTCACTTTCCTGACCTCCAACCAATAATTCTACCCAAAATATCATGTTAAAACATGTCTCTGAACCTATTGTTTCTCTGTTCAATAACATAATAAGAATCAATAGAGTGGTGCCTTACTACTAATTTATCACCTTAGGCTTTTTGTATCTGTACCTCACCCCAGAATTCTAGTCCCAATTCACTCCCACGCTCTTTATTCTTCTCATCCTATAATGTTTTCAAGTAGGAAACTTTATTCATGGCTTTCCCAATCCTTGACCTCCACACACAACTCATCCTTTGTCTCCTTCTGTTCTTAGTGACGTCCCTACTTATCTTTCAATGCCAAGGGCAAATATCCACCTCTGTTGCTACTATCTTCCTCGTCTGTGGTTTTACAAAGCACTTGGCAAGGTGACCACATCATCACTGCCTTTTCCCCATTTAGAAATGAACAACAGCAAACAGTTGAAAAGCACATAATATAATGCTCTGTGGTACAAAATGTAAGAACTGGTGCCACCATCCAAATGAATGCTGATTTAACTCAAATAATCTCACTCAATTACATCATGCTATGTACCAAAGTATTCAGTCTTTCCACCCATTGAGCTGTGTGGTCTAGCCATATCTAAAATCTCTCCTGTCTGCAACACACAAATATATGCCACTCCAAAACAGAGTTGCCTATGCACTGTCTGCCCATTAATGTTTTCAGAAAATTCTAGTTGTTGTTCGAGGTTTGGGGGTTTCGCTTATCAGTTAGTAGTTCTAGACAAGGTCTAGCTACATAGCCAAGAACTACATAATTTAGAACTCACTGTACAGCCCAGATTAGCCTCAAATTCAGTATTCTCCTGCTTCCATCACCTCAGTGATAGATTTACAGGTGTGTGCCACCACACACAAGGTGGAAAACTCCACTTTGCTGAATTGTGTAACAATGACTTTAATTGGTTCACTCTACAGCAGGATGGAATTCAAACTGGCTCATCGTCTCCTAATACTCTGAAGTCACATGAACACTAATGGCAGAATCTCATTCTTTGTTTTTATTTTTAAGTCCTAAGTGAAACAGAAGAAAGATCTGCAGCCTGAGGCTATATGCACTCCATGTGACTGTGTGGGTGGTCTTCTAGAACAGCTTTCCATAAGGGCAAAACCACTAGCTGGAGGGAACTCTTTGTTAGATTGTTTTAAAAATCTACTTTTGAGGGGCTGGGCAGATAGATGTTCAATGGTTAAGATCACTTACTATTCTCGCAAAAGACCCTGGTTTGATTCCCAGCACCCACTTGGCAGCTCATAACTCTCCAATTCCAGAGGATTCCAGCACCCTCTTTCAGCCTCAATAGAAATGTAAGTGGTACACATACATACATGCAAACAGACTACCCAGATTGTCTTAGTGAGGGTTTTATTACTGTGACGAGATACCATGACCAAAGCAACCCCTATAAAGGAAAACATTTCATTGCGGCTGGCTTACAGTTTCAGAGGTTTAGTCCATTATGAACATAATGGAAAATATGACAACATCCAGGTGTGGTGCTGGAGAGGGAGCTGAGAGTTCTGCATCTTGTTCTGAAGGCAGCAGGGAGAGACTGTGTATCACACTTTTCTTAGCTTAAACATATGAGACTTCAAAGCCCACTGCCACAGTGACACACTTCCTCCAACAAGGCCACACCTACTCCAACAAGGCCACACCTCCTAATAGTGCCACTCCCCATGAGCCAAGCTTTCAAACACAGGAGTCTATGGAGGCCACACCCATTCAAACCACCACACATACACATAAAAATTTTTAAAAATAACTAAATATCTTTAAAATCTTGAGAAGTGATGTGTGTTTGTCTCTTGTTTTTATTTTCAACTGTCTTCTATCACCACCACTGACTTCTATCAAAGTCCTGTTTCTAGTGGAGCCAAATAAATTCTCATTAAATGAGACACTGATAGGATAAATGAATCGATGAATGAGGCACAGTGACTTAATCAACAGACAGAATACTATGTGTTTTCCCACAGGCAAATTATAGCCACTAATTCTAGGTATAATAAGCATGATTTGATTTTGTTTGTTTGTTTGTTATTTAGTAAGGTTCCACAAGAAGGTTCAGTGGGTCAAGGGGCTTGCTGCTAAATGATAACCTGAATTAGATATTGGGACACCCACCCTGGAAGGAGAGAACTGATTCCCCACAAGTTGTCCTCTTACCAACACATGTACACCATAGCATGCCCATTCCCTCACCCCCATATGAACAAATAAATAAGTGGAAAAACAAAAATAATAACATAAAATAGATTGTTTATCCTGTTGAAGTAGGTCCACCTAATTAATCTGCTTAAAGTGGAACATGGTGGAAATATGATGTCAGAACCTGCAAAATAGTACTTACGGCGTTTTGCATCATCATTTACTGGTAAATACTTTGGAGAGAAAGTTTAGGATTTAAATTTGACAGAAAAATTATTCTAACTATTAAATAATAGAGTAAAAACAAATTACACCCTTGTGTTCACTGATAAGATGGGGCATTTTCATAAGAAAATATTTTTAAAGCATATTTAGTTTTACTTCCTTCCTGACATTTGCTTTAAACTTTCTTAACATTCAAGTAGCTCCCATGCTTCTGTGCAAGTCCGAAATGTCTGGTAAGAAGTTTAATGTGAATCGCATATTTGTCCTGGTTGGTCTTAGCTGACCAGTGTCTAGTCCAGACTGGCCCGTGAGCAGCTCTGTGGGGCATTGTCTTGATTGCTAACTGATGCAGGAGGACCCAGCCCACTGTGGCTAATACCAGCTCTATGTAGGTGCCCCAGGTTGGATAAGACATCTAACTGAACTTAAGCCAGAAAGTGGGCCACTAAACAGAGTTCTCCCATGGTTTCTGTCCCAGATCCCGCTTAAGACCCTACTGAGACTTCTCTTAATGATGGATTGTGACCTGGAAGGGTAAGCTGAATAAATCCTTTCCTCTGCTAAGCTGATTTAAGTCAAAGTGGCTTATCACAGAAGCAGAAAGCAAACTATCTCAGCATTAAACAACACACAGACACACAGACACACACACAGACACACAGACACACACACAGACACACACACAGACACAACACACACACACACACACACACACACACACACACACACACACACACATATATATATATATATATATATTCAGTTGCCTGTAGCATCTGCATCTGCAGCACTGAATTGTGGGAAAGGGCATCTATTTGGATAGCCCAACTATCCAATATGGAGCTAACAGATTTTGACAAAGTAAAAGGTCAAAAAAAAGTTATGCAAATGCATGTTTCTCTGATTAGACATTGATTATTTGGATGTAATGCATTATACTTACCAAGGTAAACCAAATATTCCTTTAATGAACATTCTCTCAAGGAGAGTGCATAAACACAAAAGTCCTAGATGATTGTTTTAAAAGTTAATTCATCCTTTTACCTAAAACTAAGTATATCTATCCTTCAGACACTCTGTATTTACTACTGATTCTACAAACGTTTGCTTTTAAAAACCCAGGTCCTTTTGGGATATTTTGTGTCTAATATCCTCATTATGAGTTGAGCTTCCCCATTTATTTATTTATTTATTTTTTGACATCTGCTAAAAGAAGCAGCTTGAGACATAACCTCATCATCAGGGTTGTCTACATTATACTATGTCTTCATGGACTGGATCTAATCCATCGGAAGTTTAGGCAAAGACCTTATTTCTAGGCAGTCATTCCATCAGTTAAGAATTGTTCTGCCTGCCTTGCAAGTGACACAGAAAGATTGTATATCCATATTGACCCTTCTCACAGCATAACTACCCTGGTTCAGCATGAATTTCATGCAGGATCACCACCAATTTTGCTGCATTCTTCTACCCTAATCTTCTTTGGTTTACAATTTTCAAAAGCATCCAACACTTGAAAATTAAATCTAAGTTGAAAACCAGTTCCAAATAAATGAATAATCTGTGTGGTAGTTTGAATATGCTTGACCCAGGGAGTGGCACTATTAGGAGGTGTGGCTTTGTTGGAGTGAGTGTGGCATTGTTGGAGGAAGTGTGTCACTGAGGGGGTGGGCAATGAGGCCCTCCTTCTAACCACGTGGAGGCCAGTCTTCTAGTGGGGTGCAGATGAAGATGTGAAACACTCAGCTCCTGCATCATGTCTGCCTTCCATGCTCCCACCTTGATGATGATAGACTGAATGCCAGCCCCACTTAAATGTCCTTATAAGAGTTGCCTTGGTCATGGTGTTTGTTCACAGTAAAACCAAAACTAAGACTGTCCAAGACACAATATTTTCATCTAATAACTAAACACATCTACTACAAGACTCAAAACTTAAAGATAGTTTTATTACCCCCACACAGCTCACGAGCTGTTTTATTGAGAAGAAAATGCACCCAAAACTAGGATTTCTTGATATCAAAGTAGGAAAAGGCCTATAAAAGCTTGCATGTACAAATCATTCATTAGATGGGATATTTTATTAAGTATTCATTTCAGAAGAAATTCTTTGGCACTTTAATATATAGCTAGTGCGTACTCTGGTATGTTTCAAAGAAATCAACTTGGTCAGCAGTTTCTATGAAAGAGTTACCAACTTGTTGTCCTTGAAGTGTCTTTTTATTGTTGTTTTTGTGTTGTGTTTGTCTGTGGCAGGATAATAAATGCTATTGTTCTATAAAAAACAAAAAAGGAGGTGAAAAACAGTTCATCGTGTTTCTTTGTCTATCTACATCAATGCATAACTTTGCATCTTTAAAATCAAGAAGTTGCCATTACTTTATGATTTAAAACATCTTCTATTTCTTGCACCTTGTCTCTAAAATAATTTGAATAGAAAAAAAAAGAATATAACACATGCTATTAATGTGTTAAAAGGAAAAAAAAAAACTCAATGATCCAGCATCTCCCCTTTCACTAAACTCTTGCATAGCGTGATATTCTAATTGCTAGTCAGAAGGAGACTAGACCATCAGTAGGATGCCCCAATTCTCATATGTAAAATGCAGACATCTAGCTCTGTGCATGTTTAAAGTCAATAGATGGTACTCCACTAAGGAAAGAAATTGATGCATAGTTCTGCAACAGTAAATGGATGTCCTTGTACTGTTCTCATTCTATTTTAATTCTAAGTACCATTAGTAAGTATCAATTAATATTGTAACTCTCTTTAACTGTCACTGAATGGACAGGGTATAGACAGACACCTGATGTGTTTGCATCCCCCTCTCCAGTGGACTGGTTACACTGACCAAGAATAGGCTGTTTACTAAGCTTGTCTATCTACGGTTTGAAAGTCTCCACCCCATTTCCACAGCCTGTCTCTCAGCAATATTCCCAAGGAGCTGGTTAGAGCTCCCCCCTAGTCAGGAAACAAAGAGATCTCTCTACCAGCTCACAGTGACAGAATTCTGCCAATTCTGTGTATGAATGTCAAATGTTAGACAGGTTTGTTTGCCTTTTGTTTTTCTTTACATTGCCTGGAGCTTGTGGATTTGGAATGGATCTCTTTTTAGGAGTGAAGTTGCTTCAGGTCAGGGATAGATGTAAAGGAAGAGCTGACAACATTGTGTCAATAAGGCAACATGGGTGAAGGGAACAGGAGTATTGGGGAGAGAGAAGGGAAAGGTGGCAAAATATGAGATCTTCAGATGTTACTAAATAAACAAAAAAGGTATGGTTAGGCCCCAGTGAGTTGACTTCATAGCCATTACATTCTATGATGGCTCAAAAAGCAAAGCAACATCTAAGCACTGCCAGCTCCCACCAATCATGTGTGAGCTATAGGAAGGAGCCTGGTCAATCCAGAGCTGCTACCAATCTTGTTGAAACAAATACTGGCACAAAAGCCAAATCTACTATGCAAACAAAATTATTCCGTCACAATTTTTAAAGTGTTTTCGGATTGCTTTTAGTCTCCTTAAAGACATCCTTTCTCAAAAGAATAATGTGTCCTTACCTCTTCAAGGATGAGGAAAGTTATTAACAATATAAAAATGATTGTGAAATTTTTGAAGAATTTGAAAGACAAACAAGAATTGTATTTTGTTTAAGTCTAAATGTTCTAATCCTAGAGTCTCGTTTCATATTTTTGAGATAAAAATGTCATTAGCCCAACCTAAGTCTCAGTTTCCCCTCTGTACATAGAAAATAATACCACTCCATCCACAGAGGGCTCACATAGGTTAAGTAAAAGGCAAAGTTCTCTTTACCTGTATGGCTCTTGAACTTGTCTTGGACAATAAAACTGGGCTGGATAAAAGACATTTAGAACTTTCCATCTTTCACGGTGGGTTTTTTTTTTTTTTTTTCGGTTTTATCTAATCCTTTAAATCATGATCTGATAGACAGTTCAGACAGGTGTCACTAAACATATTCTACAAATGAAGAGCCCAAGACCAGAGAAGATAACCGTCTCTGCTACAAGCCCTGTGGCTAGGTAGAGGCAAAGGAGTGATAACTGCCCAAGTCCCTTCAAATCTACCTCTGTGAGTTAATCAATCCTGGTGTTGGGATTCATTGCATATGCAAACGGCCACTAAGACCTCAAAAATAACAAATGAACAATAGCATCGGTGTTTTCTACTTTGATGAGAAAAACTTAATTATTAAGACTGTATTCTGTTTAAAATATTGGTAATTTTAAAACGGCAAGTATTCACAGGGTACGCACAAACTATCTTCCGTATTTCTTCTGCTATTCATCATTTTTAAGTCGTCTTTTCAATGCGATATTTGGGGATGTGCTAACCAAAGCAACGAATGACAAGGTAAAACTGAACTTTCTATTGCCAATACATGTCTCACTGAAGAGTGAAATTCTTGTTTAGTATTAGACAGAAATGTCCATAAATAAGTTATTGTAATTATCAGATTTTAACAAGCAATTGTTAAATAGTATGCAACCATTTTCTCCAAATAAAAATATTTTCAAGGAATTTCTTTACATATATTTGTGCTCTCAGCAGAGCTTTATGACCCAAACAGTTTCATGTGAGTGATCAGGGAATCTCTGTTACCAGAAAACGGTACCACACAGAAACCTGTATGAATAATGCGATCGGAAAGGTTACCCTACAGAAGCATTGAAAAGCACACACTCACAAAACTGGCTGTGTGGATTTTGTCTATCAGCTCGTCAATCATTTAAGTTAGCTAAGTAGCAAAAGTCCCCTTCACATCAGAGCTGAATGAGGGTACTATAGGAGATTCTACTTTCTTGCCAACAGGACCCTAGTCCTAAAACATGTCTGTTATTAATAACCCACTACGCAGATTCCAGCACGGAGGCCAGGACAGACTGGAGCAGAGTAACTAGGCACCTGATTCTCACATCTTTCGCGCAATATTTTGCACTTTGTTCAGATCTGGCCCAGGCCTCTAGCCTCTTTCCTTACTCCAAAGCCATCAAGAGTCTGCACAGCGACTGGAATGTCAGGCAGAAGTGTTTCCCCCTTCTGTCTGGAGGTGGGGCTGGGGGTGGGGGCATCCTCACCCTATGCCCCTGGGGAGGGGGATCAGTGCCACCAGGGCGGAGCAAAGGACTGTGTGAGGTTGGCGACTTCCACGCCATCACCGCAGCCCCAGGGCCTTCCCGCCTCCGCCCAGGCCATGTTGGGGGGGGGTTCCCCAAAGCGCAAAGCTGGGATAAGAGTGCAAAGGGGAAGTGATACAACGGGAGGATGCTAGGCGTGCGTATGGACACACACAGGGCATCTGCAGGTAAAACAACCCCGCCTTTCTCCAACTCGCTTCCCGGACCTGCCTGCAGCCCCACCACTGGGGGATCCCAGCATCAGGACAAAGCTGTCGCGGCCTCTCTGAGAGCATCGGAAAGCTTGCCCTGGCTCTCTCCCCTGGCCAGGACCCAGTCCCAAGGGAGCTGGGGGACACGTCGGATAGGGAGAAAGGGGACCTCGTGCTGGGCGCCTGCAGTGCCTGTCCCTGCTGTCCCCACTGGGAGCCTGTGCTCACCTGTTCAGCACTTTGCGGATCCTCTGGCGCATGCTAGCCCGGGAGGAGGCGGACAGGCTCACGCCGCCGCTGCCCTCAGCTGGCAGGTTCTCGATGGTGGTCACCACATGGTTTGGTGGGGCCGGTGGCGGTGGTGGCTGCAGCTGGGGTTGCGGAGGCTCGGGAGGGATCATCGCGGCGGAGGCGGAGGCGGGCTGCTATCAGAATGCTGCCCCGCACATAGTGCGCGGGCTCCGGGCCCGGGAACACGCAGAGGACCCGGCCGAGCGGCCCCGGCCCGGGGAGGCGGTGCCGCTTGCGAAGCGATGAAGCGGGAGACACCCGCGGGCTCCGGCCGCCTCCTCCCAACGTAGTGCTCTCCGGTTGCTACCCAGTCCTGGCTGCACAACCTCGCTCCGGGCCGCTGCCGCCTCCCGCCCGGGCTCTTCACAAGCTGCGACCCAAGTCCTGGCACACCCCGCCAAGTGGCTGCCAAGGGTGTCGGCGGGGACCCGGAGCTGCCGGCTCCACTGCGAGGACCGTGCCGAGAGAGGAATGGGACTGCCGGGTTTCGTCTTCTCTCCCAGTGCCTAGGGCTTGTCCTGGCGGTGGCAGTTGCGGTGGCGCCGCTTCAGCTGGCGCCGGGCTCCCTTAGAAAGCTGCCGTCTGTGTCTCACGGAGTGAGAAACCGAGAGTGAACCTGGAGCGCCGGGCGGGGGCGCCGCGCCGGCGGAGAGGGGGTGGGGGTGAGGTGCGCGCTCTGCTCCCGCCAGAGGGCGCTCCGGAGGTGCCTTGGTGTCCCCCAACCCTCCTCCTGGCATCCAAAGAAGCCCCAGGTCTAGGATGCTGCGACTGGTGGTGGGGTACTTTTGTCTCTTAAGTGCAGTAGTGAATACATCCTCCCTGTGAATTGGGGAGGATTCCTCTTGTTTCTGCGAAGGCTCTGCAGAATCCAGCACCACGGGCCCGGGACAGCGGCACAACCCAGAGACAGTTTGTTAGTCCAGGTTACAAACTGAGCATCCTAAATATCACAGCTATGCTCGTTCAGAATGGACCAGGAGGAAAAGAGAAGAAAAAAAGTTTCTCACCCAAAATGCATTCTGGGAATTGGGAAAAGCAAACCAAGTCACCTCCAAAACAACTCCGTTTATGTGACGTTGCACGGTGAAAGAAAAGCCAGCGAACTCTAAAGGCATTTCTGAAAATAACAGAGAGGGCCTAGACAGTTTCTTAAATTCTAGGACAAGGCTATTCCTGAGTCTCCTATAAGCATTGTAAGAGTTAAGTGAAGTAAACAACCCATCAAGAGGTCCTGATGACTCGCTCCTTCAAGGTCCTCCAGCTGTCAAACAAATAACTTGTTAGCTCCTGAAATAATAGCCAACTTTCTACCCAACGGACCTTATCCCAGGCATTCCTTTTACCTATTGATCTGCATTTCAATCAGCGATTGACTCCGGAAATTTTTTCAAATGCCCCTTAATCTAGATTACCTGGGCAAGGATCTTGCCACGAGAATGATACGTATTTAAATTAAGTTTTGTTCACTTCACTGCAGAATAGGGAATTGATCCTGCTGAGAAAGTTTAACAGGTATATTCGTTCACACAAAAGCATGTTGATACTGCCACTGAATCTAAATGCTCTAAAGACCAGCAACTAAAAACTACTTAGGATGTTCAGAGACAAACAACATTCAAAAGTAGACTATGTATTCTCAAAAGAGGAAAAAGAAGGAAAGGGGGGCAGTGGGTGGGACAATAAGAAGCCAGTCACTTTTATCATATTAAGGTCCTCTCATTAAAAAAAACATTGGATAGATAGACATGTACAAAACCTCTCCAGTCTATATTTAATTATCTGTCAAACCCAGTTTCTACCTGAACTGTCCCTAGAGTCCCTTTCTACAAAATTCCACCCAGCTTGGAACATTTTCCATTTTATAATTAGAACATCATCCCATGCCTTTCTCACTTTTCATTCTAGAATATTCACCCCAGATTTTCAGCACAGGTGAAAGAATTACTACAAACAAGAACAAAGCTTGTAACCTTGTGAACATGAAAATTCCAATAGATTGCAATGAATTTGCCCTTAGGGAATGACCAAATATAGCAAACATGAGTCAAATTCACTTGAGCTGGACCTGGCAGCAAGCCTCAATAGGAATATCTCTATTAAAAAAGCATTTACGAACATTTCAGTGTCTTCCTTGAATAGCTGGTTGCTTCAGTGCCCTCTTCCTCACGTTTGGCTCAATTCCTTTTGAATGTTCTTTGGCATATCACTATTTCAGTCCTGTGACTGTACTTCTGAGTCTGCATATATATCTGATCATTTCTCTAGAGGAACTGCAAAATCCAAAAATTCTAACTCTCCAGTGAGTCAAGAAGGGAAAAAACAAAAATGAGGAAATAATATACAGGCTGGTGCTGGCTAGTTTGTCAACTCAACACATGAGTTATCCAAGAGGAGGGACCCTTAATTAAGAAAATACCCCCATAACATTGGGATGCAAGCCTGTTGGACATTTTCTTAATTAGTGGTTGATGTGAGAGGGCCTGACCCATTATGGGTATGCTATCTGTTGGCTAGTGGTCTTGGGTTTTACAAGATAGCAAGCTGAGTAAGTCATGAAGATTAAGCCAGTAAGCATCACCCCTCCATGACCTCTGCGTCAGCTCCTACTTCCAGTCTCCTTCCCTGTTCAAACCCATGCCCTGACTTCCTTCAGTGATGGACTTTGATGTGAAAGTGTAAGCCAATGAAGCCCTTTCCTCTGAAACTTGCTTTTGGTCATGGTGTTTCATCATAGCAATAATAGCCCTAACTAGTTCAAGGTATAAAACTCTAATCCTGCTGGTGAGAAAAGACCTTGAATTTTCTCATATCATAGATGAGTGGAACCTCTTGGATTCTGTGTTCCACAGTCAGCTTTTACATATCTAAGTACCATGTAAGGGTACTTGCGAAAACAGATGCCAAGGTACAAATATCATAGCAGTAAGTCTGACATGGAATTAAAGCAAGAAGATACAGAAAACTTGTCTTCCTTCTTCCCTGCTACACAAGTGCTGTTTGTCTCTGTTTCAAACCTATTCTCCAAGACTTCTTATCAAATTGGGGTAGGGGTAGGAATAAAATCTGACTCTTAGTGGTGGCATATGGGTCCATAGCCACAGCTATTGCTTTACAGCTTCCTGAAAACTCAGTTATTGCCCTGATGCTATTGCAAAATGTCCATTCAGGAGATTTTCCTCCTGCACATCATCCAAGCAGAGTCCTGAAGACACTCTGTTGAATACCTGAAGGAAACAGAAGTTGGCTATTAGCTCAACTGCATTTTTGTATAATATTGATCACCTTGAAAAAGTCATTCAGTTCATGGAAGGATATGCAGTTTGACCTAAAATCCAAACCTCAGAGCCACTGGGCATTTTGACCAGTTTGTTTAGCATGGAGTAAACTTGTGCTTTACAATGAGAATAACATCAGAGTCATGCCTCCAAAGTACTTGAGACCAAATTACTAAGGAGTTGCCTAGATTGTGTTGCTACAAATATCACATACCCCACATATATTCTTTCTGTCATTTTAATAACCTTCTTTTTTCCTATGTTTTATTGAATCTAATCGTACACACACACACTCACACTGTCCTAGTAAATGTTCTATGGTTATAAAGAAATACCATAACCAAGGAAATTCATAAAAGAAAGCATTTAAATGGGACTTGCTTATAGTTTTGTAGTTTTAACACATGGCCAATGTGATGGTTTGTGTATGCTTGGCTCAGGGAGTGGTACTATTAGGAGATGTGGCCTTGTTGGAGTAGGTGTGTCACTATGGGCATGGGCTTAAGACTCTCATCCTAGCTGCCTGGAAGTCAGTCTTCCACTAGCAGCCCTCAGATGAAGATGTAGAACTGTCAACTCTGCCTGTACCTTGTCTGCCTAGATGCTGCCATACTCCCACCTTGATGGTAATGAATGGAACCTCTGAACCTGTAAGCCAGCCCCAATTAAATGTTGTCCTTTATAAGACTTACCTTGGTCCCTGTGTCTGTTCACAGCAGTAAAACCCTAACTAAGACAGCCATAATGGCAGGAAGCATGACAATAAACAGACAGACACAATACTGGAAAAATAGTTAAGAGTTCTACATCTAAATATGCAGGCAGCAGGAAGAGATACACTGGGCCTAGCTGGGGCTTTTGAAATGCCAAAGCCCACCCCCTAGTGGCACACTTCCTCCAATAAGGCTGTACCTCCTAATCCTTCCTAGTATAGTGCCAGTCTGTGATGACTAAACATCCAAATATAAGCCTACGGGTATCATTCTTAGTCAAACCATCACATTCCACTCCCTGGCCCCCATTGACTTGTAGCCACGTCATAATGCAAAAATGCACTCAATACAACTTCAAAAGATCCCATAGTCTATCACAGTATCAACATTCTTTAAAAGTCCAAAGTTCAAAGTCTTTTCTGAGACTCATGGTTATCTCTTAACTGAAACCACCACTAAAATCAAAATTAAAAAAGCAGATCACATATTTTCAACACACAATAGCACAGGATATATATTGCCACTGTAGAAAAGGTTGAGGAGGGAGTGTAGTGAGAAAATACTGGACCAAAGCAAGACTGAAAAACAAGGTGTAAAACTCAGAACCCTCCATCTCTATGTGTGATGTCAAAGAATCTTTAGTCTCCAGTTTATTGCAGCTTTGTTGACTGTAAAACTCTCTCTCTCTCTCTCTCTCTCTCTCTCTCTCTCTCTCCTGTCAGCAGCATTCCTTGACAGGTATCCCACAACTCTGGCATCTCCGACACAATCCATCTGTCACCTTCACAGTTTAACTCGATGACCTCTCTGTACCTCTGTGTGGGGACATCCCTGACACACGCCTGGCATCAGCAGCTTGCCTTAGCTGCAGAGGAAGATTCCATAACCCCTTTCTTGTATCTTTGACTCTCAAGCCAGAACCACAGGACCAAAGCTGCTGAGTTCTGCTTCCTAGGGCTGGAACATGTCCTCCTCGTTCAATTACATCTGCATCTGCTTTCTCTTGTGGGTGGTTTCCTTCACTGACTAAATTTTTCTTTAATTCCATTTCCCAGGTATCTTAGTTGGGTAGGGCATCTTACCTTGAACTCACCACCCCTCTTATTCCCATTATCATCTAACTTTTCTTTAAACTTTTTATCTCCTTGGACACTGTACTTAGCTCCATTTCCCTTCCTGGTGCTCCTTTTCTCCCCAAATCATATATTTTGTATTTTTCCTTGCTCAGCTTGCTCCTTTTCATTATAGATCTGCACAAGTGGCCACAAATAACCACACAACACTGTAAATACTAGGCTGTCTTTAAATAGCCTCAGCCAAAACTCTTCAACTTAACCTCAGGCAGATATCTAGGAGTAGAGCAAAAGCAGCCATATTCTTTGACAAAATACCATGAGCCCTGTGTAATGCATTCAACTGCTTTCCTAATCCAAAGTACATATTCTACCAACAATATCAGGCCTGTCACAGCAATACCCTAGTCCCTGACACCAATTTCTATCGTGGTCACTCTTCTATTGCTGTAAAAAGACATCATGATCAACGTAACTCTTATGAAAGAAAGAATTGAGACTTGCTTACAGTTTCAGAGGTTTAGTCACAGTGGGGAGCATGGTGGCACACAGCAAACATAGTACTGGAGAACTAGCTGTGAGTTATGGCTACATCCAGATCTGCACCCAACAGGAACTGGGCCTGCTGTGGGCTTTTAAAACCTCAAAGTTCACCTCCAGTGACATTTCCTCCAATAAGAACATACCTACTTCAATAAGTCCATGACTCCTAATCCTTAGTATTTGTGAATGAAGTCTAATTTTGCAGGAGCAGACTATGCTTTAGTAGATTTAAAATATCTATTCTTTTTTTTTTTTCTTGACAGGGTTTATCTATGTAGCCTGCCTTCTGAGTGTTGGGATTAAAGGTGTCTGCCACCACTGTCTGGCTAATATCTATGCATTTTATAAAGAGAACCATTTCTAAAAGTGTAAGAGGCAGCTGGGAGGTACTGGTGTATTCCTTTAATCCCAGCACTCCCTCTAATTGGGAGGCAGAGGCAGGAAGATCTCTATGAGTTTGAGGCCAGCCTGGTCAACAGACAGGACAGCCAGGGCTACAAAAAAACCTTGTCTCTAAAAATCAGAAAGAAAGAAAGAAAGAAAGAAAGAAAGAAAGAAAGAAAGAAAGAAAGAAGAAGAAGAAGGAAGGAGGAAGAAGGAAGAGAAGAAGGAAGGAAGGAAGGGAAGGAAGGAAAGAAGAAAATTTAAATAAAGTTTAAACAAATAAAAGTGTAGTAGGTGTGTATCTTTGTCATGGTGGCATATAGTAAGTCTCTGTTAATCGCTAATAAATGTTTTCTCAAATATTAAAAAAGTATTTAGGTCCTGTGGATCATAGTTACCTACACCCTTATTTAGTGAAAGAATTGGTTCCATAGAATCAGTTACCTCAATGAATGAAGACAATTTTAATATAGAAATACACAGCAAAGTTGTCTCTGGAGGGCTGGGCACCATGACTGGTGGAAGACTACTGTGTAAGCATCCTGGTTTGATCCTCAATAATGAAAATAATTAGTGAATCATACACCCCAGAAACTGTCACTATTTAAATACAATGATTACCCATTATCTGTGAACAGAGAAACAAAATTCTCATATAAAACTCAATTATCACTTTTGCTTATAACTTCAACAGCTCCCTCTAAACGACTTAGTTCATAAAATATTAGTGAAAAGTACTGTTACTTTTGAACCTACTTCTTGGCTAGGTAGGTAGAATGTTACAATAGAACTAAAAGCCAAATAATCTCAGTTTCAGTTCTAGTATTATTTCCTGGATGAGTCAGTTTTAATCTTTTCTCTAGAACTTTCTAAGCATCAATGCCTTCATCTATAAAAATGGGAATAATAAAAAATTCATTGCAGGACTCATGTGGATCAATAAAGTATATATAGGAAATTTAACATGAAAAGTATTCTTTGTTAAATAGTTGATTTGGGCACATGGGCATATAGTATTGGTATTTACTCACCCCTGACCCCACGAACAATTCTAAATGGTGGTTCAAGTCTTGGACATAGTCAAGGCAATGATTCTTTAAGGAAAGGAAATGTGAAATGAAGTATGTTTTGGGGCTGAGGATACAATTCTATGACTGGAAACTTGCTTAGCATGTGCAAAGCCCTGAGTTTAATCCTCAGTACCAGAAAACAATGTTTGAGGTCAGATAAAAAAGTCTATCTATACCTGGGATGTCAGCACTTGGAAAGTGGTGACAGAAATGGAATTTAAGGCCAAAATGAGAAATGAAATAGAAGGAAATTGAGCACAATACATGCCCCATATGTGTCCCATCTCTGCCCCGAGGTATCTACAAGCCAAAATGCAGAGATACAATGTGCAGTCCCTGAAACAATCTTACTGGGTGGAAGTAGTAGGAGTGGAAATTCGGAGCTGCAATTGGGGTTTAGTGGGCGGACTGAGAAAACACAAACAGCAACAATAAAATCCACCAGAACTAAGGAGCCAAATCTCTAAAGATTTTCCTCAAAGTCAATCTTTTCAGGTTTTGGTTTTGTTTGTTTATTTGTTTGGGTTTTTTTTTGTTTGTTTACATTCCAAATGTTGGCTCTCCCTTCCTGGACCCTCCTTCCCAAAATTCTTCACTCCATCTCCCACTTTGCCCCTGAGAGGATGCTCTGCCATCCACCCACATCTCACATACACCTGACCCGCCCCCAACATCCCCTTTTTCTGGGGCATCAAGTCTCTACAGATATAGGTGCATGCTCTCCCACTGAGGCCAGACAAGGTAGTCCTCTGTTAGATATGTGGACAGGGGTGAGTGAGACATGGCCAGTCCACGTATGCTCTTTGATTGGTGGCTTAATCTCTGGAAGCTCCCAGGGGTCTGGGTCAGTTAAGACTGTTGGTCTCCCTATGGGGTTGCAATCCACTTCAGCTCTTTCAATCCTTCCCCTAACTCTTCCATGGGGTCCCTAACCTGAATCCAATGATTGACTATAAGTATCTGCATCTGTCTCAATCACGCTGGTAGGTTAGAGGACAGCCATGCTAGGCTCCTGTCTGCAAGCACAACATGGCATCTATAATAGTGTCAGAGTTTGGTGCCTGCCCATGAGATGGGGAGGGATGGGGTCACTGAACTTCAACTCTGTTTCAAAAAAAAATTAATGTAATATTTTATTCATCTTTTGAGAATTTTATACATATATATTATGTGTTTTGATATTTTTTAATTTTGACCATTACCTCCAATCCTCCCAGACCACCCTCCACCATCTTGGAGGATGATGGCATGCAGGCAGACAGGGTGCTGGAGAAGTAGATAAAGAGTTCTACATCCAGATACATAGGCAGCAGGAGAGTAGACATACTGTGCCTGGCAAAAGCTTTTGAAACTTCAGAGCCAAACTTCAGTGACACACTTTCTCCAACAAGGCCACATCTATTCCAAAAAGTCCATACCTCCTAATCCTTTTAATCCTTTCAAATAGTAACACTCCCCGAATGACTAAGCATTCAAATATGTGAGCCTATGGGGGCCATTCTTACCTTTCCCAACTTCATGTACTCTTGTATAACACACTACACACACACATGTCACACCACCACACACACACAGAGTCCATGAGTCCAAATAAGTCCAATTAGTTCTACCAGAATGTCCATGGGTGTGGAGTCATCCGCTGGAACATGGCATAACCCCTGAGGAAAACTAACTCACCTCCCCTCAGAAAATATTGACTGTCAATAGCTCCTCACCACGGATAGGACTTCATGAGCCCTTCCCCCATCTATCAGGAATGTTGACTGGCTGGTATCATGTGCATGTCTGGGAAAGGATATGTAGCATAAATGTTTCATCTATGGATGACTATTCCAAAGACACTTATTATCTGATTCAAAGTCAACTTTTAAGCTGTCTTGGTCAGGGTCTTGTATTCCTGCACAAAACATCATGACCAAGAAGCAAGTTGGGGAGGAAAGGGTTTATTCAGTTTATACTTCCACATCACTGTTCTTCACCAAAGGAAGTCAGGACTAGAACTCACACAGAGCAGGAACTTGGAAGCAGGAGCTGATGCAGAGGTCATGGAGGGGTGCTGCTTATGGGCTTGCTTGCTTCACTGGCTTGCTCAACTTTCTTTCTTATAAAACCCTGAACTACCAGCCCATGGATGGCACCACCCACAATGGGCCCTCCCCCCCTTGATCACAAATTGAGAAAATGCCATACAGATGGATCTCATGGAGACATTTCCTCAAGAGAGGCTCCTTTCTCTGTGGTAACTCCAGCTTGTGTCAAGTTGACACACAAACACAGTCAGTATACCACACAAAGAAAGCTGCTCAAATGCTGTAATGGCTCCTAAACTTTGTCTACACTGCTGAGCCTGTAAAAGATGCTTAGAGTGGTGGTTTGAATAGGTTTGGCCTCTATAGATTCATGTTTGAATTACTGGCCATAGAGAGTGACACTATTAGAAAGTAGGGCCTTATCATACATAATAGTATGACCTTCTTTGAGGAAGTATGTCATTGTGGGGGTTGGCTTTGAGGTCTCCTATGCTCAAACTATACCTAATGTGACATATAGTCTCCTCCTTACTGCCTTTGGATCAAGATATAGAACTCTCAGGTCCTGCTGCAGCACCAAGTCTGCCTGTACAATGCCATGTTTCCCACCATGACTGTAATGCTTTATAATGGACTAAACTTCTGAAACCGTAACTCAGTCTCAGTGAAATGTTTTCCTTTATAAGAGTTGTCTTGTGTCTTTTCACAACAATGAAACCCTAAGACACCTAGTGTGCTAACATAAAGGTTTGAGGTATATGCAACATAAACATTGATGTCTAGTATGGTGGCATCTTAATCATTAATTTAATTAATATATTTAATTGTTCTTTTTAATAAAACTGATAAACAGAGATTACAGAGGCAACAATCAGGCTGGCATTTCATTCCAGCCATTGCAAAACATTGCTAAATCCCAGACATTCAATAGAGGGCTAGGGGGAGCCATAAACTAGATATCTAGGTATGATAGGCATAGCATTAAGGGCTATGCTTTAGGACTAAGGATAAAACATTACCCCTTCCAGAGTCTAGATAGATGGCTCTGTGGGCTAAGGCACTCTCCATCAAGTATGATGACCTAAGTCCAAACCTTAGGACCATGGTAGAAGAAGAGAACCAACTGCTGCAAGCTGTCCTCTGAACTCCACAGGCACCATGGCGGTGCGTGCGTGCTCACAACACACACACACACACACACACAACACCACGCCACACACACTAAATAAATAAATAAATAAAGGACAGAAAGAAGAAAGAAAGAAAGAAAGAAAGAAAGAAAGAAAGAAAGAAAGAAGGAAGGAAGGAAAGAAGGAAAGAGAAGGAAAGAAGGAAGGAAGGAAGAAAGGGTTGTTTTAAAAGATTAAAAGAAAATAATATCCCAAATCTGAAAGACTATTTACAAAAAACAAATACACCAACCTATAGTAAGATTCACATTTAAATGTCAAAACAAGATAAGACTGTCTGTTCTTACCACTTCTCCTCAACACAGTACTAGAAGACCTAACCAGTTAAAGTGAGTTCAAATGCAGGTGCTCTTGGAAACCAGAGAAATCTTATAAACTAAGAGATGAGCGGTTGTATAATAAGAGGCACTGAGTATAGGTACTGAAAAAAACATCATGTCTTTGGTGACATCAATAAACACCCTTAACTGGTGGGCCCACCTCTCCCATCTCAGAAAGTAATTCAAATGTTTCTTTTTTTTTTTTTTTTTTTTTGGTTTTTTGAGACAGGGTTTCTCTGTGTAGTCCGGGCTGTCCTGGAACTCACTCTGTAGACCAGCTGCCTCGAACCAGAAATCCGCCTGTCTCTGCCTCCCAAGTGCGGGATTAAGGCGTGCGCCACCACTGCCCGGCTTCAAATGTGTTCTTACAACAAACACAAGCAATTAAAGGCTCAGATATCACATGAAAATCAAACACATAAAATTAAGGCTAAAAACGTAATATATCTTCATCTTTCATGTACACATCTAGATATCCAGAATAGTACTGTAAGAACTATATAGTTTCCACAGAAAATAACGGAATTACAGGAAGTGCAAAAGGTGTTAAGATGCAGAATTTGCTTCAGCAAGTGCTTTTGTGGCCCATTTTATAGCAAGTCTCCAGTAAACTTCCTTGGGTTCCTTACAATAAAGACAATAGTATAACTTGCATGAAACCTTGTCTTCCACTCATGAGGCATTTCAGTGATGACCTCTGTCACAGGATCCTCTAGAGTACCCACTGACATGGTATAAAGAATCTAACTTGTCTCTTTCACAGTGTCCTCTTCTGTATTTCCTCCAGTCTCTCCATTGTCCCACTAAAGGTGGGGTCTTCCTTCTACAAGCCTGTCAGCTGCATCACCTCTAACCTTAGCTTTTGTTCTTGTTTTCCCTTTGCAAACTAAAAATGAAGTTTATCCTTTCAGATCCATATAGAAGATTTTTCTAATCCTTTTTGGCTTATGGCTTTCAACAAGCCAATAGATTATTGAAAATCAGTGGGAGTAAGCCATTGCCTCCTGTATACCTTTCAACGTTGTATTGTAAACATAAATGGGTGAATAGCCTTCCTTTAAAACAGTAATAATTTCTCTTGTATTTCTAAGCCTTTTTTATCTGTAAGGCACTTCTACCTACCTTTCTAATCAGTGTACAAAAATTAAGTCTATGTTATGGGTCTTTGCTTATCCAGAACCCGGCATCATCTACTGGACTTTACTTAAAGATACCAGCATCTTATTTAACAGCATGCCAGGAGCTATCACCTGAACAATATGCTGTCCACTGAAGTTAGAAAAAAATGTCAAGAAAATCCCAAAAGCTTCCATTACAAGTAAGGATGCAGCTGACTTTTTATGTGAACAGAAATGGCTCCTGTGAACCCCTGCTATTGTCCTCTACATAAGAAATGACCTAATACACATAGGAGACTAATAAAGATTCATTTTACTCATATGGGTTTTTAAAATAGAAACTGTGTAACAAAGACATATGTACTATTACACATTCGTTATTTTTTTCTAATATTCATTTCTCATTTTGAACAGTTTCAAAATGCACATCATCACAAAAACTCCAGGCTAATTTTAAGTTTGAGTAAGTACCTCATTTATAAGAAGGTTCTGTGATGAATGAGAAAGGGACTACAGCTCCCCAGTGTTCCACCTGTGAAGGCTCTCACCCAGTGTTCCACCTGGGAAGGGCTCACCCAGTGTTCTGCCTGGGAAGGAGTCACCCAGATGAGTGAAGAGGACAGCAATGTGACAGCTAATGCTGGCTATTTGATATGACCTAGAAGCATGGAAGATAGTCTTGGCACATCTGTGAAGGGTTTTATAGATTACATCCCCTTGAAAAGAGAAGATGTGCCATGACTGTGAGCAGCAGTGGGGCATAGGCTGGAGCCCTGGAGTGCATTAAAAGTAAAAATCAAGCTGAATCAATATTTGCCTCTCTCTCTGTTTTTCTACTGTAGACAAACATGACCATCCTCCTCAAATTCCTGCTTCCACGACTGTCTCACCGTGAGCACTTTTTCCCTCAGACTGTAACTGTAAACTGTAAGCCCCTCCTTCCTTAAATCCCTCCTTATCTAGAATTTTTCCTAGGAACCATAGAGGTTAAGTAGTACAGTTGGAAACTACTTGTTTGGAAAATAAATTAGCATAAACAAACCAATTTGTTTCAGTAATGCAGGAATGTATATAAATGTATATGTATATATATTCCTATATTTTTAAATAAATTAAATAGTTGCTTTTAATTTTTCAATAGAAAACATGAAATAATTAAAACATTTACTTTAGTTTGGTTTAGTTTTGGAAAACTTTGGAAATTTTTCACACATATTCCATATAACTATTGTTCTCCTTTGGTTTCCTGTGCATTGCTAGCCTAGAGTGGCTAGGGGTTCCTCCAATTACAATAACTCTGAGAGAAAAAGAGGGAGATGACTTTTTTAAAGATGACTTCACATAATAAAGTTTATATTAAAACCTGTGTTCACTCCATGGCAAACGCTTTAGAACTTAGGACAACTCAGATAACTCTAAAGCATAAAATAGTTTAAAACAACACCCCTATTTTCAGATAGTTCTGTTTAGTGAACAAAATCGAGCACTCTACAGCCAATAAGTTGAAGCTGTCCTGAAAGCTACACTGACAAGGTGAGTGAACAGGAGAACAGGAAGGTAGGGACACTTGCTTTAGGGGAAAGTTGAGGAAGGTGGGGAGGCAGGAAGGGTCTCTCTAAGGACTTGTTCTGGTGTTGATGGTTGGATTTTACCTAGTGGAGATGAGAAGTCAGGGCAGACAGACACTCAAGGCCAAGGAACCAAGGCAACAAAAACTTGACCAAAGCAGACACGTATGTGGAGCTAGTTACAGAACTTTACTTAGAAACTGTACTTCTGAGAGTTCTGCCATTTTAAAAAAACAAACTGCACCACTATTTATTTAACATAATATTTAAATGACACTCTAAAACATTAATGCCTAGTTTAGTTCCTTATTAAGCAGCAATATCCATGAAATCACACATCTGAAGTGTTAATTACATGGTTCTAATATCCATTAAACAAAATAAGTCATATACTTGTACAAAGACTTGCACTAGCACCACTCAGAGTTGTCTCTCGTGCCCCCGGGGGCCAGCACTCTGGAGCTGGGAAGTGCTTGCTGCTTTGCAGTTTTCTTGAACTGTGGAGGAAGGTGGGGAAAGCTTTCTACTATGAGATCATGCTCTAATAAAGCACTGAACTTCTGCCAGAAGCAAGCAGATACTGATGAAAAATGCTAACACAAGTGGAAGAGAGAAAGATAATTCAGTAAGGTGAGAAGAAAAAGGGGATCACATGATTGCACAGGGGGAAAAACTACTTTGTCACAGGAATCTAGTGGGGAAAAACAAACTGATAGGTAACTTTAAGTTAGGTAATTTGGGGTTTATTTGTTTTGTTTTGAGTGGACACTCGAGCAAGGGTATTGGGATAACTACTAGCCATAATTAGTTTTTTGAATTTAAATTTCCGTTAATTTGAGTTCAGCAAACTTACCTTTCAATGCAGCAGACACACTAACCGATTATCAAGTACTCAAAGTCACATGACTTGTGGTTACTGCATTGAATAGGGAAAATACAGGGCATGCTCATCATAGCCCCAAATTTCTCCTTTTCCATCTTTGTATCTATATTTGCAAACAAAAACTGCATATATTTCAGACATATAATTATAAAGTATAATTTTAAAATATATACAGATTACATAATTACCACTGTCAAGCTAATTAATATTCTTACACCTCACTGTTGCTGTTTATAGGTTTTGGAAGTGTAAAAGACTTGCTATTTTTGTAAATCTTGAGTTAGATAATATAGTATTCGTACAATATAGTAATATAATACGGCTTTCATGCTGTATATTAGATATCCAGATTTATTCATTGTAAATTATTTAATCATTGTTCCTTTGAGTAGCATCTTCCCAATGAACAATACTGTACTAGGCATACAGGATGTGAAGTACTAGCATTGTAAACTATGCTGCTGTACAGGGAAAATCCCCCAAATGAAACTCATGAGGCCCATTTTACTCGACACAGAAACTAGACAACAATGGCCTAATGAAAGGAGAGATACAACTATCAGTAAACAGGAAAAGGCTGTTGTCCTGTAGGAGCCTTGGATCATGAGCTTGCTTGCTTGATTATAGCAACATGTAAAATACTACATAATGAGGAAAAATTCCCAGTGCCTCATGGTGTTGCTGGAATCCCATGGAGAAGCATCTTTGACGAAAAGAACAAAACAGGAAGACGGTTCTACGTTAGGGCTGCACCTCCAGAACTCTGAGTTTCTACTGAGGGTCACCTATATCCTCTACCAGGCTACCAACCAGCACAGATGTCCCTCCTGTTCATAACTTAAGATTTCTCTCCTGGACACACTTTCTTCTGACTACTCCTCTCAGCTTTTTATATACTTTTATACAGTTCTTATTCCCATCAATAAGAATGGACTAAGAATATCCATAGAAAACACTGTATTAAGGAAAGCATGCATTGGGAATGCTTACTAGAAGCATAAAACGTTCTAATAAATACTGTAAATATAAGCCGCAGGACTGTTCCTATCTCTTTGTTTTTGCACAGCTTACAGAGCAGTGTATAAACTGGATTGGTGGAAGTGGAGGCAGGCTGTATCCTTGGCTGTGAAGCCTCAGTCTCCTAAAAATCAGCAAACCCTTGTGCTGGATGTTGGGATATTGAAGTTTCTTACAAAATACACGATATGACTCTAAAACTGAAGGACCTTGAATGGAAACTGAAATGTCTCCAAGTCCAGTCATCAGTGAGAATAATGACTGCTTCCAAAACACTCCAGGCAAATGTTTAAAATCATGCCAAAGGATGGCCATCTTTGAAAACAGTAACTTACTAGTGAACAGAGGACTTCAAAACTGCAGGGAAAATTTGGCAACTTAAACACTGAGTGTGGCAGTGTATTACTTCCTTCCTTAAGGCTTTGAAGGGTTAAAGAAGAAAACTTCCACTATGTATGAGCAAAGTAAGAGCCTGAATTCAAGATCATTTCCAAACATTAGAGAATCATGAATTAGTATAGGTAGTATAGGAATGCAAGCACATCTGCATGTGTGCACATGTGTGTCTTTGTCAATGTGTGTGTTCAGGGAGGTGAGCATGTGCTCATCATGAGTCTGCATGTAAAAGACAGAGGACAATTTGGGGTATTATGCCTCAGGGACTATCCACCATGTTTTTTGAAGTACAGTCATTCATCGGCCTGGAGTTCAGCAATTAGAGTAGGTTGTCTGGCCATCAAGTCCAGCCATTAGATGGTCTGTCTTTGTCTCCACAATGCTAGGGTTTCAAGTATATACTACTGATACTGTCTAGAAATGATACAGTCTAGGGGTCTTGATCAGGTTCCTTTTCTCTGACAGTTAAAGAATTAATAAGCATGAAAATCTGAAGTACAACAGATAGCAGCAGAGGAATCTCAAGAGTCACAGACAGGATCAATAGTTGAGCAAAGGTGTTTATTGAGGGTGAGGAACATGTGCACACATACATACACACACACAAACACACACACACACACACACACACACACACACACACCCTTTGCAATGCACTGTAGCTTGGGAGGGACTCAGAAAGCAAAAGTTCAGTCTCTCCTTGAGGCCTGGGAATTTTGAAGCCTTTGAAAAACACTTCTTCCTCTAATTTAATGTTGGTCAGTTTGAAGACAGGTAAGATGGTTGCTTGGTCCACAACTGTTGTGTGACATGTCCTGCTCCAGTCAGTTCATCAGCATGAGACCTGATAGTGGGAGACAAAAGCTCCCAGGCTTTTGTCTCAAGTCAATAGTTTGAGGAAGAAGCTGGCCTTCTTAGAAATTTGCACCTGTATTATATAGTCATGGCCTGACTTACTATCTGTCTGCTTACCAGGAATCTGTCTAACTCCTGTTCTCTCCCTAATGTGCCAGGGTTATTGTTGTTTGTTTGTTTGTTTTTTACATGTGTCCTAGAAGTTGAACTCAGCATCTTACCAACTGAACTATCTCTCCAGCCCTGAAAGGACTATCATGATTCTTGTGCTAGAGTTTATTTCATTTTTGACTAAAGAACTTCTTAACATATAACTTGTATAGAAGTATTCACTGGAACTTTGAATGTTTTAAGATGATCTTTTTGAATACTCACTAACTCATTGCACAGAACCAAAAAGGAGGTGTACATATGTCTAAGACTGCTACTTAAAGATGCTTCACAGCTGATGTGCAAAATCCAGGAGGCGTTTCTCTCAGTTTACACCAGACAAAGCCAGGGAGGCCCACATGATAGCAGGAAGCCAGACAACTTCACTACTCCCCACTGCTTAATCACTGGGTCAGACAAAGAACCTGGCAAGTTGCCATCCACCTTGTCAGGGCCATTTGCAAGGGAAGCCAGAGACCCTCCTCCACTTCAGTCTCCCTCAGCATCCCTTTCTATTGTCATAGAAACAAAGTGTGAGGAAGAAGGAAGAGGAGGCAGGTGAGAGTGGATAGGTGGAAGAGGGAAAACATAGATAGGCATGTGTCTTACCTACAATGCTTGGTTCTTGTTGACAATGAGGATGATGGAAACAGTTAATGACAACATTTGGAGACTGGTGTTCCTGTCTATTCCATTTACTCACAGTATTTGGAACTGAGAAAGGATAGAAAACCAGTTAGACATCTAAAATGGGGTGCTTAATTGGCTGTTATCAAGCCATACTTCAGAAAAGAATTTTCTAACTACTGCCCAAGGGCAAGGATAATTGAGACAGGAGTTAACGATAATATGTACCTGTTGGCTAATATTGGCAAAGGATTGAACTCTCCTCAGAAAATGAGAATTTTTGAAAATTCAATTGCAGACAGATCAGGGCTATTAACTTTAAGCAACAGAAATTATATCGATTTGAAGCAAAGAAGGGGGAAGATATCTATTGGTTCACTCATTAAACCAACCATAGAGATCTCAGGAAGGACTTTAGATAACCTTTCTCTCTCTCTCTCTCTCTCTCTCTCTCTCTCTCTCTCTCTCTCTTGTGTGTGTGTGTGTGTGTGTGTGTGTGTGTGTGTGTGTATGCTGGACTGACTGGATAAACTGGAGTTCTTCTTGCAATTTCATGGGAGAAGTCTTTCTTTCATATACACAGGGCTACTTGGATCATCAAGGCACTTCAAATATTTCACTCCCACCTATTACTTTCTTCACAAAAGACTCAATCAAAATATCCATTCCTCGCAGTATCAAAGGGTATGATCATTTTACCAAAAGGTCAAGATGTCTCCTCCCATGGCACCATTGCTATACAGTCATGCCTGCCTAGAAAACAGAGGTAGGCCAAAGACAAATAGCCTAACTAAGAGACTGGGTAGAACCCCTCAGTTAGGACAGTCTTATTAAGTATGTAGGAATCCGATGTTCCTAAATGGGTCCCATATGGACAGGACAATTGTAATTACTAATGTGTCACCATTTAAAAAGTAATTGGAGTGTTATTTATATATTTATTTATTTAGAGTACAAAGTCAAATCCTTTAAAATATTCTTTTCTCACTTCCCAGAACTGATTAAAATCTGTTTGGTGACAAGATAAAAGAGATAATAAGATATTGGTTTACTGATCATTATGGAAATCATTTTGGAGTTTGGGGGTGTTCTTTGCAGTTTTGTTATTATGGGAAAACTCAGTGAAGGGAAATGGAGCATAAAGTAGAAGGTTGTTTCTTTTTTCTTCAATGACTTAAATGTTTTACCTTATTTCAAAAGCACACAGAAAAAGATTTTATGAAATGTAAATAAAATATACAATAAAAAAATTTCTAAAAAATGAAAATATATTAAAAAAGAAAGATTTTATAAAAAACAAAACATACACACAAAGAGAGATATACACATACACAGAAAGAGATATTATAAGACAGAGAAAGAGAGAGAGAGAGAGAGAGAGAGAGAGAGAGAGAGAAGGGAAGTGTATTTTTTCCTCACATACAAAGACAAGACTTGCTTTAGATTTAGTTCAGAAAGAACTATGTAAAAAAGATAGATCTACCTTTAGGACTCTATAGCTATTACTCTATTTCAGGTTTTATTTTTCTTTCAAAAATCAAGGCTGAAGTTTGTAGCTAATTAGAAGAATGTTTGCTAAACATGCACAGAACTCTGGGTTCAATCCTCAGCACCTTTTGATCCTAAACAGGGAGATAGAGAAAGGAGGATCAGAAGACCATCCTTGGATACACTAGGCACTGTCTCAAAGGAAAAAGATGAATTCTTACGATAAAAATGTTCCCAGTAAAAAGGATAAATTAAAGGGCAGTCCTTTGAGAAATACATATGTATTTTAGAAACAAAAGCACAACATGGAAAAGTGACAATAAAAATGTGTTGCCCCCTTCCTGCTTGGGCAGACTCATAGCTGGTCTGCTCCCAGGAAGATATCATATTCAGACCCATCCCAGAGGATCTGCTGCACTCAGAGCAGTTGAAAGGCATGTTTGTGTTTTTTCTGCAGGATGCTGAAGGAGCATGGTGGCTGCCAGAGCAACAGTTGAGACATGCTGATGCTGGGACAAAGAAGGATTGTGACCTGTGAGCTTGCTGAGAGCCCTGACAATGGTGACTGGAAAGCTGTATTGTTCCTGACCTACTTTGCTTACCTATACCTCAGATGGGACAGCCTGCCTTGCCTCAAGTTTGTAGACCTTGTGGAACAGACAATCAAAAAGAGAAGTTATATGACTCTTGTTATTTTTCTTAAATGTGATCAGTTATTCAGACTCAATCATGGACTGGTCAAGAAATCAATTCAATATTGAAAATAACAGTCTTCATTTGGAAGGCTGGTTCTGGACATTTTCAGAGACATATTTGGAAGTTAGCTGCAGTTCTCTATGATATTATGTTAGCAAGAGATAAAGATGGGACAGGATCTAGGTTTCAAACAAATGTTAGTACATGTGTTAAGGTTCTTTTAATTGTCAAGTTAAAATTAATTTTGCTTCTTTACAATATTTAATGTAAGTTGCATTGATAGTACATTTAATAGTGTTAATGTGTTGAAACCCAGCACATCTGTTACAGAAGTCTTTCAACCAGCTGTTTATTTTATTACCCTGAGTATCCTAGAACCTTGGTCTTCTGAAAAAAGCTTGACAAGTACTGGAAGAAGTGAGTTAGGCTTTAAACAGAAGCAAGAGGGTAGTGGGCTTGATTATTGCTGGTACAACAGCTTTAATTACATTAATTGCTAGCACCACTGCTTCTGCAATTCCTTTGACACAAGAAGTTAAGAGAGCTACTTTTGTTAATCATTTAGCAAAAATTGTTACTTATGTGCTTAATATACAAGAAGATTTAGATGGGCATTTGGAACAACAGATTGATGCTCATTTATCCTATTCAAATTATTGGAAGGAGGTTCAGAGTTTAAGAGTAAGGAGATATCTCACGTGTCATGCCAAATACCATTTGATTCATGTTAGTTCTAAAATTTACAGTGGTAGTCATTATAATTAGGAAAAAGTTTAAAGACACTTGCAGTGTATTTGGCATAATTCTAACACCTCTATGGATGTTTTAACTTTGCATAGTGAGCTTATGAATCTCAATAATGCTGCTCTACTGAGTGTTGTTGTGGCAGATACTGCTGATAAAATTACTCATGGCCTGAGGTCAGATTTCCATTTTGTTCAAGCTTCAAGAATGGCATATATAGCTTGATCATGCTAGCTCTTTTTGTCCTGGGAATACTTTTATTCCTGTCCATCATGTTAAAGCTTGTCTTTAACAACATCAACATGTTGGCACCAAAGTACATGACTTGAAACCAAAAATGGACCCCCAGACAGAGTTATTAAATTAACAGACTGGCAGGCCAAGGATGGATAAGATTTTGCACAGAGCCTTACCAACCTAAGACAGAAGTGCATTGCTTTTGATAATGCATATTCCATGATGGGTAAGAAGGCATTCTTGTCAGAATGACCTAAGACAGGATCAGTTTTATTTACAAATAAAAAATAGGGTAGAGGCAGAGAGATTTTGGGGCTGCTTGGCAAGAATCTGACATTGGCCAAGGACAAGGAAGTAGGCTTCAGGCAGGAATCTAAATATTAGGCTAGAACAAAGAAGTAATTTCAGTCAGGAATCTAAACATTAGGCTAGAACAAGGAAGTAATTTCAGGCAGGAATCTAAATATTAGGCTAGAACAAGGAAGTAATTTCAGGCAGGAATCTAAATTTTAGGCTAGAACAAGGAAGTAGGCTTCAGATATGAAAATGACTTTGGGCTAGGATAGGGAAGTTGGTTCAGATATTTTTGTCATCCTGATAAGCCCTTAGAAACAGTGATCAGGGGAGTGTTCACAGAATTTTGTTTATTACCTTGCTTGTTCTTTGACTATTTGTGTTTATTGTCTTGTTTGTTCCTTGACTATTTGCATCTATTGTATTGCTAATTCCTCAACCTAGAACTGACCTTAATAATTGCATGTAATTAAAATGGTATAAAAGCAAAAAGGAGTGGCAGTTTTGACTGTTCTTACCCCATGCCACTTGCCCTAAGCTAAGCAGGTATCAGGCTACTGGAAGCCACAGGACACTGCTCTAGGGGTGAGGAAGTACAGTCTCAGGTCCTGAGGACAGCTGGAGCTAGCTCAAGGGTCCCTGGGCCTGCAGGGAGGCCAAGGTCATCTGCTTCTCAGGCTCTTGGGCACCCAGGCACCACTGGGATCCTCAGGAGAGCTGAGAACTTAAGAGGGGCCCAGGGTCAAAGGGAAAAGATAGGGAACTCTGGCTGAGTACCTCAAGGAAGAGTCCTTGGCTTGATGGTCATGGCTGGGAGCACAGAGAGGCCTAGTTCAGGAGACTAGACAGCAGCTCTGTAGGTGAAGGCCTTCTCTATGGCTTTCCATGGTGGATCCCAATGCAAAAAGGCAGTCCATGGTTTTAAGACTTTTATTTTATGGTGGAAAGTAGATAAGTAAAAACTATACCCCAGTTTCTCAGGGTGGCCTAATGTTAAATACTTTTTGCAAGGAGGAGTGTCTGGGAAGGAAAGCTTAATTGACTAAGCCCTTCGGGCTTTAGGTACCTCATTAAAATGGAGATCTGTGGAGGGGCTTGGGGCATTGCCCTTACATTACTGATGGCCAGAAATCTATGGAGGACTGTGGCTAGTGACAGGGGCCTAGTGTCCAGGAGCATGTCAAAACACCTTCTGTCCCCCAGGACGTGCTCGACCAGGAACTAGGCTGCCTTTCACCATCCTATACTCCCAGAAATAGGCATAGTCTTAATCAAAGACATGACTTTTGAAAGCAATGAAAAGATACTAAAGGATCAGGTGCAATGATAACAACTGTAACCCAGCACACAGAAGGCTGAGGTAGAAAGACCATGAGGCCAGCTTGGTATATAAAATAAGACCACATCAGAAGACAAAATGAGGGGGGCAGAGAAAGAAAAAGAAAGACATTGAAAATTCACGATACAATATTTGCATTTTTAAAAATTGAAATCCAAGCTTAGTGTAGGACCCCGAAGGGCTGCTATGCCCTGGGTGAGACTTTCTGTGTGCTGCTGTCTACTAAGTAACATTCTGCGGTTCCTCTAGGATCAAAACATCCTGACTAAGGCATGGTGCCCAGGAAGGGAATTTACACTTGGCACCCTATTGCCCCCCAGTTGAGTTCCTGTTTTTTCCTGAGTTTGTATTTTTCCTTCCCTGGCTTGGAGTATATATTGAACCTGCTCAGTAAAGGCATTGGAATTTTCTCACAACGGATGACCCAAGTCTGAATATTTCTTTAATCCCCCAGGCCTATGCCCAAGCTTGGAACTGCAGGCAGTGCCGGAGCTGTCAGCTTAGTGATACATAGCTGTAATCCCAACACTTGTGAAGCAAAGGTATGAAAATCATAAGAAATCTCAAGGTCATTCTTAGCTACACAGCAAGTTGGAAGCTAGCCTGGGCTGTGTGGGATCATCCCAAAACAACAAAGGCAAAATTTAAAGAATTTGAGTTTAATAGGTAGCTCTTACAGATTACTAAGCACAGCAGACCCTCCCATTTTAATCAACATCAAACATTGTTAATGAGATGGTCAGAGTTCAGAGAGGAAATTTAGTTAAGTGGCTAATACATTACACTGGTAAGTTATTTAGAATATATTTTGATAGGGTCATTCTTTCTACTTCAAAATAATCTCAGTAATGAAGAATCAGTGCTGTTTTACACCAAAAATTTAATCTGGCATCAGTAGAGATGACTGATGAGAAGTCCGAAGAGGGCTTTTGTTTGTTTTGTGTTTTTTCTTTACTTGTTCCTGGAAAAGGTTTTAATATGGGCCTGGAGGTATAATTCAGCAGTACAGTGCATGTTCTGTGTGCACAGGCTCAAATTTTGAAACTTAACAATATTTAACCTTGTACCACTCATACTATCAGTAGAGCACTTTAACACTGAGGCATTTTGGTTATTCTAAGTTTTTCCTCAGTATTATTACTTTATACTGTGATGAGGCAGTAATGGACAACTAACTAAAAAAAAAAAAAAAGGACTACACAGAGGGAAGAATTAATTAAAAAATCCAATAAAATGATACAATTTTAATATTTTTTTAAATTACTAAACCATAAAGTAAATGTTTGTTCCATTTTGATGTGCCCTATAAGGAGTCTTCTCATTCAAAAAGAAGTCCTAAATTTGACCTACATCTCTAAATCAAGTCAGATATGTTTTAAGTTGGAGGGACTACAAATATTGTCTGTAATAAATCTAATAAAGACAGTATCTGCTAATCTTTGAAGAACAGATAAACTCTGAATTGCTGGGAACATTTGTATTTGCCAAGCAGTGTTCTGTTCCAGTAAGGTTGCAAATTAAATATATTTTAGATTGTTCTACAATGAAAAGAAACTCACCCTGAATCTGTCAGGATTTGATACCCACCCACATCCATTTTATGCCAACATTTCAAGCCACATCAACCACAGTGGTAAATTCTGGAAGTTTTTAGAGTTGAAACTGTTTTTGAAATGCAAAGTTATATATGAAAGGTTTTAAACTTTTTGAAAGCATCACAGTTACCACAGGAAAAGAAAAGTTAAGTGGAAGGACAGAAAGAAAGATGAAAACAGCCTGGGCACACACTCAGGGTATGCTTTTTGGGATCATGTCAATTTCCTAGTGCTCATTGCTTTAGGTATTAATAGACAGAGTTCTTTAGTACAATAGATGAATATACAAATGAGTTCACACACACACATGTGCGTGCATGCAAGCACATGCAGACTTGCACCAAATAAAGATGTTAGATAAACCATAACATTGAAAACTGTTTTTTTTTTTTTTTCAGGGCTCCCAAACAGAAAGAACAATATTCCTTAGCTATTAAAAAAAAAAAAAAAAAAAAAAAAAAACTAGGAATAACTATTAAATAAAAGCAGCTACAATGTTAAATGGCCTTAAAGCATGTCAGGAGACATGAACTAAGAGAATAGAACAACATGACAGAGAAAAGTTTGTGCTGACACTGCAGACTCTATACTTAGTGGGGCACTGGAACTTAGCTCCCCACAAAGAAAGAAGCCAAAAGACGTTCCCATTCCATGACACAGAGTGGAAACTGCTCGTAGGCCCAAGACTGCATCACCAGACTGACAGCATTGAGAGACCAGTAGGAAAAGAACTGCCACTGGGAACCTTAAGTCAGTCCTCACCTGGAACTTGGTTAAGCTTCTCATCACCTGAACAAAGGCTAGAACCACAAAGAGAAATCAGTGAGAAGTATAAGAAGAGGCTCTACACAGACATCTCATCTATATATTTCCCAACTCCATCCACCAAAAGGGCCTAAAACACTCCAGTAGCAATGGACACTTCTAGCTAAGAACTAGGACTCCTTAAAGACCTGGCCATTTCTAGGACAAGAACAAGAAAAACGTAAGATTATCATGGACAATGCTACAGTACCAAAGGGTAGGGAAAGACTTCAAATACGAAATGATAGCCCCATAGCTAAGAGGCATAGAAAACTACCTGAAGGAGCTCCATATAGATACATCTAGAATAAACAGACTATACAACTAAACAACTGTAACTACTGTAGCATGGAATTCTAATACAAAATATGAAGTACTTTTACATAAATCTACAGTAATTTAAGTTTATGGAATATAAATATATATAAATATATTAGAGGAAGAAGAGAATGACTTCCTATAAAAGAAGTTGGGATCATTATCTCCTGCAGGTGAGGCTTAATCTTTTTTTTTTTTAATTAATTTATTTATTTAAATCACATCATAATTTACTTATTTACACAGGGGTTATAAAACAAAAAGGCAGGTTGTGGGGAAGGGAATGGCACCAGAGCATAGATGTTCAGGGGGAGTACAGATACCTTTCAGAACAGGGTATCAGCTGGGTGTAGGTTCAGGGGACAGGTCACTATGACTCTGCCTATGATTCACTTGTCCTTATCTAAGTTGGTACTGTCCACCGAGGCTGCCTATTTGTAAGACCTATGACTACTTGGGCTGGTAAATTTCCACAGAAGCCGACTGTTTATAATAGCTTATAGCCTGCTGTTTCAGTGTTTTTCCACAGAGACCCAAGATACATACCCAGAAGATATTTCAACATACAACAGGGCCACATGCCTCCACTATGTTCATAGCGGCCTTATTTATAATAGCCAGGAGCTGGAAAGAACCCAGATGTCCTTCAACAGAAGAATGGATACAGAAAATGTGGTACATTTACACAATGGAGTACTACTCAGCTATTAAAAACAGTGAGTTCATGAAATTCTTAGACAAATGGATGGAGCTAGAAAATATCATCCTGAGTGAGATGACCAAATCACAAAAGAACACACATGGTATGCACTCACTGATAAGCAGAAATTAGCCCAAAAGCACACAATACCTAAGACGCAATGCATAGACCTCATGAAACTCAAGAAAAAGGAAGAAGACCAAAGTGTGAGTGCTTTTGTCCTTTTTAGAATGAGCATCAATATTAGAATGGCTACTCCAGCTTGTTTCCTAGGACCATTTGCTTGAAAAATTGTTTTCCAGCCTTTTACTCTAAGGTAGTGTCTGTCCTTGTCACTGAGGTGGGTTTCCTGTATGCAGCAAAAAGTCGGATCCTGTTTGCGTATCCAGTCTGTTAGTCTATGTCTTTTTATTGGGGAATTGAGTCCATTGACATTAAGAGATATTAAGGAGAAGAGACTGTTGCTTCCTGTTATTTTTGCTAAAATGGGAGGCATTGTTTGTGTGGCTATCTTCTTTTGGGTTTGTTGGAAGTGGATTACTTTCTTGTTCTTTCTAGGGTATGATTGCTCTCCTTGTAATGGGTCTTTCCTGCTATTATTCTTTGTAGTGCTGGGTTTGTGGAAAGATATTGTGTAAATTTGGCTTTGTCATGGAATATCTTGGTTTCTCCATCTATGGTAATAGAGAGTTTTGCTGGGTATAGTAGCCTGGGCTGGCATTTGTGTTCTCTTAGGGTCTGCATGACATCTGACCAGGATCTTCTGGCTTTCATAGTCTCTGGTGAGAAGTCTGGTGTAATTCTGATAGGTCTGCCTTTATATGTTACTTGGCCTTTTTCTCTTACTGCTTTCAAAATTCTTTCTTTGTTTTGTGCATTTTGTGTTTTATGCATCGCAGAAACCTCATGAAACTCAAGAAGAAGGAGGAAGACCAAAGTGAGGGTGCTTTTGTCCTTTTTAGAACGAGTATCAAAAGATTCAACCAGAGCTCCCAGGATCTAAACCTCCAGCCTAAGAACAGACAGGGGCAAGCTGTCCTCTGAGAGGCTCTAACCAGCAGCTGACTCAGACAGATACAGACATCCAGAGCCAAACAGTGGATGGAGCTTGAGGACTCTTATAGAAGAATAGGTGGAAGGATTGCGGGCCCTAAGGAGATAGGAACTGCACAGGAAGATCAACAGAGTAAACGAACCTGAACCCTTGGAGCTCTCAGAGACTGAATCACCAACCGTGGAGCATACCTAGTCTACACAGATCTACCTCCATGGGCTGAACCTAGGCCTCCCTGCACATATGTTGTAAATGTGCAGTTTGGTTTTCATGTAGGTCTCAAACATCTGGAGTGGGGGCTATCCCAAGACATGCAGCCTGTATATGGAGTATGGTCTTCTAAAAAAAAAAAAAAAACAAACAAAAAAAACAGTTGTTCAGTTATTCATGGAATATTATTTTTTTATATCTCTTGTATTCAGTTTGCAACTACTTCATTGAGAATTTTGTTGTATGTATATTCATGAGGGATACTGGACTATAACTTATATATTTTTGTTGGGTTTACACTTGATTTCACTATTTCAATATTATTTGCTTTGTGAAGGAGCTTATTGTGGTTCTGAATTTTTTTAAACATAACTCAAAAAGTATTGCTTGTTTGAAGGCTCTATAGAATTCTTGTATAAGTATATCTGACCCTTGGTATTTTGCTTGTTTGTTTCTTTTCATTTTATTCTGTTTGAATGCTTTTTAAATTTTTTTGATTTGCTGAAAATAAAAAAAAAAAAAAAAAAAGAATGAGCATCAAAAGATTCAACCAGAGCTCCCAGGGTCTAAACCTCCAGCCTGAGAACAGGTAAAAAGGAAACATCCGTGATGTCTGCTGGTAGAAGCTCTAATCCTGATGCTGGCCTCCAGACTTATACTACTCAGACCTTTGATGGGCCATTAACAAGGACACCAAACAGCTAGAGACTGACATCACTAATCTGAAGAAATCCCTCGTTTCGATGTCTGAATTGATCTCCAAAAATTGCAAAGGACTTTGTTGGACTTGATTTACTCTTCTACAATAGAAAAGACTGTGTACAGCTCTTGACTGTGTACAGCCCTTAAAGAAGAATGTTGCCCTTACATAGACAAGACAGGGATGGTTAAAGAGAACATGGAAAAGGTCAGAGAAGGCCCAGAGAAATGACAGAGAAAGAAACAGAAAGAGAAAGATGAGAGCTGGTACAATGACTGGTTTTCAACCTCTCCATGGTTGTCAACCCTACTTCCTCCCATCTTGGGACCATTAACTGGGTTATTTCTGCTTATTTCTTTTAGTCTCAGGCCTTAAATAAGCTGACTAACTTTGTGATACAACAGATAGATAATTCGGTAGCAAAACCTATTCAGATACATTATCATAAGTTAGCTATGGAGGACCACGAGACTCAAGATGAGGTTGTTACTTTATACAGGGTGTTCCTCAAACCCATCTCCACCCAACCTAAAAGAGGAGACTTCCACCCCTAGACCAAGCAGAGAGGGGCTACCCAGAACCCTCTCTGTCTGGCGATCTGAATTCTTGCTTAGTCTGTGAGGCTAGGCACTGCAAGGGAATATAAATAAAAGTTTAAAATATCTATCTGGGTTCCCTGAGGGACAAGCCTGACTGCATAGGGGTTGATGTCAAAAGTATCCCTCTCCAGGAAAAAGACATCGGGAAGGGTATGGCCCTCATGCCACACTGGACAACGACAGGAGGACCGGAGAGATATTTGTGTCCCATGTTTATTGTGGCCTAATTTCCTAAAGCAAGGAAATGGAACCAGCGTCACTGTACATCAACATGTGAATGGAAAATGAAAATCTGGCATTTATATTAAAATGGAATATTATTTGGCTCTCAAGAAAAATAAAAATCACAGAATTTGTAAGAAAATGGATGAACTCAGAATACATAATCTTAAGCAAGGCTGCCCAAACTTAGGAAGAAAAAAAGGTTCATTTTTCTCCCCATATGATGTTCTTGGCCTTGAATATATAGATACATAAGTAAACAAATAGAAGTTTGGTACAGTATGATGTCTATAAAGGAGAAGAGGAAAGGGTAATGTTTTAAAAAGAAAATTTTAATGAGTTTGCATATATAGGATACCTTGGGAAATACTTTTGAATACTCTTTCAACATATCACATTGTTGATACAAGTCTTTAAGTGAGCAATGTCATAGCTGGAGACATGTCTTAGCAAATGAGAAGCACTGCTGCTCTTCCAGAGTATGCAGGTTCAATCCTCAGTACCATGTGGCAGCTCACAACAGTCTGTCACTCCAATTCTGGAGGACCTGATGCCCTCTTCTGGCTCCTAAGGCACCAGGCTCACAAGTGATACACAGGCCAGCATACATGTAAGCAAAAGACCCACATACAAAATGGGCAGTGTCCACATGGGATTCTATGACAAGCTGTCTTTTTACTTCCAGACCTGATTTTGAATTCTGTTTTTCATTGAAGGATGTAATTTTTACTTTGTATAAAAGGTCTATATTACATTGGTTTTGATTAATAAATGTCCTTTGTTTTTAGTATTAAAAATAAATAAATAAAAATTGTGGAAAATAAACTACAAATATCTAATAGATGCCTATAAGTCAATAAAGGGAACACAGAAGAGTAAAGGAGAGGTGACATTCAAAAAGATAGGTAGGGAAATGGCCTATAATTAAAGGCAAGCATCTCTAGTATATTTTTTTACAAAAAGAAGCACAAGGAAGCAACTTAAGTATAGAAATACGAACTACCACTTGTCACATTTTGAGAGTGTGGAATATACAAAATATAGAAAGATTTTCGAATAAAAGTGAAGATATTTTTGTAAACAGCAATCACATTAACAGAGAAATGTTTTCAACAATAATAAGAGGAGGTAGTATACATTAGTTAATAATTAACTCACAGTGCCAAAGTCAAATAAATGTCTTTTAAGACTGTGGATGAAATAAAACCAATATGAAAATGTAAAGTCTCAAAGAAGCTAAGGGGAAGAGCGACCCCATAGAAGACCAGCAGTCTCAACTAACCAGGACTCTTGAGATCTCTCAGACACTGAGTCACCAACATGGCAGCATACACTAGCTGATATGAGGCCTCTGACACATATACAGCAGAGGACTACCTGGTCTGGCTTCAGTAAAAGAAGACATGCCTAACCTCAAGAACTTGAGGACCCAGGGAGTGGGGAGTCCTAGTGGAGGTGGGGGGTGGGGTGGGGATGGAGACATCCTCCTAGAGACAGTGGAAGGAGGAATCGGATGAGGAACTGCGGGAGGGTGGACAGGGAGCGGTTAATGACTGGAGTGTAAAAAAAAAAATAAAAGTAAAAAAAATAATAATAATATAGCAAAAAAATACATGAAGGAAGGACACATTTTGTAAAGTATGTTGCAGCCCTAAGGTGAAAGAGCTTGGCATAGGAGGGGACAGAGGGATCTGTGTGTTTAAATAAGAAGATAGGACTAAAACATGAGACAATGTGGATGTTGAGGAGGGAGTGGCTTGAGATATAGAGCCCTGCCTATGTCTTATTTGGAGAAGAATGGAGAAAACAGATAAATATGAGACTCAGAAAGGCTGAAAGCGTAGTGGTGAAGCTGACCAAGCTCAAGATTGTCTGTATAGTCTGTTGATGGTGTAGCCTTAAGTAAGTTACTGAATTTCTCTAAATCTCATCTGTAACCATAATAAATGTTTATCTCACCAGTTTGTAACAATGATGGAACAAGTTTAGGGGAGATAACATTAAAAATCTGACAAAAGAATCTTTAAAACTAAGCAATAAAGAAATACTATTATTAAAACTCTAGATAGCTGAGGAGAACTTTGAACTTCTGGTTCTTCTACCTCTGCCTCATGAGTACAGGGATTATAGGCATGCATCACTATACCCGTTTATATGTGTGCAGGGAATAGAACTCATGGCTTCATGTGTGCTGGCCAAGCACTGCACTGTTCATGCCACTAGGCTTCTGCTCTGGACTTGCTTGCAACTAACAATGGTGACATTTAAATTTTGCAAGAGAGATTTCTGTGCATTTGGAGATTCTTTTGCCAATCATCTTTACCAGCAAACTTGCTAAGGATGACAGTCAAGAGTCTACATGTGGGGAGCCAGCAGCTTGGCAAAGGGGGCACAAACTTTCCCTTGTAGTTAGTGTTCTCTTAACCTAAGAAGAAATGCAACATTTCTTTTTCAGAACCGTGAGTGTGACTGTCCCCTACCCATGCTCTCTTGTGTTTCCCAAACTACAGCTGTCCCATGGAGAGCCAGCCCAGGAGGAAAACTGGGATCACAAGAGTGGGGTTTATAAGCACAAAAGGTGGGCAAAGTATGGCCTTAATGAGTATCACTTGGGACCAGCAAAAGGTAATAATCAAAAAAGAAACAAAGAGTGTCAGAAACAGAAATGGATGAGGTGTGGCATGTGGACTGGCAAGGGTAACAGTCATTGTTCAAAAGTGGCCTGGAGACAGAGGTCAAGAGGCAATAGTTAAACTTTCAGAAAATTTGCAAGCCAGTTGTTTGACAGTTACTATTAGATAGTGGGGCTAGAGGGACGGCTGACCAGTTAAGAACACTGGCTCTTCAAGAAGATTCCCAGCACCCACACAGCAGCTCATTAACTGTTTGCAAGTCTCAGGGGGATCTGGTGCCCCCTAACTAAATCTAACAATTTAGATAATTTAACTAAAAATTAATCTTTTTAGAATTAAATTAAAAAACAACACACTCAAACCTATGAGATGCCACAAAGGCAGTTCTGAGAGGCAAAGTCATAGCAGTAATTGCCTAAATTAAAAAAATGGAAAGATTTCATATTTGTAACTTAACTGCACACTTGAAAAGTTTGGAACAAAAAGAAAAATTAATACTCTAAAGCAGTAATGGCAAGAAAGAATCAAACTCAGGGATGAGATCAATAAAATAGAAACAAACAAAAAAGAATATGAACAATTCAGAAAATCATTACAAAACAGGAAGAGAATATTTAACTTAAATTAGGAACAAAGGAGGGACAACACAACAGACAACAAGGAAATCTAGAGAATCATAAGGACATACTTTTAAAAACCTGTATTCCATGAAACTGGAAAACTTAAAAGAAATGGATATGTTTCTGGATGTATATGACCTGTCAAAGTTCAATCAAGATCAGATAAGCAACTTAGACTCAAAACTTAGACAATCTTAAAGCATTTCCATGAAAATCAGGAACAAAATAAAGCTGAATGTTCTATTCACACTTACTCACTACAGTGTTTGAAGTCTTACCTAGAGCAATAAGACAACTGAAGAAGATCAAGAACATGCAAATATGAAAGAAAGAACTCAATGTATTTTTCCTTACAGATGATATGATTTTATCCATATATAATCCCAAAAACTCCACAAGGAAATTTCAACAGCTAATAAATACTTTCCAACAGCTAATAAATACTTTCAGCAAAGTACCAGGAGAGAAAACTAATACAGAAAATTAGTAGCTTTTCTATAGACAAATAATAAACAGGCTGAGAAAGAAATCAGGAAAACAGTATCTTTCAGGATAGCCTCAAAATATATCTTTGGGAATAACTTTAACCAAGCAAATGAAAGACTTGTGTAATAAAATCTTTAAGGACATTGAACAAAGAAGTTGAAGAAGATATCAGAAAGATCTACCATGTTCAAGGGTTAGTATGGTAAAAAAAAAATGACCAACCTACCAAAAGCAATCTACAGAGTCAGTGCAATCTCCATCAAAATTCGAACACAATTCTTCACTGAACTTGAAAGAACAATTTTTAGTTTCATATGGAAGCACATACAGAACACACACATACACACACACACATACGCATACACACCACTATATTTAAAACAAAACAAATTGTAAAATAGAAGAACTTCTGGAACATAGATATCCTGATATCAAGTAGTATCAGAGCAATATTAATAAAAATAGCATGATATTTGCACAAAACAGACATGTGTATCAATGGAACATAAATGAAGACCCAACCATAAATATAACACATCTATGGACACCTGATTTTTGACAATGAAGCAAAAAAGTATACAGGAAAAATAATAGCATCCTCAACAAATGGTCCTGGTCAAATTGGATGGCTGCATATAGAAGAATATAAGTAGATCCATACTTATCATCCTGCACAAAACCCAACTCTAAATTGATCAAAGACTTCAACATAAGTTCAGAAACCCTGTATCTGATAAAAGAGGAAAAGAGGAATACTCATGAATTCACTAGCAGGGAAAAGGGACTTTCTGAGCAGAACAGCAATAGCACAGGTACTAATATCAACAATTAATAAATAAACTGAAAGTCTTCTGTATAGCAAAGGACACCATTGTCAGAACAAAGCAACAGCCTATAGAATGAGAAAATTATTCATCCAATAGAGTTTTAATATGTAAAAAATATTATAAAGAACTAAAAAGATGTCAAAAAACCCAGCAAACCCAATTTAAAAATGGAGTACAAAAGTGAACAGAGATTTCTCAAAATATGAAATACAAATGATTAATAAATACCTAATGAATGTTCAACATTCAAAGTCATCAGAGAAATGAAATGGAACATAACTTAAGATTTTATCTTATACCTGTCAGAATGACCAAGATCAATATAGCAAATGATAGCTCATGCTGGCAAACATATGGGGTATGGAAAGTACTCACTCATTGATAGTGGGAGTGCAAACTTGGACATCTAGTATAGAAATCAGTATGACAGTTTCTCAGGAAACTGAAAACAGATCTACCTTATGATCCATCTATATGACTCTTGGACATATGTTCAAAGGACTTTATATCTTACTACAGAGACACATGCTCATATCTGTTGCTCCTTTCTTCATAATACCCAGAAATTGGAAATAGCCTAGATGTCCACCATCCGATAAATGAATAATGAAAATGTTGGCCATAAATATAATGGAATATTGTTCAGTTGTTTAAACATTTAAATCATGAAATTCACATGGAAATGAATAGAACTAGAGAAAAATCATTCGCAATGAGGTAACCCAAACTCCAAAAGACAGATACAATATCTCGTCTCTTTTTGTGAACATTGGCTTTTAAACACTCAACAGGCATGCTACTATATGAATAACCACAGAGGTTAGGTTTGGAACAAGGAACTAGGTGGTTACAGAAGGCTATCCCAAGGAAGCATATCCAGAACATATAGTTAGAGAAAAATGGGAATGAGGCGAGATAGGAGGACTGGAAAAATTAAACAGGGAGGGGGAAAGAATATGATATAAGGAAGGGAACATGGTGAGGCATAGCTAACACTAAGAGTCATTTGAAGGGTCATATGAAAACCTACTATAGTAGAAACTTCTTACAGTATAAACACATTTGAAAGAAATCTAAATGGAGTCATCAAATAACAGGAGAGACAAAGTCTCAATTAAATATCTTTGCCACCAAGTGGCTGCATGTGGGGCCCCATGCAAACTCTCAAAAAACTCAGACTATTTTGCCAAGGCTATTGATCGCTCTCTACCCTCTGATGGCAAGGCTTAACTGGTGAAGGCAACATCTATATATCTCATTGAACACAAAGAAGTTGATCTAGTGCCCAACCAGAGCCTTCAACTGGTGTTAATGGTATGGGAGAATAGTCTATACACTATCATAGAAGAAAGATAAACAGCAACTCTAATACAAACCCTTCAATCTACAATGGTGACCCACATACATATATGTCGGTGCAAAGAGTGGCACAAACATTGTGGGAGTAACCAATCATTATCTGTTTAGATTTAAGGCTCATTCCATGAGATGGAACCTATGTCTGACACTGCTCAAGTAACCAAGAATCAGAAACTAGATAAGCCATGGATCTTAGGAAACCAAATATTGTTTACTAAAAAAATTTGCAATAAAAATGACTCCTAAGAACATCATGCTGTACCCATAGATCAGTGTATCACTGAGCATCAGAGAAGCTTTCTCCTGAAGTAGAGGGAACTAATATAGAAACCCCCAACTGGACAACGTAACAGAAAGTGAGAGACCTTGGAACACTTAGTCCAAGTGAGATGTCTTCATCAAATTCCTCCTATAAGGGAACTCTGCAGAAGAGGAGACAGAAATATTGTAAGAGCCAAAGAAGATGAATGATACAAAGGAAACAATGTCTTCCAGGCACATATAAAGTCACATAAACTGTGGAAGCAAGCATAGGGCTTGCACAGATCCAATCCAGAGGTACTAAAATGGGGAAGTAGACACAAGCTCCCATCCCCAACCAAGAAACTCTCTCCAATTAACAACCACTTGCAAAGAAAAAATTAGTTCCTCCAAGGAATGCTCACTGATTATACAAACCACACTTAAGGGCAGGCCCCATCTCCAGCAGTAGTCCAACCCTAAAGGAACTCAAAAGAATTTTTGAAGATTTTTTGTCTCATTTTGCTTTGTTTGGTCTTTGTTTTGGTTATTTTGTTTAGTTTGTTCTATTTTTTCTGATCTTTTGCTTGGATATTATGGTTTCTGATTTTGAGTTTGCATAGATTTTGCTTGTGTTTGGTGTTTGTGTGTGTGTGTGTGTGTCTGCATGTGTATGTACAGTTCTCATGTTCTTTCTTAGTTTATTTTTTTGTTTGGTTTGCTTCATCCTTGTTTCTTTGGGCCTTTTTTTTTTTTACCTATTTGTTTTCTAAGAGAAAAAAAAGAAACATATGGAACTAGAAGGGTGGGGAAGTAGGTAGAATCTTTGAGAAGCTGAGGAGGAGGAAATGTGATCAGAATACACTGTATGAAAATTACTTTATTTTCAATTAAAAATTAAAAACAAATAATAAAGAAATAAATATTTATCCTTATGTCCACAGATAAGTGTTTCACCCACCACTCAACAAAGAAATTTCTATTTGCAAACAAATAGACAATTAACAAAAGCTACAGCCAATAAAAATGCAGAGAACAATTGATTTGTGATGCCTAGTCCTAACGGATCTGTCTACTGCACAATTTTTACACCTAAAGCTCAGGAAACAGAAAGGAAGAGAGAACAGCGCAATTATAAGACCCAAAGGAAGACAATGTGTGCTAGTAGCATTGCATCTCCTAGAAAAATCAGGGAAGCTACCCCATGAAATCTCAACCACATGGTTGTCTAAATAAGATCTGAACAAGAACAATATCAACAGACATGTTAACTTGGAGGGGGAAATATCATGGGGCTTCAACCCTAGTCAAAGAACTACAGCAACTAAGCAATGCTGGGAGAAGGAAGAAGTTGTATTTCCAGGAAAAGTCCTCCAACTGATTTTCTAATACCAAGTGTCCAGCCTTGAAATTATATACATACAAGTAACATTATATGGAACGGATTGTATTTAGATGTTTAGGACAAAGATAAAAAAATGTAAAAGAGGCTAGAAGCTAGAAATTTAAGAAAGAGCCAGAGGTAGAATACACAGGAGAATATAAAGGGAGAAATGGGAAAGGAAAAATTATGTAATTATACTTCAATTCCAAAAATAAACAAAAGATTAAAAAGTGTTCAACAATATACAACATATATTTTTGGTCTAACTGCAAATTAAGAATAGTAAAGTTAGGCTGGTGAGATAACTCATCAATTAAGAGCACTGGTTGTTCTTCTAAAAGTACTGAGTTCAATTCTCAGCACCCATGTGGTGGCTCACAACCATCTCTAAAGGGATAAAAAGCTAGAAGAGGGCTTCTAGCGTACAGGTGTACATACAGAAAGAGTACTCATACATAACCAATTACTTAATTTTAAAAAATAGAAAGGTTCATTATTAATTTAATAAATACCATTGCACTGGAGTAATTGTGATGGTAAAGCTTTAGAAGATTAGTTTTGAATTCAAGACAGAACAAACAAACAACTCACTGTTGCCACAAAAACTCAAAATTATAATAAAGGTCCTAGACAAGAAAAGAAATATTATATATAACAGAAGTGAATTTAATGAATAATACACAGAGCCACTGTGAGAAAAAACTATAAAGATTCAGTGAAAGACAGGAAAGATTTGAGCATAAAAAAATATATTCATGGTCATGGAAGGAAAATTATTTAGTCTCAACAATCTCACATTTAGTATCTATTGAAATAGTCCTAATGTGTTTTGAGTTCTCGCTTAGCATAGACAAGGTCTTAAATTCAATCCCCAACACATTCACAATCACACACAAAGCCATAATCCAGTCAAATTCCAAAATATTTATCAAAATGCTAAAAGTCTACTTCACAATGGAAGTGGACAACCAAGAATATAAATAATAATAATTTTAAGAAGTAAAATAAAATACTCTGCTCAGGAACAAAATAGAAAGTGAACAAATACTCATCAAAACTGTGCAGAATTAGCTTAGGTAGACTCAAGTATCTCTGTGGGGAAAAACCAGATTGCCTAGAAACATACCTGTGCCTATATGAGGCTGTTCCATGAGACAGGTGTTCATATTAGTACACAAGAAAAATGGAATGTCCAGTTAGAGCATGTTTGGATACAGACTATCTTGAGATTATATCTCCTTATACCATTTGTAAAAGTAAGTCACAGAAAAATTAAAGACTTAAAGAAGATTTTAAAAACTTTAGGCAAGAATATATTCATTACCTTGAACAGAGAAGAATTTTTAGAAGAGCATTAAAATCAGAAATCATAAGGGGAAATAATTGAGAAATTATATTATGTCAAAATGTAAAACCTAAAGGCCAGACCAAGAATTGTAGAAAATATTACAATACACATACACAATAAAGCATAAAATATATCCAATATCCTTAAAAGCCAACATCAGAAGGAAAATAAGTGAAGTATATGAATATAGAATTCATATGGAAATAAACACTATAAGTATTTAACATCAGTGTAATCAATGAGATACAAGCTAAAACAATTCTTCTCCCACCAAATCCACATACAAAATATCCAGTTATTAGGATGATATAGGAAAACAGGAATCCTCAGAAGCTGTAAGAGAAAAGGACACACAGTTCATTCAGTGAGTTAGTCAGCAATTTAATGATTTCCATTGTCTAATGTGAGCAGCCCCCAATGACCTTGCAACTTCTCCACATTGCTTAGAGAAACCCTATCACTCAAACCAAAGGACATCTGCACAGAAATCATTTATAATATTAGCATAATAGTCAAACAAGCTTGGGGCAGGTTGAAACAGGGTTTCTTTGTGTGTAGCTCTGGCTGTCCTGGAGCTCACTTTATAGACCATGCTGTCCTGGAACTCAGAGATCCTCCTGCCTCTGCCTCCTGAGTACTTGGATTCAAGACCTGTGCCACCACATCCAGATGTATTGAAAAACAAACTCAAAGACAGTTCCTGGAGGAATAGACAAAAATGTGTAATATATCCATATGTTGAATGCAATAAATCCAGTAAATACACCATATCCAGGTGGGTCAACATAAAATTTCTCACTAAAGGAGCTCAGAAACCAAAGAAGACATTCTGGAGTTTGCTGTGGGAGCAAACATTAAATCTCTGGGCAACTGTATGATGGAATAATTGGACCTGATAATAACCAAATTCTATAAAGAAGAAAATAATGCAGAGCACCAACAAAGCACCACAGTACTCAGTAGTAATAAATGCCTCTGGCTGAGCCACATCAAATGTTCTTGCCATAGCCAAACTTCTCCATCTCCTTGATACCATCTGTCTTGTCACCTCATCTATGTACCAGTTCATCTCTTCCCACACAATGTAACCAAACCCACAAAATGCCATCATCCTACTTAAAGTACTGAACAAAGTAGCACAGACTATCAAGTTTACAGTAGCAAAGTATAGCTTGCTGGGATGAATTTTTAAATCATCTGTCTATCAGTGCTAAGTCAAGAATTTATGGGAGACCTCTGCGTAAGATGGATGCCCACTCTCTCTGTATTGATTCAATATAGTACTGGAAGTGCTAGCTAGAACAATAAGACAACAATAAGAGATCAAGGGGATACAAATTGGCAAAGAAGAAATAAAGGTATCACTATTTGCAGATGATACAATAGTATACATAAGCGACCCCAAAACTCTACCAGAGAACTTCTCCAGCTGATAAACAACTTCAGCAAAGTGGCTGGATATAAAATTAACTCTAAATAAATCTAAACTCTAAATAAATCAGTAGCCTTCCTTTATACAAATGATAAACAGACTGACAAAGAAATTAGGGAAACAACTCCCTTCACAATAGCCACAAATAATATAACATATCTTGGGGAAATACTAACCAAACAAGTGAAAAACCTGTATGACAATAATTTCAAGTCTCTCAAGAAAGAAATCGAAGATCTCAGAAAATGGAGAGATCTCCCATGCTCATAGATTGGCATAATTAACATAGTAAAATGATCATCCTACCAAAGGCAATCTACAGATTCAATGCAATCCCCATCAAAATCCTAAAACAATTCTTCAAAGACATGGAATGAGCAATTCTCAAATTCATCTGGAAAGGCAAAAAAAAAAAAAGAACAGAATAGCAAAACCAATACTTAACAATAAAAGAATGACTGTGGAAATCACCATCCCTGACCTCAAGCTTTACTACAGAGCAATAGCGATGAAAACTGCACGATATTGGTACAGAGACAGACATGTTGATCAATGAAATAGAATTAAAGACACAGAAATAAAACCACACACTTACAGGCACTTGATCTTTGACAAAGAAGCCAAACAAATACAATGGAAAAAAGACAGTATCTTCAACAAATGGTTCTAGTCTAACTGGCTGTCAATATGTAGAAAACTGAAAATAGACCTATATTTGTCACCTTCCACAAAGCTCAAGTCCAAGTGGACCAAGGACCTCAACATAAAACCCAATACACTGAATCTATTAGAAGAAAAAGTGGGAAAGAGCCTTGAACTCATTAGCACAGGGGAAATTTTTCTAAACAGAACTCCAATGGCTCATGCACTAAGACCAAGAATTGATAAATGGGACCTCATGAAGCTGGAAAGCTTCTATAAGGCAAAAGACATAGCCAATAAGACAAATTGGCAACCTGCAAATTGGGAAAAAAGTCTTCACTAACCCCCACATCCAATAGAGGGCTAACATCCAAAATATATAAAGAACTCAAGAAGCTAATCACCAAAAAAATCAAACAACCCACCCAATCAAAAAATGAGGTATAGAACTAAACAGAGAATTCACAACAGAGGAATCTCAAATGGCTGAGAAACACCTAAAGAAATGTTCAAAGCCTTAGTGATCAGAGAAATGCAAATCAAAACGACCCTGAGATTCTACCTTGCACCAATCAGAATGGCTAAGATCAAAACATCAGGCAACGGCACATGGAATATTCCTCCACTGCTGATGGGAGTGCAAACTGGTACAACCACTCTGAAATCAATCTGGAGTTTCTTCAGAATATTGGAAATAGATCTACCTAAAGACCCAGCAATACCACTCTTGGAAATATATCCAAAGGATGCCCCATCATGCCACAGGGTCACATGTTCCACTATGTTCATAGCGGCCTTGTTTGTGATAGCCAGAAGCTGGAAACAACGCAGATGTCCCATGACAGAAGAATGGATACAGAAAATGTGGCTCATCTACACAATGGAATATGACTCAGCTATTAAGAATGAGACATCCTGAGTTTTGCAGGCAAATGGATGGAACTAGAAAATATCATCCTGAGTGAGGTAACTTAGATCCCAAAGGACATGCATGGTATGTTCTCACTAATAAGTGGATATTAGCCAATAAAAAAGTACAGAATACCCAAGATAGAGTCCACAGAAATTTAAAAGGTCAACAAGCTGAAAGACACCTCAGTCCCACTTGGGAGGGAGAAGAGGGACCAAGGAGGGAAAAGTGGATGGGGGTCAGGGAAAGAGGAGAACCTCATCTGGTATTGGGTAAGGGAAAAGGACTGAAGCCCTGAGGGCCAAGTAGAAAGAATGGACACAGGCAACCTAGGAAGGTAGGAGGTTGAGGGGACCCTACAGAATGCACCAGAGACCTGGGAGGTGAGAAACTCTCAAGACTCAAAGGGAGGGACCCTAAATGAAATGCCCAACAGTAGAGAGAGTGAACTTACAGAGCTCACCTCCAGCAGAAAGACAAGGCATTAAGTGAGGACAGGGGGTTGTCATCCTACAGTCAAAATTCTGACCCATAACTGTTCCTGTCTGAAAGAATTTCGGGGATAGAAATGGAGAGGTGCCTGAGGAAAAGAAGGTTCAGCAACAGGCTAAAGTTGGATCCAACTCAAGAAGAGGTCCCAAGGCCTGACACTATGATGAGGCTGTGAAGCACTCACAAAAAAGGACCTATCCAAAAGACCCAACAAGCAGCTGAAGAGTCAGATGCAGTTATTTACACCCAAATGGACAGAAGCTGCTGACTCCTGTGGTTGAATTAGGGAAAAGCTGGAAGAAGCTGAGGAGGAGGGACCCTGTAGGAGGACCAGCAGTCCTAATTAACCTGAACCCCTGAGATCTCTCAGACACTAGACCACCCACCAGGCAGCATACATCAACTGATAGGAGACTCCCAACAATATACAACAGAGGACTGCTGGGTCTGGGTTCAGTCAGAGAAGATGCACCTAACCATCAAGATACTGGAGACCCCAGGGAGTTTAGAGGTCTGGTGGGGTGGGGTGGGGGGTGGGGACATCCTCATGAAGACAGAGGGGCGGGGAGGAGTTATGGGATGTGGAACAGAGGAGGATCGACTGGGAGAGGAATAAAATTTGAAGTTTAAAATGAATGAATGAATAATAATAAATAAATAAATAAATAAATAAATAAATAATTTTTTTTAAAAGAAGAAGTAAAGAGTGGGAGAGTGGTTCAGGAAAGCTGGGAGCTGCTCAGCTGGCTGTGAAGCAAGGCGGCAAACAAAAGGATGACTAATGCCTGTATCACTGGGACACTGTTTTCTCACCTTTTCTGTCTCTGATCTGAAATCTACCCAGGTTTCATCATCCAAAATACTAGCTTTAATTCCTTTCCACCTCTGCCAAATTCAGAAAAGTCTCTGATTCATTGTCCGTAGCACTTATCCCAGTCTGAAATTATTCTACTTTGTTTTTAATTGACTACTTGCTACTTTAAAAATGATGAATATTTTTCTAAAGATCAGAGGTTTATGTTGGGAATTGAACCTTTGTCCTCTGGAAGAGCAGAATATGCTCCTGACCACTGTGCCAATCTCCAACCCAAGTGCATTCAGGGGCTAGACCTAGGCCCTACGTATTTTAGCAGATGTGCAGATTGGTCTTCACGTGGTGTCCTAACAATTGTAGTGGAGAAGGTGAGGGAGGCGCTGTCTCTGACTCTGCTGCTTGCCACTGGATCCCCTTCCTGTAGCTGGGCTGTCTGGTTGGGCCTCAGTGGGAAAGGATGTGCTTAGTCCTGCTGTAATTTGATGTCCCAGGGAGGGGTGATTCCTCTTCTCTAAGAAGAAAATGAGGAGGTAATCGGGAAAGGATTTGTGAGGGTGGGACTGGGAGGAAAGGAAGGAGGGCAGGCTATGATTAGGATATAAAGGGAATAAATATATAAATTAATGAAAAAATTAAAAGCCTTAAAAAGAATGATAAATAAATGGATCTTATGAAAAATCAGACAAGGATTTTAAAAATTGGATTTAAATGTATATAACCATCTTGACCATTTTAACTCTGTATCTTACGTATTCCTCTTTCTTTCCTCATAGGTGTCAGAAGGCCACTGTCTATCTTTCTTTATATTTATTTATTTATTTATTTATTTATTTATTTATTTTTGGTTTTTCAAGACAGGATTTCTCTGTGTCGCCCTGGCTGTCCTGGAACTCACTCTGTAGACCAGGCCGGCCTTGAACTCAGAAATCAGCCTGCCTCTGCCTCCCAAGTGCTGAGATTAAAGGCGTGCGCCACCACTGCCCAGCGCCACTATCTATCTTACACTATCTTACAGGGTTCTCTACACTCAAAAATGACTGGCATATGATACCTAGTAAATATGACAAAAAAAAAATAAAATCTCAATTATTGAATTTATTAAAATTAGGCTTGCTGTGTTTTCCAGATCAGTAAACCATTCATATACATTAAAGCATAGAGTTAGCAATTTTAAACTGACAAATATCCAAAGAAATCAATTAAAATTAATGGTAAAAAAAGTGAGAAATTTTCTTTCTTCTTTCTTCACTTCCTTCCCTTTTATCTTTCTTCCTGCTCATTTCCTTCCTTCCCTTTCTTTCTTTATGTATTTGGTTTTTTTATTTATTTGATTTCTTCTTTCATGTTTTCTTTCTCGTAGGATTGAACACAGGGTTTTGCATGCTGGGCAAGTGTTCCTCCATTGATTTACATTCTTATACTCCCTATCAGCTTATCACAGAGTCCCTGATATTTGTATATATATTCTCTTGTTGTCACAAAATGAAAGTTTTAACCATTTGTCCATTGTCCTTGACTTAAATCTCAGTAAAACTTGACTATTTTACCATATGCAAACTAACCTTAGAAACTATACTTTTCTTCTCTCGGTTGAGCAAAAAAACATACTTAATTTTTATTTCATAAAGACTAGAGATGTTAGTATCTGCTCCCTTTTTTCATAGAAGTGGGAAAACTAACTTTTAGAAATAAATCTGAGAACATGACCCTCTTGATTTCAAGTACTATTTAAAAGCTAAAAGGGTTGCTTGGGTCTGAAATCTTTGTTTGCTTGCTTGCTTGCTTGCTTGCTTCTTGCTTGCTTGTTTTTAGCTTGTAATGCCTACAAGTGATATTTTGTTGTCATGCTATGGGTACCTCCCTCTTTTATTTGCTGGTCTGATATTATTTATTCCTTGTGTTTTCTTGGATGTGGTTAAGCTCTTCAGGTTGAAGTGTTCCATCTATCTCTTTCTGTAGAACAGGATTTTAAGATAGATACTGCTTAAATTTTGTTGTAAATATCTTTATCTATTGTGATAGAAAAGTTCTGCTGGGTATTGTAGTCTGGGTGGCATCTATGGTCTCTTAGAGTTGTAGAACATTCCTCCAGTCCATTCTAGCCTTTAGAGTCTCTGTTCAAAAGTCATGTGTCATTCTATTAAGTCTGCCTTCCTATGTTACTTGGTGTTTTCTTCCTTGAAACTTTAATATTACTTTCTTGTTCTGTATATACATACATACATACATACATACATACATACATACATACATACATTTATCTATCTGGCTTTAGCACAGAATTCTACCAGACTCTCAAAGAAATATTAGTGCCAACAATCCCCAAATTATTCCAGAAAATAGAAACTGAAGGAACATTGCCCAGTTCTTTTTACAAGGCCTCAGTTAATCTAACACTTAGACAACATAAAGATCCAACAGAGAATTATAAACCAATTTCTCCTATGAACCCAGATGCAAAAATTCTCAATAAAAATACTTGTAAATGGAATGCAAGAACACATCAAAAATATCATCTACTATCACCAAGTATGCTTCATCCCAGATACACAAATCAATTAGCATGATCTACCATATAATCAAATTGAAAGACCAAAACCACATGATCATCTCATTAGATGCAGAAAGGCCTTTGACAAAATCCAACTCCCTTCATGATAAAAGTCCCGAAGGGACTAAGGACACAAGGGATATACTTCGAAATAATAGAGGTAATTAGAGCAAGTCCACAGTCAACATCAACCTACATCAGGTTCTCAATCTTCTTAATGCTGTGACACTTTAATACAGTTTCTCATGTTCTGATGATCTCCAGCCATAAAATTATTTTTGTTGCTCCCATAACTGTAATTTTGCTACTGTTAAGAATCATAATGTTGGCTTAAGGGATGCTAGAGTGGTGGGGCAGAGGGAGTGGGTGGGTGGGTGGAAGAGCACACTCATAGAGGCAAAGGGGAGGGGGGATGGAATGGGAGGATTTGCAGAGGGGAAACCAGGAAGGAGAACATTTGAAATGTAAATGAATAAAATAACCAATAAAAAATTTTAAAAAATAATCATAACGTAAATATCTGATATGTAGAATGGTCTTGGCAACCACTGTGAAAAAGTTGTTTGCCCCCAGAGCATTCCTGACTCAGAAATTAAGAGCCACTGACCTAAATGAAGAAAAACTCAAAGCATTTTGATTAAAATCAAGAACAAGACAAGCTTATCCACTCTCTCCATACCTATCCAATAAAGTACTTGAAGTCTTCTGTAGAGAGACTGCATTGTGTATTATATGGATGCATCACCTGTCAATTAAAAAGCCTATGGCCTATGACTCCGGCAGGAAATAGAAGGTGGGACATCTGGGAGGCAGAAAGAATTCTGGGAGAGAGCCAAATAAGAGATTTGCCCAAGAAGATGGAAGGGGATGGATGGGTGGTACCTGAGCACAGGTAACTAGCCACATGGCAGAATCTAGGTTAAAATAAATGGGATATTTTAAGTTAGATCCATGGCTCCCACTACATATGTAGCAGAGGATTGCCTTATCTGGCATCAATGGGAGGGAAGTCGCTTGGTCCTGTGAAGGCTTGTTGCCTGAGCGAAGGAAGAAGCTAGACGGAAGAGGGAGTGGGTGGGTGTGTGGGTGAGTACCATCTTAGAGGCAAAGGGGAGAGAGGAATGGGATGGGGGGTTGTGGAGGGGAGACTGGGAAGGGAGACAACATTTGAAATGTAAATAAATAAAATAATGAATAAAAAAATCTAGTTAGAGAAGAGCCTAGCTATATGGCCAAGGTATTTGTAAATGTATTTTAAATCTGAGTCTTATTTCTGAGAGCATTGGTCTGGGAGGAAGAATCAGACCTAACTTCAACAGTCTTAACTAGAGTAATAAGGCAATTGAAGTATATCAAAGGAATACAAATAGGAAGCAAAGAAGTAAAAATGTCTTTATTTACAGATAATATGGAAGTAAACATAATTGACCCTAAAAATTCTGCTGGGAATTCCTACAGCTGATAAATACTTTCAGCAAAGTAGCAGAATACAAAATTGATACACATAAACCAGTAGACTTTGTATATGCAAATGGCAAATGAATTTAAAAAGAAATCATGAAAACAACATCTTTCACAATAGCCTTAACAACCTAACAAGTGAAAGACTTGTATACAAAAAACTTTAAGACATTGAAGAAAGAAATTGAAGAAGATATTAGAAGATATAAAGGCCTCCTATACTCGTGGATCTGTCAGATAAATATAGTAAAAATGGCAGCATACACGGGACTCATCCTGATGGGATCCCAGTGCTGAAAATGGAAGTGGACACAAGCCCCGCCCCCTCTCTCAGAAGTTATCTCTAATTGATAAACATTCACAAAGGAAAAATTAGGTTTCTCCATCAGAGTCTAACTGAGAACACAAACCACTCTTAAAGCTCTGCCCCATGCCCAGCAGTAGATGGCCAACATAAAATTAGCTCAATAGTGTTTTCTAAGGGTTTTTTTTTTTTTTTTGAATCTTATAATACTTTGTCTGGGCTTTTCTTCATTGCGTCTCTCTCTCTCTCTTTCTCTCTCTTTCTTTCTCCCTTCCTTCCTTTCTTTTTCTTACCATACAGGTCTTCTACTTATTTATTATGAATTCTAATTTTGCATTTTTGGGGATTTCCCTGAATGCCAGTGTGTGTGTGTTTCTGATCTATTTGTGTTTCTTGTGCTTTTTATTTGGCTCTTCATTTTTTGTTTGTTTGTGTTTTTGTCCCGTTCAGATTTCTTTGTTTTCATTTTATCTTCTTTTCTTTTTTTCCCAGATGACTATTTGTTTTCTAATGAGAGAGAACAAAAAAACATGTGAATTTTGGTAGGTGCATAGATGGAGAGGACCTGGAGGGAGGACCTGGAGATTGGAGAAGGAGAAACCACAATCAGAATATACTGTGTGAAAAGAATCTATTTTCAATTTTTAAAAAAAAGTCCAACAAATGTCTGTTATTCCCTAAATCACTGCTTAAACATTTTTGTGTCTAAAACTTTTAAAAACACTATTTTTCTTAGCTCTTTGAGATTTCATACAATGTATTTCAATTATTCTACTACCCCTTCTTCCCCAACTCCTCCCCCATACAATCTGTGGTTTCAGGCATGACGTCTTGCCACACGAGCCCCTTGAGTAAAGCAACATCTGCATTTATCTAATTCAAGAGACTCTGGGGATACTTAAATATTTGATTCAGCCAGCATAACTACATATTGAGTCTTGCATATACCTTAGCACTGCTTGCCTCTACTTCCTGACCCCTGTACATTCACAATGCCACAGAAGGGGAATGCTTCACAAAGGAGAAAGATAAAGGGCTGGTGATGTAGCTCAGTGGTAGAGTTTGCCCAGAATGCACCACAAGAAAACCAAAATGAAGAATGGTAAGTATTACCAAGAACAAGGGTCACACTTTCTCTTGGAATAGCTGGCTAATCCCAGGCATGCACAGATTGATCATATATTGCATAGGCCAAACCAGAGAACATGAGAAATTAAAAAGGAAATGTCATAGACTGGATCTCAAGAACATGTATAAGCCAGAACTATCCAATCATACACCATTTGTACTATGTGGTCTCTCCCAGTGGCGTGTTCACGATGTTACTGAAAATAATGGCAATAATAACACACTTATAGGAAAATATGGCCCATATATTTCTGCATTTGTCATTTTTTATGAATCTCACAACAGTGGAGTTATTACTTGTATTCATCTTGTTTCATATTCTTACATTTAGCTCGGTTAATGAAAGATTTCTGCCTGATGTAACAAAATGCTCTCTTCTGTCATAACCTGAAGGGACTATCTCTGTCAGTTCTCTTCTAGTGACTCTTTGTTGTTGACTTTCAATTGCTTTTGCAACTTGTAAATGTAACATCTGAGAACATTATATACGAGACAGGCTTTTCAGTTTTCCAAAATTCTATTTCTAAAAATCGATCTATGAGCACCAGTTTCGTTGTCTGTTTTGCAACAGTCCCACACAGTGGAGATGATAAGGGGGCTCACAAGAAACTAAGACTTCCTTTAAGCTGGCATTTGCACATGTCAAGGGACAGCTAACATTAGGGTAAAGAAATAGAAGTTTCATTGAGCCATCTTGCTGTCTCACAAGAAAACCAGTACACATTCAACATTCACTTTTGATCAGTTTTGCCCAGTAGCCTTTGCTGGTTAAAATAAATATATTATGTAAGTAGAGTATGGAGATGCACATCTTTAATCCCAGATTAGAGATTTAGGAGGCAGAGACAGGTGGATTCCTGTTGAGTTTGATCTACATAGTGAGTTCCAAGATAGACAGAATTACATTGAGAGACCCTGTCTCAGAAGGCCAGATGAATTAAAATTGAAATGAACGTATGATGTAAGAATAATATTGGAGCATAATGATTGTTTAATATGTTAAGTATTTGTATATATTTATATAACTTTGTGTGTGTGTGTGTGTGGTGTGTGTGTGTGTGTGTGTGAATAGTCATTCCAAGTCTTAAACTTGGACAGTAAGGTCATGAAAACTCTGCTCAGCTGAGAATTTCCAACTCTATCATAGCATTCTTTTTCTGTCACCTAACTACTTCCTGTCCTATAAAATTCAACTTTAATAATTCTGTTGTTCCATAATCTTAATAAACTAGAGCATCGAGGCAATCATTCAGGCAGAAATTCAGACAAAGGACATGCTTCAAATCCAGCTGCTATGCACAAAGAAAGCCTACATTCATCTATTTCTCTTTACTTTCTGAAATTTCAAAAAGATTTGTTGACACCACTTGTTCCTCTTTAGCTGGGGAAAGACTTTTGTCAGGTCATCTGCCTCAAATAGGAAGCTGTGTGAAAACTCAGTGACAAACCTTAGGCTTTGTGTTGTGGAACCTGTCATTGTTCCTGGCTCTGTGGCTTTGCATAGCTCTGGAAAAGGAGTTATATTATAGATATCTAGATTCATGTACTAATTCTTGTTTAAACTGGATAGGGCTGCAGCTCAGTGAAAGGATGCAGGACCAGCAAGTGTGGCACCCTAAAGTCAATCCCCAGTACTGAAAAAATATCTGGTCAGATACAACCTAATATGAAATTAAGGGACTGGGATGAGTTTATTAATTCAGGAATCAAGGAAGCTAGAGAGTATATAGGTGGAACCTCTAACCTAGAGGACTCATTAAAGGGTAAAAAAAAAAAAAAAAAAAAAAATTAAGAATTTGAATCTATCAATTTTATGTCAAAAAACAGTGTTTTTAAAAAATGTATATTTTATTTATTTGAATTTCAAATGTTATCCCCTTTCCTGGTTTCCCCTCTCCAAACCTCCCATCCCCCTATCCCATCCCCCTTAGCCTGCTTTTATGAGGGTGCTCCACCACCCACTCACTTACTCCTGTCTCACCATCCTAGCATTCCCCTACACTGGGGCATCAAGCCTTCACAGGACCAAGGGCCTCCCCTCTCAATGATGACAGATAAGGCTGCCTCAGCTCCTTCAGTCCTTCCCCTAACTCCTCCATTGGTGTGTTGTGCTCAGTACGTGGTTGACTGAGAGCATCCACATCTGTATTGATCAGGATCTGGCAAAGCCTGTCATGAGACAGCAGTATCAGGCTCCTGTCAGCAAGCACTTCTTGGCATCCACAATAGTATCTGGGTTTGGTGTCTGCATGTGGGATGGATCCCGGGTGGGGCAGTCTCTGGATAGCCTTTCCTTCAGTCTTTGCTCCATTCTTTATCCTTGTATTTCCTTTAGACAGGAGAAATTCTGGGTTAAAATTTTGGAGATCAGTGGGAGGGCCCCATCCTCAACATCTGGATATGGTCTTAACAGGTTCTCCCTCCCTCCCCTTTGTGGGGTATTTCAGCTAATGTCATCACCATGGGGTCCTGGGAGGCTCTTGCTTTCCTGGCATCTGAGACTTTCTAGTTGCTACCCCAGTTTCCCATCACCCATTGCTACATACCTCTTGTTCAATTTCCTGACCCTCTGTACATCTCCTCTATCTCTTCCCATACCTGATTCTTCCCCTCTTTTCCCCCTTCCCCTCTTCTCTTTATCCCAAGAGCCTCCCACCTTCTACTTCCTTTGATTATTTTGTTCACCCTTTTAAGTAGAACTGAAGCATTCACTCTTTGGTCTTCTTTCCTCTTAAGCTTCATTCATGTGGTCTGTGAGTAGTATCCTGAACATTCCAAGCTCTTTGCCTAATATCCACTTATCAGTGAGTACATTCTATGTATGTTCTTTTGTGACTGATGTTACCTCATTTAGGATAATATTTTCTAGATCCATCCATTTGCCTGCAAATTTCATGAAGTCATTGTTTTTAATAGCTGAATAGTACTCCATTGTGTAAATGTATGACATTTTCTGTATCCATTCATCTGTTGAGGGAAATCTGGGTTATTTCCAGCTTCTGGCTACTATAAATATGGCTACTATGAAAACAGTAAAGCATGTGTCCTTATTACATATTGGAGCATCTTCTGAATATATGCCCAGGAGTGGTATAGCTGGGTCCTCAGGTAGTACTATGTCCAGTTTTCTGAGGAACTTGCAGACTGATTTCCAGAGTGGTTGTACCAGCTTGCAATCCCACCAACAATGGAGGAGTGTTCCTCTTTCTCCACATCCTCACCAGCATCCGCTGTCACCTGAGTTTTTTATCTTAGCCATTCTGGCTGGTGTCACAATCTCAGGGTTGTTTTGATTTGCATTTCCCTGATGACTAAGGATGTTGAACATTTCTTTAGGTGCTTCTCGGCCATTCGCATTTCTTCAGTTGAGAATTCTGTTTAACACTGTTCCCCATTTTTTAATAGAGTTATTTGATTCTCTGGAGTCAACTTCTTGAGTTTTTGTATATAGTGGATATTAATCCTCTATTGGATGTAGGATTGGTGAAGATCTTTTCCCAATCTGTTGGTTGCTGTTTTGTCCTAGTGACAGTGTTCTTTGCCTTACAGAAGCTTTGCAATTTTATGAGGTCCCATTTGTCAATTCTTGATCTAAGAGCATAAGCCATTGCCGTTCTGTTTAGGGAATTTTCCCTGTGCCCATGTGTTCAAGGTCTTACCCACTTTCTCTTCTATTAGTTTCAGTGTATCTGGTTTTATGTGGCGGTCCTTGATCCACTCGGACTTACGCTTTGTACAGGTAGATAAGAATGAATGAATTAGTATTCTTCTACATGCTGACCTCCAATTCAACCAGCACCATTTGTTGAAAATGCTGGCTTTTTTTCCACTAGATTGTTTTAGCCCCTTTTTCAAATATCAAGTTTTTATCACTATTGCTCTGTAATACAGCTTGAGGTCAGGGATGGTGAGTCCCCTAGAAGTTCTTCTATTGTTTAGAATAGTTTTCATTATCCTGGGTTTTTTGCTATTCAAATGAATTTACAAATTGCTCTCTAACTCTATGATGAATTGAGTTGAAATGTTGATGGGGATTGCATTGAATCTGTAGATTGCCTTTGGCAAGATGGCCATTTTTACTATATTAATCCTGCCTATTCATGAGCATGGGAGATCTTTCCATCTTCTGAGTTCTTCTTTGATTTCTTTCTTCAGAGACCTGAAATTCTTGTTATAGAGATCTTTCACTTGCTTGGTTAAAGTCACGCCAAGGTATTTTATATTATTTATGACTATTATGAATGGTGTCATTTCCCTAATTTCTTTCTCAGCCTGTTTATCATTTGAGTATAGGGAGGCTACTATACTATACAATTGTTGTCTAATTTTTCTAGATAGAATTTCAAGTACTGTATTGAATAGATAGGGAGAGAGTAGGCAGCCTTGTCTGGTCCCTGATTTTAGTGGGATTGCTTCAAATTTCTCTCTATTTAGCTTGATGTTGGCTACTGGTTCACTGTATACTGCTTTTATTATGTTTAGGTATGGGCCTTGAATTCCTGTTCTTCTCAAGACGTTTAACATGAAGGGTGTTATATTTTGTCAACTGCTTTTTCAGTATCTAATGAGATGATTATGTGGGGTTTTTTTCTTTGAGTTTGTTTATGTAGTGGCTTATGTTAATGATTTTCTGTATATTGAACCATCCCTGCGTCCTTGGGATGAAGACTACTTGATCATGGTGAATGATCATTTTGATGTGTCTTGGATTCTGTTTGCAAGAATTTTTTGAGGATTTTTGTATCGATGTTCATAAAGGAAATTGGTCTGAAGTCCTCTTTCTTTGGTGGGTCTTTGTGTGGTTTTGGTATTAGCATAACTGTGGCTTAGAATGAATATGGTAGTGTTTGTTCTGTTTCTATTTTGTGGAATAGTTTGAAGAGTATTAGGTCTTTTTTGAAGATCTGATAGAATTCTGCACTAAACCTACCTGGTCCTGGGCTTTTTTTGGTTGGGAGACTTTTAATGACTGTTTCTGTTTCTTTAGGGGTTATGGTACTGTTAGGATGGTTTGTCTGATCCTGATTTAACTTTTGTACCTGGTATCTGTCTAGAAAATTATGCATTTCATCCAGATTTTCCAGTTTTGTTGAATATAGGCTTTGGTAGTGGGATTTTATGATTTTTCTAATTTCCTCAATTTCTGTTGTTTATCTCCTTTTTCATTTCTGATTTTGTTGATTTCGATATTATCTCTGTTCCCTCTGGTTAGTCTGGCTAAGGGTTTATCTATTTTGTTGATTTTCTCAAAGAACCAGCTCCTGGTTTTGCTGATTCTTTGAATAGTTCTTTTTGTTTCTACTTGGTAGATTTCAGCCCTGAGTTTGATTATTTTCTGCCTTCTACTCCTCTTGGGTGTATTTGCTTCTTTTTGTTCTAGAGCTTTCAGGTGTGCTATCAAGCTGCTAGTGTATGCTCTCTCCAGGTTTTCTGTTTGTTTGTTGGTTTGTGGGTTGGTTTGTTGGTTTTTTTGGAGGCACTCAGAGCTTTAAGTTTTCCTCTTAGCACTGCTTTCATTGTGTCCCATAAGTTTTGGAATGTTGTGCCCTCATTTTCATTAAATTCTAAAAAGTCTTTCATTTCTTCCTTTATTACTTCCTTGACCACGTTATCAATGAGTAGAGCACTGTTCAGCTTTCATGTATTTAAGACCAGCCTTAGTCCATGGTGATCTGATAGGATACATGGGATAATTTCAATCTTCTTGTACCTGTTGAGGCCTGGTTTTTGACCAATTATATGGTCAGTTTTGGAGGAGGTACCATGAGGTGCTGAGAAGTTATATTCTTTTGTGTTAGGATGAAATGTTCTATAAATATCTGTTAAATCCATTTGATTCATAACTTCTGTTAGTTTCACTGGGTCTCTGTTTAGTTTCTGTTTCCATGATCTGTCCATTGCTGAGAGTGGGGTGTTGAAGACTCCCACTATTATTGTGTGAAGTGTAACTTGTGCTTTGAGCTTTAGTGAAGTTTGTTTTATGAATGTGGGTGCCCTTGCATTTGGAGCATAGATGTTCAGAATTGAGAGTACACCTCTGTTAATTTTCCTTTGATGATATAATCTTCCTCTTTTTGAACTTGGTTGCAGTTATTTTATCTATTTAGAATAGTACTCTGCTGCATTGACAGATGGGTGCTGGAAATATTTCACCTTTTATTGTGTGAAGTGTAACTTGTGCTTTGAGCTTTAGTGAAGTTTGTTTTATGAATGTGGGTGCCCTTGCATTTGGAGCATAGATGTTCAGAATTGAGAGTACACCTTGGTAGATTTTTCCTTTGATGAGTATGAAGTGTTCTTCCTTATCTTTTTTGATAACTTTTGGTTGCAAGTTGATTTTATCCTATATTAGAATAGCTACTCTAGCTTGCATCTTGACAGCATTTGCCTGGAAATTTATTTTCAGCCTTTTACTCTGAGGTAATGTCTGTCTTTTTCACTGAGGTGCGTTTCCTGTATGCAGCAAAATGCTAGGTCCTGTTTACATATCCATTCTCTTAGTCTATGTCTTTTTATTAGGGAATTGAGTCCATTGATGTTAAGAGATATTAAGGAAAAATGATTGTTGCTTCCTGTTATTTTTGTTGTTAGAGGTGGAATTGTGTTTGTGTGGCTATCTGGGTTTGTTGAAAGATTACTTTCTTGCTTTTTTGTAGGATGTAGTTTCCTTCCTTGTGTTGGAGTTTTCCATCTATTATTCTTTGTAGGGCTGGATTTGTGGAAAGATATTGTGTAAATTTCATTTTTTCATAGAATATCTTGGTTTCTCCATCTCTGGTAATTCAGAGTTTTGCTGGGTATAGTAGTCTGGGCTGGCACTTGTGTTCTCTTAGGATCTGTATGACATCTGTCCAGGATCTTCTGGCTTTTATAGTCTCTGGTGAGAAGTCTGGTGTAATTCTGATACCTTCATATGTTACTTGACCATTTTCCATTACTGCTTTTAATATTCTTTCTTTGTTTTGTGCTTTTATGTTTTGACTATTATGTGATAGGAGGAATTTCTTTTCTGGTCCAATCTATTTTGGAGTTCTATAGACTTCTTGTATGTTCGTGGGCATCTCTTTCTTTAGATTAGGGAAGTTTTCTTCTATAATTTTGTTGAAGATGTTTACTGGCCCTTTAAGTTGGGAATCTTCACTCTCTTCTATACCTATTATCCTTAAGTTTGGTCTTCTCATTGTGTCTTGGATTTCCTGGATGTTTTGTGTTAGGAGCTTTTTGCTTTTTGCTTTTTGCATTTTCTTTGACTGCTTTGTCAATGTTTTCTATGATATCTTCTATACTTGAGATTCTCTCTTCTATGTCTTGGAATTCTGTTGGTGATGCTTGCATCTATGACTCCTGATCTCTTTCCTAGGTTTTCTATCTCCAAGGTTGTCTCCCTTTGTGATTTTTTTATTGTTTCTATTTCTATTTTTAGATCCTGAATGGTTTTGTTCAATTCCTTCACCTGTTTGTGGTTTTGTTGTTGCTGTTGTTTGTTTTTTGAGACAGGGTTTCTCTGTATAACCCTGGCTGTCCTGGAACTCACTCTGTAGACCAGGCTGGCCTGGAACTCAGAAATCCACCTGCCTCTGCCTCCCAAGTGCTGGGATTAAAGGTGTGCACTACCGCTGCCTGGCTTGTTTGTGTTTTTCTGTAATTTTTAATGGGATTTTTGTGTTTCCTGTTTACCTGTGTTCTCCTGTATTTTTTAAGGGAGTTATATATGTCCTTCCTAAAGACTTCAATGGTCATCATGAGTAATGATTTTAGATCTGAATCTTGCTTTTCCTGTGTGATGGTGTATACAGAACTTGCTATAGTGTGAGAACTGGGTTCTCATCATGCCAAGTAAACTTGGTTTCTGTTGCTTGCTTGCCTCTTGACACCTGGTTATCTTTAGTGCTACCTGCCCTTGATGTCTCTTACTGGAGCCTGGCCTTCCTGTGATCCTTGTTGTGTCACAACTTCTCAAAGTCCAGCTGTCTCTGCGATCCTATGATTCTGGGATACTGTGATCCTGAGATCCTGGGTGTGTCAGAGTTCCTGGTAGCCAAGCTGCTTCTGGGATCCTGAAATCCTGGTGTGACCAAGCTCCTGAGATCCTGTGATCCTGGGTGTGTTAGAGCACCTGAGAGTTGAGCTTCTTCAGGGTGTTGTGGGACTAGGTGCAGAACTAGCACCCAAGGTCTGCTTAGGGTACCAGCTCAGACTTGAAGAAACCTGTGCCACTGGCCAGGTGGGGTTCCTGTGCCCCTGAATCCTGCTGGTCATAGTTACTCCAGGTGTTGAGGCAGATGCTGTGGCCTCCTCACCTGTGATCCTAGGCCAGTTAGAGTGCCTGGGAGTTGAATTTCCTCTGGGTATTGTGGGACTGGTTTCGGAGCTGGCACCCAAGGTCTGCTCAAGGCACCAGCTCAGACCGGAAGGAACCTTTTATGAACTTTTAATGATCTGTAATTTATTTTTTTTGCCAAAGGACAAAAGGCCCTTTGAGTTTTCCCAGGAGAATGTTCCAGCCATCCGAATAACTCAGCCATCATTAACAAGTGAAAAAAAAAAAAAAAAAAAAAAAAAAAAAGGCGCATTCATTTTTTTCCTCGTTAATAATCCCAGAGTACAATGACCAGTTCAACCTACACTAAAAAGACTAGCTTTGAAAAGACAATGGGAATGTGATAAAAAGGCAGATGCAGGAAAGCAGTGGCTTCCGTACACATGTGTGGGCCACCTCTCCATGGTAACATACACACACACACACACACACACTCACACAATCACACAGAGTTTTAAAATGCTTTTCCTACCAGTATGATCTGACCTTTTAGAACCTGATCATTTTGCTTCTCAGAAAGTCCACCTTCCCAACCCCTGCAGGGCTAACAGTGAGAAATGACTGGCTCTATGAACTGACACAAGGGGAGACACCTGACCTTAGATGGGAAAATCATATATGTCTTTCTTCCTGAAATTTTGTAATACAAAATTGAGATATACCAACTCTATACACCAATACTGAGGACCAGAAAGAGCCACAGGATAGCCATTTGCTACAATATACCTGCCTAGCTATTAAAGTCAAACTCCAGTGAGGATGAAGAATAAAATATATGAGGAGAGATAAATGGAGAGGCAAAAGCAGAGCTTGTCTCCTTTTCTAGTGACTCCCTTAGCTTTAGCTCTCTCAAAGCCAGAGCAAGCATCCCCTCACCTCCTTTACTGCAAAATCCCTCCTGAACCAGAGTATGTTAGGCACTTTCTTCTTGGTGTTGCCATATAGATTTTTAAACTCTACTCTACAATCACTCAAATTATATTTTCTACTTATTTTTCCATTCCCAGGACCTAGTAAAGGACTTAACCAATGCTAAAGAAATGACTGCATGAGTAGAATAACACATCAGAAAATTAGGAAATGCAGCTTAATGCAGTGAACAATGTACATAGGTATGGGTACAGGAAGGGTTGAGTGCATCTGGAGTACAGCAAAGTTGCAACTCTGTGTTGAGCGGATTAGAAGCTCTATCTGTGAAAATAGCTAATATCTTCAAAATGAAAATAAGAAGTAATTTTAAGCATCCCTTTTCCCTATGAGCCCTCCTGAGTCGCTAAGGAAATGCAGCAAGATCAGGTTAATAGCCTGTTTGTCTGATCTCCTGTATGTACACCTGCAGGGGGTGGCATTGGTGGAGAGGCACACTGAAGCAGTAAGAGAAGCAACAGTCTCAGTCACACCCACAAGGTCAACAAGGGTATTGTGTCCTAATCATTCTGACAGCTCACTGTGAAAGGTACCAGACCCTGCAAGATGGTCAGCAGGTAATGGTATTGCTGCAAAGCCCAGTGATCTGCATTCAATCCCTGGATGGTATTCACAAGGTGGGAGGAGAGACTGAGAATGAGCTCCTGCAGGTCCTGTGACTTCCACATGCATGCCCTGGTGTGCGCATGCAGTGCTCGCACACACACACACACACAGAGAGAGAGAGAGAGAGAGAGAGAGAGAGAGAGAGAGAGAGAGAGAGAGAGAGAGAGAAATGTAATGAAAATATTTGAAAGAAGAAAGAGCCAAAATGTAGGGCTGGTGTCAAGATGTCAAACGTTCTGGACTTGATTGACACATGAAGATGCCAACAAACATGAAAGCGAAGTCATTTGATCATTTCCTTATCAGAACACGCACCCAGAAAGGAATACACAGCAATAATTCAGTGGTCCAGTGCACATTAAACCTGAAAAAAATTTGAAATGAGCCTTCATGGCTCAATGTTATATATTTTTTTAAAAAGGGAATCACTCATAAACAGCCACAAGTTAAATTTACCACTAATAATTACATATGTAGTCAACATCCAAAGGAATTTGGCACTGATAACTGAACAAAACCAGTTTTCTAACTTTTCATTCCAGTGCAACCTTTATTCAAATATCATTGCTATAAGAAATAAAATGATGGACAGTTATCATGCTGACAATTGAGTTACAAGAATAATCTTCTATTTCTTAGCCCTCCTCGAACACATATTTAAAGGTGATTGTTTTAATCAGGACTTTTTATGGCTACAGTGGGAATAAAAATGAAGTCAATAATACCTTTCTTTCCCCACTCAAAAGATTCTATGAGGCATTAGAGAAATAAAATAAAAAGTAAAGCTGCATTGGTATTAAAATGTCAGTTATTGCTCCTTTGGTTGTTATGATAGAATGTGGTTTAAATGTGAACCAATTGTGTGTTTCTAATTTTGTACCCCAGAACTAAATGCACTCACCCATCCACTCTCATGCAGAGCTGAAGTCTATAGCCCTTTCCACAAAGCGGAAGCTGCTTAGAATAAGTTAACAGCGTAAAGAAGCTAGTAAGAGTGTAAGAGCGTAGATATTTTGAAGCCTCTTGAAGAAGGGCATAGGAGGCGTGAGGCTATCTATGTTGGCTTTGTCCTCCCAACACTGGGTGAGGGAAGACTGGAAAGCATGCTGAGGACAAACAACACTGACAACAGACATGAAGCACAAATTGAGACACGCTGAGTGTCACACCAACTTATCTCCTTCAGTAGGGACAGAAACATGAGGAGCTGAAAGGAAGTACTTCTCTGCTCCACAAAACTAACTTGTTCTCTGTTGTTTGCTGATTTACACTTTGTTGTAACATTCTTAAAAGTGTTCTTTTTTATGCTCAATAATCCTTTTCCTGGAGAAAGTATAAAGACTCATGAGGACAGACAATGTCTTTGCATTTTGTCACTGTATTTGCAGCATTTAATACAAAGACTGGTATAGAGTAGATGCTTAAAGGACTATTCAGGGGAGAGAGTATAAAAGACATGAATACTATCTCAGCATGACTCATAAAAAGTCTGCGAGTCCCTGTGCAGGAGGCAGGCACCACTGTTGCCAAAGGGGGGAAAATGTTTTCTCCCTTTATATGGTTCTCTTTGGATCTTCTTCTCTCTGTTTCTCTGTATATATTTATCTCCCTCAGTCTCTGTCTCTCCTTCTCTGTGTCTTTGTCTCTACCTCTATCTGGCCTCCCTGACTTGAATGCATGTACTGGCATGGAGGTGGAGGAAATGAAGGAAGAAGGAAAGGAGAGAGGGAGAGGGAGGAAAATAAAGAAAAGGAAGGATGGAGGAAAAAACAGGAGGGGGAGTGGGAAGGAGGGAGAGAGAGAAAAAGGGATAAAAGGAGGGAGGGAGGGAGGGAGGGAGAAGAGGGGATGAAGGAGGAAGGGAGTGAAGGAAAGAAAGCTTGGCTAAAGAATGCTGACTAATGAGAGGTGATAGTATCTGGATCACAAAAGATTTGAGGAATAATTTTAGCAAATAGATGAAGAGAAAAAATAGCAGCAAAACAGCCTTTTCTTCCCAGTTCCCTTTATACAAACACATTCTTTTAAAATTCATAACAGTCTGTAATACTTTGGGAGCAGAGTAGGGGCCATCTGTGTTTCTTTAAGGTTAGAATAGATTGTGAGCATTCAGTCAGGTATTATAAAACACATTTGGTGACTAACTTTGAGGCTCACAGATCTCAGTTTCCATCCTACTGCTAACTCTAAGTTAAGTTCCTTAATCTCTCAACTCTGGGAGATTTTTGTGCAGAAAAAAATAGAAGAAATATGAGTTGCCCCACAGAGTAGCTATGAGGATTAAGCCAACAAGTACCCAGAGTGTGTTTGGGGAACTGCCTACATGGTAGACATTGTTATTCCAAATTCTACCACTTTGCTCTCTGTTGCTAAGAATAGGATTATTACCATTACTGTTGAAGGAAATGTCATTGCTGCTTAACAGAGTGGCAATGGCCTGCCTAATAGAAGATGCTTGTTTCAATCTGTTTATATGGATGCTAACAGCTGTGCATAATGACTGCCTCATGCCCCAGAAGAATGTGAGTGTATTATAAGAAAAGGTTGTCTCCTCATAGACATATAGGTGTGCTGTGAACCAGACAGTCACATGTCAAGTGCCAATGTCAAATGATAGCTGTAAGTCAGAAATACTGTAAGTGCATACCAATCTAATATTATTTAATTGTTTTTACATTTTTTTTTTTAAAACTCAGTTTTTGTTGGATGGCTCAGGGTTGGGTGCTTAACATGAGACATTATCACTGCAGTGTGCTTCACTCTATCACCATTGAAATTAAAATTTCAAGTGACTGTGGTTGCATTGCCTCTGGTTTGCATAACCACACAATATATTCATTGTTTTGACTCACTTTGCATAAATCAATCTCATTAATATTTTATTCATCTACTTGCTTTCCAGAGTCCTGAATCAAGTTAATTCTCTGAAGGAGGAAGTGTCAGCACTCAGGCAGCTAGGGAAACCTGCATAATTCTACTCCATCATTGTTCAATAAAACCTGTACTACAGAAGGTCATGTGGTTTATTAGCAAATTCTAAGTCAGATGACTCCATATTTCTCTGTGAAGCAAAAGCATAGGTATATATCTATATAGAATATACACAGAACAGGTGGGTAAATGTAAAAGGCCACAACTGGTCATCCAAGCTGTGACAATCACTCATGGCTCATGCCCTTCAAAGAAATTCTACTGGGAATCCCACTTTGAAAAAGAAGAGGAGAGGCATTGTCTTACTGAAGCTCACAGCAACAGACATTATATTCTGTGAGTATGAGCAATGCCCAGACTGTTCGATGCAGAGGCACTGTGGAGAAACAGGCAGCCACACTCCCTGGTGACTTGCAGAATACTTGAGGATGCAAGCGCAGTTGAGCTCTACAGCTGGGTTTTGTATGAAGCCATCATTTAAAACAATTCCTCAGAGAACAAGATGGGAATTACTAAAGAGACTGAGAGACTCCTCCCCGGTTCAGTGGAGCCTCTTAGAAAGCTGATAGTGGATGGACAGTCAAAAACAAGACACTTTTTAGTCTACACAAGAAATGTGTATCTGTTAATGGGATCTCAATAGCATAATTGCTTCCTCTCAGCCAAATGTACTGAAGTTGATGATTTTTCTCTCAACATAGCAAGTACCTTACAACTGTACCTCCACCTCCTTCACAGTGTTTCCCTGTAAACAGTGCAGAGACTGAAACATGTCATTCCGTTTGCATGAAGTACAAGATGACAGAAATAGAAAACAGTCATATTTATACTTTCCACTTCTCCTCTTAGTTCCTTATCTCCTCCATTTATAGTAATCCAGTGGAGGACTTTAGATCAGTGTCTTTCTAAATTTTCCTCTACTTTTCTTTTATTGAAAACAGATTTTTTTCAAACCACATAGTCTGATTAGAGTGTCTCCTCCCCAACTCCTCTGAGTTCCTCCCCAAATGCCCTTCCCATTCAGATCCACATGTTTTCTGTCCCTCATTAGAAACCAAACAGGCATCTAAAGAACAATAATAATATAAGATGAAATAAAAACAAGAAAAAGAGCCAAAGAAAATCCATAAGAAACACATACAGATGCAGTACAGAGACACACATGCCCATGTACTCAGGAATCCTTTAAAAACACAAAACCAGAAGCCACAATATGCAAAGGGACCTGTAAGACTAAAAATAATAAATAAATAAATAAATAAATAAATAAATAAATAAATAAATAAATATCCTGACAAAACATGAGACAAAGAACATCCAAAGATTTTTCTTTGTGCTGGCCATCTACTGCTGAGCAGGAGCCCTGGACTTAAGAGTGATTTATATCCCAAGTGAGAGGCTGTTGAAGAAAACTACTTTTTAACTTGTGAGTGGTTATCAGTACAAGGTAGCTGCTGTGTTAGTTACAGAGCCTTGTGTCCACTTCTCTTAGGGCTGAGACCTATAAGACTGCAGTTATAGACAGTTGTAAGCTGTCATGTGGGTGCTTGGAATTGAACTCAGAACCTCAGGAAGAGCAGTCAGTGCTCATAACCACTGAACCTTTCCTCCAGACATCCAGATGGAATTTTTAGAACCTCTTACGATTTAAAAATAAAGATACTTTGACTTCTTCCCTTCCTATTTATACACCATTGATCTCCTTCCTTCAATGTCTTACTGATTTAACTAAGACTTCTAGTACTACAGTGAATGGATCTGGAGAGAGTGGATAACCTTGTGTTGCTCCTGATTTCAGTAGAATTGCTTTGAGTTTCCTTCCATTTAAGGTGATGTTAGCTGTGGACTTGCTAAAAATCACTTCTATTATTTGGAGGCATGTCCCTTGTATCCTTAGTCTCTGTAGGATTTTTAACACAAAGGATTTTGGATCTTGTCAAAGGTCTTTCTGCATCTAATGAAATAATCATGTGAGATTTGTTGCTTAGGGTGTTTATAAGATGGATTATATTTGTTGATTTATGTGTATTAAATCATCCCTGCATCTCTTGGATTAAGCCTACTTGAAGACAAACATCAAAATAATTGTTGATCTTAGAGTCTGTGCTGCCTATATTCTGTTTATTACATCCTCTCCTGTGCCAATGAGTTCAAGACTATTCCCCACTCTTTATACTATCAGACTTAGTATCTGTTCTTAGGTTGAGGTTTTTTTTATACATTGGAAGTTGAGTTTTATGCAGAGTGATAGGTATGGATCTGTGTGCATTCTTCTACATACAGCCCTCCAGTTTGACCAGCACCACTTGTTGAAGATGCTGTCTTTTTTCCAGTGTGTATTTCTTTATCAGTAAACCAAGTGTCCATATATGCATAGATTTCTGGTTCTTCAATTCTAGTTCATTGATAAACACCTCTGATTTTGTGCAAATGCCATGCGGTTTTTATTATTATACCTCTATAATATAATGTAAGATCCAGGAAACTGATACCTTTAGCGAGTCTTTTATTATTAGGACTGTAGGATTGTATTAGATATACTGTGTGTGTGTATGTAATTATGTAAGTCTGTATGAAACTGAAAAGTCTCCTTTCAAGATTTGTAGAACAATGGTGTTGGAGTTTTGGTAGAGACTGCACTGAATCTGTAGCTTGCTTTTAGTAGGGTGTCCATTTTTTTCTACATTAATCCTACTCATCCAAGATCATGAGGTATCATTTCATCTTCTGATACTTTCTTCAATTTCTCTCTTCAATTTCTTAAGTTTTTTATCACACGAATCTTTCATTTGCTTGTTTAGAGTTACCCCAAGATAATTTTTAGTATATTGTGAAAGGAATTGATGCCCTAATTTCTTTCTCAGTCTGCTATTTACATAGGAAGGCTACTGATTTTCATATATTAACTTTGCTGAAAGTGTTTATTAGATTTAGAGGGTATGCTGTGTTTCTAGGATTCAGCAGAAGTATATATCCTGTTTTTGTACTCAGTATGTTAGTCTGGATCTTTTTATTGGGGAATTGAGACCAATGAACTTGAGAGTTATCAATGACAGAGTTTATTAATCCCTGCCATTTTGTTATGTGCTGTGGTTCCCCTAGCCCCTTTTTATTTGCTAATCTGATATTATTTATTCCTTGTGCTTTCTTGGATGTGGCTAACCTCTTCAGGTTAAAGTTTTCCTTCTAATTCCTTCTGTAGAGTTGAATTTTTAGATAAATACTGCTTAAATTTTATTCTATTATGAAACATCTTTCTTTCTCTATTGTGATTGAAATTTTGCTGGGTATAGTAGTCTAAGTGGCTTTTGCAAACTCTTAGAGTTTATATAATATTTTTCTAGGTCCTATTGGTTTCTAGAGTCTCCATTGAAAAGTTGGATGTCATTCTATTAGGACTGCCTTTATATCTTACTTGGTCTTTTTCCTCATGCAAATTTTAATAGTCTTTCTTTGTTCTGAATGTTTATTGTTTAGTTATCATGTGTCATGGGGAATTTCTTTTCTTATCCTATTTGGTGTTCTATATGTGTTTGTACCTTGATGGACATTTCCTGCTTTTTTTTCCCCCCGCATAATACTTTTATTGATTCTCTAGGAGTTTCATATCATGTACTCCTGTCACAATCCCTTGCTAGTCCTTCCATGTCTGCTCCACTTTGTGACCAACAAAAGAAGTAAAAATAAATAAATAAATAAATAAATAAATAGATAAATAAATATTTATAATAAATAAATAAAATAAATATAAGAAATAAATAAATATAAGAAGTAAATAAAATAAATAAATAAAAATAAGAAGAAGGGGGGAAGTCCACTTTGTGTTATCTATATACTCACTGGAGCATGGTCACACTTTCAGTGGCCTGGCCCTTAAGTAGATCTGAGTGTGTCCTTCCCCTCCTGTACCTCCTCCAGAAGCCATCAATTGTGGGGCATCTCCATCATACTTTTTAAGAGTTCTCTTCAGAGGCTTCCTGTCTAGGCTGTTATTTTTAGGGTATAGGTGAGATGAAAGTAGGGGTTGTCAAAAAAAAAGCCCTCCATGTCCTTTCCTGTCAACTGTACATGTCAGTCATTGATATCACAGCAAAAGTAGTCTCCTTGCTCTTCACAGGCAGAAGGATCATAGACCTCCACAGAGTTTCTGGCAACTGCACACAGACCATGAACATAGCCCCCTGCTTCTGTAGGACCATGGACCCAGGCAAGACCCTTGGAGGCTACCTGGACTACCGATGTCACCATGGCCTCGGGTGGCAGGCAGCACAAGGTATCCACTTCAATATGGCCCCAGTTATATCATTGTCTATAGACATGGACATGGCTTCAGGATGTACCACAGATCACAGACATCCACATGGCCTTTGGTGCCAACATGGGCCACAGACATCATCCTAGTTGCCAGCAGGTTACGGACAGGCAGAGCATGGACAGGCAATGTCCTGGCTGGCTCAATTGGCTGCTGGCTTTTCTACCACCATTTCTATGAGAGACTGGTTCACAGCCAACTTTCTGGTGTTCTGGTTCTTACAGTCTTTCCATCCCCATTTCTGCAATGCTCTCTGAGCCATAGGTGCATGAGCTATGACATATTCATTGGTGCCTATTCCAGCTGTAGTTTTCTAAGCCTCTTTGATATAGGGTGATAGATAAATATATATGCATAATGAAAAAATAAATTTTAAAAATAAAAATCTTAAACCTGTCAGCTTATAATTCTATATCTAGTGGGAAAAAAAAAACGAACAACAACAACAAAAAAAGACAATCAGAATCTTAAGAAGTACTAAAGGAAATTCTTTGGGTTAAAAACAATGTTCACTGCATCAAATCCGCAAAAAGAAATGAAAGTTTCCAAAAGTTTTAGGTGCAAGGATAGGTATAAAAAGGTCCACTGGTTGTATTTAAGGCTTCCTTCACAGGAAGAAACATATGTGTAGGTCTGTAGTACCTGTGTGTGGGTGTGGGTCCTGTTGGGCTGAGTTGGATCCCGCATGTCTGCAACCCCAGGTGGCTGAACCATGGCTCGGGGAGCAGAAGCATGGGAGTTTGACTGAGTTCACTCTACATGGTGCTTGGCGGTTGCTGGGCTATGAGAAGCCACCAAGCTCCACCCCAGGCGTGGAGAGGTCTCAGCCTGAAGTCCCACAGGGGGCAGAGCTCCTGGTTTGGAGGTCTCCTGGCTGAAGCAGCTAGATGGAGACCGACTGGTCTCTGTCCTTGGCTCCCAGACACTGCTGGGAGCCACAGAAGAACTGAGACAGAGGGCATATGGGCTGGACAGCCTCCAGCCAAAAGGGACAAGAGGGAGAAGCTCCAGAAGCACCCCAAGGGTAGAGACTCTTGGTCACTGCGACTCGCTTGGCTGGGTCATGTCTGGCTCGGCTAGCTTGCTTGAGTTGGCAGGCCTCTGTGGATGGAACACAGAAAGGTCCTCCATGGAGATTAGACAGCAACTCGGTACTCAATGGCTCCCTCCATGCTTCTCCACAATGGGCCCCAAAGACACGAGGAAGTCCATGGTTTTAAAAGGTCTCTTGTCATGGTGGAAAGTGGATGTAGCTGTGTCACTGTTCAAGTCCCATGTTGGGTGCCAGCTATTGGTCCCTGTTCTGGAGGGCTTCGCAAGAAGATCTTCAGCCCTACCAGGTGCAGGGGTCCAGGCCAAGGGTATAGAGTGTGAGCAGGGAGGGGTAATAGCCTCTGTTGCCTCTGCTGCTGCTTCTGCCAGCATCTCTGCTGTTGCCACCCAGTTACTCTCAGGTGCTGCACCTATCTCTCTGCACTGAGCCAGTCCAGGCTGGGCCAGTGAGAAGCCCGCTAACTAGCAAGGAGGGGAGGGTCCTGAAGATGCTTCGGAGGAGCAGATCTCTTCCCGAGTGTTACAGTTCTTGTGACAGACACTCTCAGACAATGGGATCCCTCATTACCACCCCAGCTTTACAAACCATGAGCACCAATCCCTGAGGCCTCAAATCCAATGCCTTATGGCAAATTGATATCACCCATATTCCCCAATTTGGTACACAAAAATATGTTTTTGTCACTGTAGATACATACATTTTATATGGGCTACAGCCCAGACAAGTGAAAACTCAAAAAGGTTAATTTACCATATGCTGTCTACGTTTGCCATCATGGGCATTCTTCAACAGATAAAAACTGATAATGGCCCTGCCTTCACTAGCTCTCAATTTAAAACCTTCTGCACATGCTGGGAAATTGCCCATCATACCGGAATTCCCCACAACCCTCAGGGCCAAGGAATAATAGAAAGAACACATCAGATCCTGAAGGCCCAACTCCTGAAACAAAAAACAACTATTTATCCCCCTAATGTAAATTAATGATGGCCCTGACTACCCTAAACATATTTAACAACTATAAAACCTCCAAGCACCCTCCTATTTCCCTCCATTGGCACACACCAAAATTAGCTCCCCCATCCTAGTACAATGGTGAGATCCTTTGGATGGAATTTAGAAAGGACCAGAACCTCTCCTTACAACTGGGAGGAGTTTCACTTGTGTCTTTCCACAAGACCAACCCAAGCCTATCTGGGTCCCTGCCAGAAATGTCTGACACCACCGCACCAACCAAGAAGATGGCCCGCCTCTCACTGACAGATCAAGTATCAAGGAGGGGGAAGAGAAGGCGGAGGAGTCACCACGCCCAGAAGAACAGCAGGATCTCCTGGAAGGACATCGATGACCTGGTGACAGCTGCCCAGGTCATGTGTCCTCCACAAGCCCCCATCTTCTCTATTATCTTGGCTGTTTTTGTCATCCTTCAAGCTAACTCTGCTACTGCCCAGTCTCTCCCTAGCCTTCCCAACACCTACTATTGGAGATTCTATGCTAGGGAAACCTACAATGGACACAGCAAAGTTATAGGAACCCAGGACTGCCCACTTGAAGGATGTCGAACCAGGATTGAGATGCTCCTACACCTAGAATCCATCTCCACTATCTACAGCCCCTTTCTCTGCTTTCCTTAATGAAACACAGGTGAATGTCTCCAGGAGGTCTCCACATATGGACGTTGCAGATATTGGAGCTGCAGGATGGAATCCACCAGTCATGGTGGCACCATGCTCACCAACCTTAAAACTCATTTTCAGCTTTCTATCAGCTATCCATTGAATGAACGTTGGCAAACTGGAGTCATGGGTAAACTCTACCCAATGGCTATGCCAAATACCCCGTAGCTGACCTACACATCTCCTGTGAACTTGTACCTGACTCCAAATCAGCCTTTACCTATGCTAATATTATCCAACATGAAAACCAGTCTCAGGAGGAACTACAAGCTACCCTCTCCTGGCTACAGTACATCCAATATGCAGCAGACCTTCCCTTAACAACTCACCCCAATTCCTCCCAATGCTTTTTCTGTGACTCTCTCTCTCCCGACCATTATTAACAGCCATTCCCATTAACTTTTCCCTTTATGACCTCCGTGGACCCCTGCCCATGAGGAAAGTACAGGACATTCCTCTCTTTGACCTACCCCCACCTCTTTGCCTTGTAGGGCCCTCCTCAAACCCCCATCTTACATGTGCCCATGACCTCACCATTACCAAATCAGAATGTGTTAACCCTCCTGCCCTCTTCTGGTGCATAGGCACTACAGGTGCCTGTTTTAACCCTCATTTTCAGGGCTCCTGCAACCCTGTGATTGTTGTCCCCCAGGTTTATCTCTACAAACCTGAAGAACTGGCTTTGCAGATGGGAAGAAGACAAAAGAAGAGAGAGATCTTCATTCCTCTGCTCATTGGGCTAGGCCTTGCTATTTCATTTGGTGCTACAGGAATTGCTGGAGCAGCCCTTGTCCAAACACAATATCTGACTGGTGACTTCCAGAACAAGCTTGATCAGGCAATGGCCTCTACTACAGACAGCCTTGAATCTCTTCAATGCCAAATAACCTCTTTAGCAAGAGTTGCTCTCCAAAACTGGAGGGCCTGGACTTGTTGACTGCTGAACAGGGTAGGGGAGAGACTTGTGTGTTTTGCTGGGAGAGGAATGTTGCTTCTATGTCAATGAATCTGCACTGGTAGAGCAAGATGTACAAATGCTCAAAGAGCTCCGAGGGAACCTCTGGGCATGCTATACTCCTAACACCCCTACCCCTTGATACTCTAACCCCTGAATAGCTTGGATTCTTTCCCTCCTTGGCCCCATACTAGCCATTGGAGCCTTGCTTCTCTTGGCACCCTGCCTCATTCAGTTTCTAAAGTAACAGATGAGTAGCATTGCAAAGGTAACTACAAATCAGGTCTTGGTTCAGTATCAAAATATTCCCAACATAGAAGACAGTTATTCTGATGGAACCTCTCCTTTATAAAAGAAAAAGGGGGAGTTGTGGGACAGTGGGCTGTGAGAAGCAGCTAGGTACCTGGTTAAGCACAGGCCTCGAACCCTGGACCCTAATGGGATGGTAAGTGTTTGGCCTTGCTCCTGGGGCCCTGGTTCCTTTCACTTAACTTCAGTCCTCCACAGCCCCTCCCACAGAGAGGTCTCTAACCATCAGTCACATAGGAACAGTGCCTCAGGCTCTCCCACATGTAGAAGAGGTATCTCCAAGCTCTCAGACCAAGCCAAAAGGGGTTATCTACTGTTAGACCGTGACCCACCCCAAAACTGTATATAAGAACCCTATTTGGGAGAAGTAAAGGTGTGTGAGACTCATCCCATTGTCTGAGAGTTTCTGTCGCAAGAGCTGTAACACTTGGGAAGAGATCTGCTCTCCTGAAGTGCCTTCAGGACCCTCCCCTCCTTGCTAGATAGCTGGCTTCTCACTGACCCAGCCTGGACTGGCTCAGCACAGAGAGACAGGTGCAGCAACTGGGAGTAACTGGGTGGCCACTGCAGAGACACGGGCAGAGGCAATAGCGGAGGCAGTGGAGGTGATTCCCCCTCCCTGCCCACACTCTATCCCCTTGGCCTGGACCCCCACACTCGGCAGGGCCAGAGATCTTTGTGGGAAGCCTTTCAGAACAGGGACCAACACATAGGCCTCATACTGTAAATCTGGCCAAGAACACAGTTTTGAGATCACATGTCCCAGGAATAAACCTACTACTAGTATTCTGCTAAACAGACATAGTATCAAACTGACTTCGAAATTCCTATATCCATATATTAATCAAACCATGACAAAGAAGTTTTTTTGTATAGTGGAGATGGTTAATGTAGAAATTCACAAATGGTCTAAGTGCAAAGAATAAGTACCAGTGGAGTGTTCAGCCACAAATAGAGCCACTGTATCACAAGTGCATGGACATACAAATGCACACACATGTGACCATGCAAATACACATGCACAGGCATGCATGCACATGTACATGAACACATATGCATGAGCATGTGCATATACATGTGCATGGACACAGACAGATGTATACATACATACATACATACACACACACACACACACACAGGCTCAGGCACCATCATGGAAAGGGGGCAGAAAGATTAAGAACCAGAAGTCAGTGAGAACTAGAGTAAAACATGACAGAACCATTGCAGTCATGAAAGTACGGAAGCTGTGATTGCCTGCATAAGATCAAATCCGTCAACATTCTAGCATGGAAGGGGAAGAGACTCTTGAGTACATCTATGACTGAGGAGCTATGGAAAGTTGATGGTCCTTGAGGTAAGGAGAGTCAATTCTCTTTTAAGTGTGAGACTCCTGGTAGGTCTACCATGCTCCAGTAGATGGGTCCACATTTAGGAGTATAAGGACAGCTCAAATTGGACTCAGTCATTTAAAAGAAAAAAGAATACACAACATGATGGAGGCTAGCAAGGTGGAAGTCGATTTAGGACAAGTTAGAAGAAGGGTTAAAAATGAGCAAAATATATTGTATAGAAGTCTCAAAATTTAATAGAAGCATTTTTTAAAGATATACTGAATTGGGACCCACCCTTCTGGCCTCATTTTACCTTAATTCATCCTTTAAGAGTCATATCTCCAAATACTATCACATTCTAGGACACTAGGGGGATGAAGGAGGCATGGGAAGAGGGAACACAATTCAGTTCATAACGACTTTACCATGCACAATCAAAAGAATTGCTTCTCATCATTTTGAATCCTGTCTGGTACTGTTTCTTCTTCGACTGACAGCTTATGACAGAAGTGGCATGCAAGGCAAGGTCCTGATGTGACCTGATGGTGTGTTTTAAAAAGTGAACTGCTAAGCAATCTAAAAGATGGAATAATTAGTAGACTCAAATTTGATAAATCTTGAAGTCTGTACATTGAAAAGAATCAGATTTTAATCACAAGTATGAATATGATTTTGTGTATATTGAGTTAAGACACAGACAAAAGTAGATAGAAATTAACACCATGATAGCCTTTCTTTGGGGAAGAGGCTTTGAACAGAGGGAGCCAGTGAAATAACTTTCACTGGTTTGCAAATGCTGGTAAGCTGGTCAATAATGCCTGTAACTATGGATGATGGTTGCCAAGACTTAGCAGTCTATACATTTACTATACATTTAAGGTCTATACATTTTACTGCATGCATTACTTTCTTTCTACCACAGCCACAGACTTACTGGCTTATAATATCACAAATGCATTGTCTTAGGTTCCAGATGTCAGAAATCTAAAATAGGTCTTACTGGGTAGAAATGCAGGTACCCACAGTACTGATCCCCTCTAGACTCTCTAAAGGAAAATGCATTTTTTTTTCTTTCTAGACCCTGAAGGATTCACATATTTGGGGAAATGACTCATGTACCCATTTTTCTCTTCAAAGCAAGCCAAAACCAGTCCATTCTACCGTATATTGCATCTTCTGCCACTGGCTACCCCAACCTCTCACTCTTTCTTATTGAAAAGAACTGTGTGATTACATGGACTCACCCAGATAATTCAGAGTAATTCTCTTATTTTAAGGCCTACTGATATGCTACCATATCCTGTCTGGTAACCAGCTATCATGATTGCTATGTGACCTCAATCATCCTTGTCAATCATCCTTGTCAAGTACCAGTATTAGGTTCTGTAGATCAAGAAAGAGGCATTTGTGGATGTCATTACTCTGTCCACCACATTTTGTATGAATTTTACTTCAAAAGAGCAGAGGTTTCAGAAGCTATTGATGACTGAATTTATTTTATGTGCATATGTATGAAGTTCTGCCTTTATTAGGTTTTTTTTCATTAGCTTCTTATATTCAGGGAGTTGATTTGTGTTACTATGATTAGAACAGTATCTGGTATACACAGGGCTCTTTATCAGAGAAGATTATTGGCTGAATTAATATGAAACAATGAGTCTTATACTTTTGCTGATTTTTTTGACAGTGTGGAATTTGTTTGTTGGCAGAGCTTTGTGTAGGCAAAAATCACAGAGGTTGAGAAGTCATATTCATAAATGAAAAGAAAGAACGAAATCTGCTTTTCAGACATTAAATGTCTATTTTGAACAAAATTCTCTTATATTAAGATCTAGAGGATAGAGCCATCCCTTGACAGACTTTGCTTTCTACTGGGAAATAGAGACCACCTCAAAGCCTGGAGAGATGACTCAGAGGTTAAGAACACTATCTGCTTCTTCCAGAAGTCCTGAGTTCAATTCCTACCAGCAACATGGTGGCTCATAACTATCTATGCTGCGATCTGGTGTGCTTTTCTAGCCTGCAGGCATACATGCAGGCAGAATGCTGTATACATAATAAATAAATAAATAAATCTTTTAGAAAGAAAGAAAGACAGGGAGGAAGGAAAGAAGGAAGGAAGGAAGGAAGGAAGGAAGGAAGGAAGGAAGGAAGGAAGGAAGGAAGGAAGGAAGAAAGGAAGAAAATACCTCAAGATAATTTGGTTGAAGACAGGCCCTTGGAGATTTCTTCCAGTTATTTAATATTATTACTCTTAATGAGTCTGAAACATATCATTTTAAGCTCAAGAATATTGCATTAAAAATAGCATTCAAGAGTATTTATTTTCTTTTGTTATTATTTGTTTCTAAATGTTTATAAAAGTCAACAAAAGAAAATATTTTATTATTTTTATCAACGTTTCTTACATTTTTTTAAACAATTTAAGACTTGGTTTTCCTCATAAGTTCTCTCTCAAATGTGAACACATAAAGTGTTTGAGGTGGAGGGAGATGCTGCATTTAACTGTATTGGGAGGAAGATGAGCATGTTGTCTTTTTCTGTTTTCCCTATGATGTATGTATTTTATATTTATATGTGAATATATCAACAACTTCCTTTCCTCTCCCTCTCTCCCTCTCTCTCTCTCTCTCTCTCTCTCTCTCTCTCTCTCTCTCTGTCTCTTCCCCCCCCCGTTTGTGTTTTGGACACCACAGCTAAGATCCTATGCTTATTTATAACTACACATGAGGAAAAATTATTTACTTCAATGAAAGTCAAGGCAACTCTGATTGAATGTTTTGTGGAGTGATCCTACCAAAATTAGCACACAGACAACCTTATTTCCAAAGATCTGCCTCTACTTGTTATATATGTAATAATTTTAAAACAATTTTCTGCTCTAAGGTTAGTATGATCTACTCCAATATTCTCAAATACCTCTTTGTCAGGGGCAGTCCTGCTTATACATGGAAGGCCCAAAATCAGCAATAGGCCTGACATACATACATGCTAACACAAAGTCTTAGGTCTCTGTGGAAAAACACTGAAACAGATGACTAGAAGCTATTGTAAACAAGCAGTTTTGGTGGAAAATTGCTAGGCTGGATAGTTATAGACCTTGTAGATAGGTAGCCTTGGTGGATAGTACCAACTTAGATAAAGACAAGTGAATCATAGGCAGAGTCATAATGATCTGTCCCCTGAACCTTCACCCAGCTGACACTGTTCTGGAAGATATCTATACTTCCCCCTGAACACCTACACTCCTGCATCAGCCCCTTCCCCACATCCTGCCTTTTTGTGTATATAACCCTGTGTGAAAAAAAGTAAAATCAACGGTTTAATCAGCCTATAGACAAGCTGTGTTTCTTTGCGTTCGCTCGTTTTTTCCCCATTCTTTCTTAGGTGATTTCCCCACACCCTGTTTAATGCCCTGCTGGACAGGACACCCCTTGTCAGGATAATATGCCCCCTGGACCTGTTACAAACAGAAAAGAGGGTAACAAAACATCCTAAAAACGTAAACACTGTGTTTGAGAGCAGCTGGACAATAGAGCATCCCCAGGACTGTCTGGTACCTTCTCAAGAGTTAAGATTTAGTTACTGCTTGTCCAATAATACAGAAATGCCTGTGATGATAATGGCTAGCTGGAATTCTCCCCTGAGGGAAAGGCATCCTTCCTGAGATACTCTTATCAATCAGAGCTTCCAGACGACTGTTTCCATGAGGCTTCTCTAGCCCTTTGTTCCAGATGATGCAAGTGTCTGCTCCACTGTTTACTTGCTGCTTGATGCTTTGTTGGTTTGCCTCTACTTACTACATACTTAACAAACCCATTCAGTCTAAAGGGAAATCACACCTATCACTGTCTATACAGGACAAGTTCAGTACCAGCATAAATCATAGTGTAAGACTCTGACAAGTCTTAGCATAGCGGGGACCCCTGAGTGAACAATGCAGAGCTGGGGATCAATGCAAAAGCAAGAGGAATTTTACTGTTCCAGCATGCTGGGGTCATCTTGTATCCAAAAGGAAAGGCGATCCCAGGCAACTTGGTTAGTGGACCTTTATACAGTTTCCAGGAGGCAGAACAGAGAAACAGAGACTAGGCACAGTATGATTGGCAGAACAGTGTGACTTTTAAACTGATTGGTCTTTAGGGGATGAGGTGGCAGTGACTTCCCTTGTCTATGGGTGGCCAACAGGTCCATCCTATGGAATGTGTCCCCACCCACAGGTCTGTTCTGCCCTCCCCCTGTGGTGTGTGGTGTTAGATTTCGGCACTGCAGCTTAGACAGATAACGCCAGACTAGTCGGTTCCACAAGGGGAGTTTATTTAGGGCATGGGAGGGGAGCCAGGAGGGTAGTAGAGGCAGAGAAAGAGAGAGCAGAGAGGTAGAAGAGTAGAGGCTGGCCATGACCATGTGGAGAGAGGGGGAAGGGAAGGGAGAAGGGGGCAGAGAGAACCTGCAGCTGGGAGGTCAAGGGAGCAAGAGAGAGGGGAGAGGGCAAGCAGCCCCTTTTATAGTGGGCAGGCCTACCTGGCTGTTGCCAGGTAACTGTGGGGAGGAGCGTACCTGGCTGTTGCCAGGTAACTGTGGAGGTGGAGTTTAGACAAAATACTAACATGAGGAATGTTAATTATCCTCTCCCTTCCAGAGGGGCAAATGTCCCATGACCCAAAGTTCCTGAGCTGACCTCTTCAATAGTAAGGACAACAGTCCACAAGTTCAGTGGCCCCCAACTAGCAGGCCTCCAGGTTCCAAAGAACAGAAAGAAGTTGCTCCACTACTTCATGTTTTTATTAATTTACCCCTTTTCCCTGAAGTGGAATCTTATGGTATCTTTGGAAAGTCAGTTGTATCAGATGATGTTTTTCTGGGGCAAACATGTGAAGGAATGTTTCACTGACGCAGACATGAGTGAAAGAATGTTTTGCTAAAGCAGACACATAATGAAGGATTCTTTGCTAATGAAACACATGTATTGGTTAGCTTACACTCCATAGCTGAGCTCTGTTTGTTGTGACTCCATAGAGAGATGGGGGTGGGGGGAACAGGAAGAATTAGAATACAGAGAAGGAATGGAAATTATGTAAATAAAATACTCGTATAAAATTCTCAAAAAATAAGAAATGTAAATTTAAAACATTCTAAAGGAAGGCTGCAGACATCAAAATTGTAATATTAATGTTGGGTAACACCACAGTAAAAAATAAGAAATTGTATATAAACAACTTTCTGGTCAAGGAAGGAATGACAATCTTTGGGCACAGTTCTGAACTCACAGTTTGACTGGAAGAGGTAAGATCTAAAACAGCTTCAGGATATTTAAGAAGTAATATGAGTTCAAATAATAATAATAATTGTAAAATAATTATAAGAAAATAAACAATAAAGTGCAAGAAATGGCCATTAGAAGCAGAGTCTTTGAAAGCACCCAAGAAACATAAACACAGTTTCATGTACCTTCTCAAAGTCCTGGGATAAATATGAGCCGAGGGAGTCTCTGACCAGGGTGGAAGAATAAAGTGTTTGGTGCTACAGAGAAGAAAGCATCTTTTTAAAGTGGAACGATAGCTAACATAAGAAGGATACCATTTCCTTATTATGAAATCTAGGAATTAAAAGTGTAAACTAGACATTATGCAGAAAGCAAAAGAGGAAATCCAAGGACAACCTTGCAAAGAGGTCAGAATGCACATGCTAAATTCCCTCAGCCTTCAAAGAATGAACTGATCACATGACCATACAGCTTCACAGAATGTTAATACCATGTCTTAGACTTTGTCCCACTTGACTCTCACTAGAGAGTCTTCTTGATACTTTATTGCTACTTGACTCCCTCCTGTCTGCCTCATCTCTAATTACCCTCTTACAGGGTTATCCTTACTTGCCACCCCAACCTTCTTTTCATGCACATCTGTTCACCCTTCCCCTCACCTTTGTTAATTGCTTCCGTGAATTCTATTTTTTTCTTTTTGATATTATAATACAGTTCTAACATTTCTCTCTTCCCTTTCTTCTCTCCAAACCTTCCCATATACCCACTTTTGATCTATTTCAAATCCATGGCCACTTTTTTATTACTTGTGATTATATACAAGTGTGTGTGTGTGTGTGTGTGTGTGTGTGTGTGTGTGTGTGTTCCTAAATATAACCTGCTCAGTCTATGCAATGTTACTTATATGGCATACTTTAAAACTTCAAGAGAGATGACCAGATTCTAATTCTGAGAGACTATACCACAGTCTCTCATATAGGACAAAAAGTGTAATCAATGGGTTAAAAATAAAGAGCAGAGTGGCTTTGGTTGTTGTTTAAAGAATTTAGCACAGTGCCTTGGACATAAGAATACCTAATTTTAAAATGTGTGTTTGATATCAATTTTAGACTTTACTTTGGGAAAAGCTAGAAAAAAAATTAAGTAAACAGATTGAAAAATAGAACACATACACAAACAAACAAACAAAACCAATCACACTGATACACTAAACCTAATCATAACCAAAAAATTTGAAAATGAGATAAACATTTTTAAAACTTTCCTAAATTTGAGAGTTTAACTGTTGAATAATTGACCAAAGTGGAAGCTGGAATCCCCAGACATCGTGACTAGCCATCTGATAGTCTGCCCTTGAAATCCATGCACAGAAAGAGTACAGGAAACACTTGGGCTCTAAGGCCATTGGGTCTGACGTCTTACAAGCAGGTACATGCACCAGATTCAATAGTGAAGCTCCATTATGGATAAGGGCCGCCTAGTTCCTTGGGGTTCTTTCTGACGTAATTCTTCAGAACACTTTACAATATTATTTTCAACATGACTCAATAAAACTACATGTTTAATTACACATGTCATGACACAGTTTCACACACAGAGAGATTTTCAGTAGGCAAGAATATTAACTTATTATAGATAAATACCTCTATGACATTCTTCTCTGACTTCTCATCAAAGTAAGCCTTAAATTTTTCACCCATTCGTTCCTTTCTTTCTTTCATTTTTCCAATTACTGTTTTCAAACAACACAATGTAAATACCATGTCCTGATTAGTTTTGACACAAATTAGAGTCACCTGGAAAACTTGAACCTCATTTGAGGAATGTCCCTGGTTTAGGGGAGTGGTGATTGCAAGGTAAGATCCTACCCTGCTAAGTTGTTTTGTTTATGCTTACAAAGGCAGGTGGATTCCTGAGTTCAAGGTCAGCCTAGTACAGAGCTAATTTAGGTCCAAATGTGGTCAGAATGGTAATTTCAGGGCAGGGTCCCACCCTGCTATTTTATTGTCTGTGGTTGTATTTTTGTCTCATCCTAAGAATAAAGGGACTGGGGTCTTGGGATGTTGATTCACGGGATAATCAAAAGGGAGCCTAGGACAAAGGCTGAATTGATATGTAAAATAAAAGACTGGGATTTTTGATCTTCAAGAGATGAGCTATCCACAGTTTTTAGAATAGCAAGAGAAAGCTGTCTGGAGCAGAACAGAACACAAAGAGCAGTATAAAATGTTGTCTCAAGCAGTCTTGAGCAGAATACACACACACACACACACACACACAGAGAGAGAGAGAGAGAGAGAGAGAGAGAGAGAGAGAGAGAGAGAGAGAGAGAGAGAGACTGGAAAGCTGTCCCGAGCAGAACATAGACTGCCAGCTTATAACCCATGATTTGATTTAGAGTCATTTGTTTCGTGGCTCTCAAATACCTCTTCTCTCAAGAACCCAGACCTACCCAAGCTGGTCCTTGGCACCAGCCCACTGTAGTTGATGGGAAGACAATCCTGGGTTTACCTCATTGGGAAAGAGACAGAGACAGAGAGGGAGACTGAAAGGATGGAAACCAATGATGGAAGAGGAGGACCAATGGTGGAAGGGGATGTCTCAGCGGGCCCATGCCGAGGCATCTCTTCCCCTGAGGGACCAGCCACACAATGGTATAGCATAGAATAGAGTTTATTCAGGGCATGGAGAGGGGATCCAGGAGGGTAGTAGAGGCAGAGAGAGAGAGAGAGAGCAGAGAGGTAGAAGAGTAGAGGCTGGCCATGACCATGTGGAGAGAGAGGGAAGGGAAGGGGTAGGGGGCAGAGAGAACCTGCAGGCGAGAGATCAAGGGAGCAAGAGGAAGAAGAGGGGGCAGACATTCCCTTTTATAGTGGGCAGGCTACCTGGCTGTTGCCAGATAACTGTGGGGAGGAGCGTACCTGGCTGTTGCTGGGTAACTGTGGAGGTGGAGTTTAGATAGAATACTCACAGAGACAGAAACAGAGAGAAATAGAGACAAAGAGAGAGCTTTCTAACAAGCTTCCTTCCATGGTCACTACCACTCCTCCTTGAGGTCCTGCCCTTACTTTCCTCAGTGATCAGTACATGTGAGCCAAATTAACCTTTTCCACTACAAGCAGACTTTGGTCAGTGTCATATCCTGGTATCCTCAGGATCTTGTTATCACAGCATTAGAAAGCAAACTAGTAAATACAGTCAGTAAATGACAACATGGTACCTTCAGGAGTTATAAAAGAAAAAAAAAAAGTGTCACACATTCAGAGACTCAAAGTCATAAATCCAAGAACACCTAAGCAATGGGTAATGAATAGAAAAAAATTAAAATAAGTTGCAAATAAGGTTTCTCTGTTTTCTCAGGTGCTGTAATATGTAACATACTAAAGATTCCTCTAGCTTGAGAGATAAAAACATTGGAAATTAAATGAACAGGCAAAGTTCATTGCTGGAAGAGTCTGAGCCAACAGCCAATCATGCATGTGTCTCCATTCCTTCCTCACTTCACAGGGACAGTTTTCAAAGTTGTGGTCATCTTGATCCTTCACTGGGTTCGGACTTCGGGTGCAAAGACCAGTTATCTGCAATTAGATCGTGTTTGAAGTTCTTTGCATACACAGTTCATGCGTTTTCACATTGGAACGATTTTGTTAGAGGGAGCAGCTGAAGCAGCTGAAGAAGCCTTCCTCCAGTTTGAAGGGATCACAAAAGATGGATTTTGTTCGCTTCAAAGCAGGAACAACTAAAATCGCCATCAATGATTAGAGAATGGATGACTATCCAGCTCTTCCCATCACTGCATTGCCAAATTATATGATTCTGAGAAAACAAACCAGACTAAATTATTCACACATGCAGATATGTACTATATGACATGATCCTATTAAAAAGTTATTTCCCGGAGTACTCCCATTCAAAATAAGTCATTGTGTCTCCAAAACTAATATATTAGGATCCTAAGCCCCAGTATGACAGGTTTGGTAAGTAGGAGGTCTTGTCCATAACTGAGTTCAGATGAACTCATGAGGGTAGGTCTCTCACTACAAAATTACAGGCCTTATAGAAAAGCACCACATGGGCTGGAGATGCAGCTTGGTGGTTAAGAGCACTGGCTGCCCTTGCTCTCTTTCATGTGTGTAGGCACAGTTAAGTCAGGTGTGCATAAGTGATGAGAAGCCTCAGGAAAACCCAACCATGGTCACCTTCTCAGCCCTTATGGCCACTCTCCAGAACTGTGAGAAATGTATGTTGTTAAAGCCACCTAGTCTATGGTGTTTTTCTGTCACATCAGCCCAAGTTGACTGAGATGTTCCTTGACTATTATAAAAGTGTTCAGAAGGAAATTCTAAAGCATACAGAATAATATGTTGAAGGCAGAATGCATAAGCTTTGCCACACTTCACTACAGTAACATAAATTACTAAAGTCTGTTCCAGAACCACACCATAGCTCTAAATGGTACACCAGTACACTGAGTTCCTGCTCGTTATTTACTGGCCTTTCCTGTATCTTCTTGAAAGGATGCAGGTGTGTATTCAGTGCTTTTGGGCTAGAAAGAACAATGTCTGGATGGAGAGATTCAATCTCGTTTACAATCCCAGAGATATCCCTCCATCATATTAGGGACTGCAGAGTGGACAGGGTGGTTCGTATCCTGACGCCCAAGAAGTAAAGAAAGGGCTGGGACAATTATCGTCCCCAGGGAAACGACTCAGTGACCTACCAAGAGGCTACACCTCATGCCTTTCACCAACTCCCAACCTTCGCATACGGTTATGAATCCATATAAGGATTTGTGCGCTATACCGGGGCCCTCCAAATGTGATCCTCTCTGGAAATGAGCAGATACGGCACCTTTAGAGGTGTGCTTCACTTGTCTCCCATGCATTTTCCAGTCACACTGACAGTTAATATGCACTGCCATAACACCTGCTCAGTCTTTTTAATCAACCGTATGCCGCACTCTTTGACTTACAATGAGATTGCAGTCTCAAAAGGTCATCATAGACCACACATCTGATTTGAAAGACAATTAATATATATACCTATCTACCAAATTTCAGAGTCCAGTCTAGCCTATGCCTTAAATGTCTCAGAACATTTAGTATCACCTAACACAAATCCTGTTTTGTGACAATACACTGAATACCTCATATAATTTGTTGCAAACCGTATTTAAAGTGAAAAATATAGCAAATGTCCATATGGTTTTGTACCTCCATAAAACCAAATCGGTTGTCAATAATCTGGGTAAGATGGACGATTATAAACCTCATCCATGTGGCTCAGTGAGAGAAAATGGTCAGGTGGTACATAACAATCTCTATTCCTATAGGTGACAATGGCTGTAAATGAACTTAAGAAACAAAGTGAGATCCCTATGGATTACTTGGTAGCTATGAACACATGGCATCCTACCACAACAAGAGGCCCAGCAATGTCTGTGGGAATTGTAAGGAAGTGCTTACCCTAGCATACACTATCTCTGCAGAAACAGGTAAACAAACCACTAAAGGCTAGACACATTAATGGCAGTGATGCCTGGCAAAAGAAAACTTTGAAACTGAAAGCAGGCTTAATTGAGGTAACCACTAGACACTAGCTTACTTTTTGCTGTCCCTTAACACTGTGGACTGCAGAGGAAGTGCTTCCACATAGCTGGGAGCAAGAATAAGAGTTCTACACACCTCTGAAGGCAGGGAGCAAAGGTTGAGCTATGAACCCAGAAAATATGAGTGCACATGAAAATAGAAATGAAATTATCTAAAGAAACAAAGAACTTACTGGAGGAGAAATAAAAGGTGACAGAGAGTAGGGTACTGGGGAACATATTTAGGGTTTCTATTGCTGGGATAAAATGCTGTGACTATAAGCAATTTGAAGAGAAAAGGGTTTTCTTCATTTGATAGTTTACAGTCCCTCACCCAAGGAAGTCAGGCCAGAACTCAGGGCAGGAACCTGGAGGTAGAAACTGCAAAGGCCATGGAGGACCACTGCTTACTGGCTTGCTCCATGTGGATTGCTCAGCCCACTGTCTTGTAGCACTCAGAACCACCAGCCGAGAGGTGGCATCACCCACAGTAAACTGGGCCCTCCCATATCAATAACTAATTAAGAAAATGCCATATGGATTTGCCTACAAGCCAATCCTATGAAAAGATTTTCTCAGTTGAGAGTCCCTTTACTCAAATGACTCTAGCTTGTGTCACGTTGACATAAAACTAGTCAGTACAGGGAAAAATGTTCAAAGTACATTTTATACTTGTATGAAAATATCCTTATATAACCCTGTATAATAAAAACAAATAAATAGAACCTAGCTATAAGAGGAAAAAAAATGCCAAATCATGATAACTTGGTTCTATTTAATAAAAATGTCCCAAGTCAAGTTGTATGGCAGTAGTCGTATTTACATGGTCTAGTACCATGAGTTGCCATTGCATTTTATCTATCCAAAAGAGCCAGCAAATGATCATGAGAATTGAATAAATGTTAGATGAAACATAAGTAATACAAGTGAATAGTTAGCTCCTGTATTAGGGTTCTCTAGAGCAGTGGCTCTCAATCTTCCTAATGCTATGACCCTTTAATACAGTCTCTCACATTGTGGTGACTCCCAATCACAAAATTATTTCATTGCTACTTCATAACTATAATTTTGCTATTGTTATGAATAGTAATATAAATATCTGATATGTGATTACCAAGGTTGAAAACCGCTGCCCTCACGAAACAGAATTGGTAAAATAAATATTATAAATGGGTTTATTAGATGGGTTTACACAATACTGAGTATCCAGGTAACAGCTGTCCTCACGCTGAAGACTCTGAGAATTGGTAGCTGTTCACTCCTCAAGGCTGGATGGCTCAATGACCCTGACTTGGTGCTAAAAAGAAGAGAGCCACTGGTCTTTGGCTGACATTTAGAGCCCCAAAGAAGCTGAGTTTTGATATCAGCAAAGAAAAGTGGCAGCAGCACAGGTGACAACCACCACCTCTAGTGTGGTGTTCCCCATTTTAATTAACCTGATCAAGAATCTCTCTCGTGTATGTGCCCAGCAGCTCATCTCTGAATTGACTGCATATCTAGTTAGGTTGAAACCACTACCCTACTTATCTTTCTGAGTAAACGGAGTCCTTGTTCTCTAACCCTTTCACTGTATCGCTCTTGTTAGTACCCTGGCTTAGTTTGGTGCCAACTTGTCACAAGCTGAAGTCATCTGAGGAAGGAAATCTAAACTGAGAAAATGTCTCTATAACATCAGACTATAGGCAGGCCTTTAGAGCATTTTCTTAATTAGTGATTGATGTGGGAGAGCCTAGCCCACGTGGGTGGGGCCAACCCTGGGCTGGTGGTCCGGAGTGCTATAAAAAAGCAGGCTGAGCAAGCTATAAAGAGCAATCCATTAAGCAGCACCCCTCTATGGGTTCTGCATCAGCTCCTGCTTCCAACTTCCTGCCCTGCTTAAGTTTCTGCCCTGATTTCCTTCAGTAATAGGATGTTATCTAGAAGCATAAGCAAAATAATAATAATAATTAATAATAATAATTTCCTCTATTTGGTTTGGTCACGTTGACTTATCACTGCAATAATAGAAAAATAATGTATCTTTACTCCCCGAGCCACAGGTTTCTTCTAGTATCTCTGACCTCTTGAGTCTAACTGATGCCTACCTGAAATGGATTAGTTCTCACTCAGCATTGTAGACCAAATTACTTGCCGTCCACCCTGCATAGATTGCATTCAAACTGGCAAGGTGTAGTGACTAACTCTCTCTCAAGTTTGCAGTAGAACCATCAGTAGCTGACTCATCAATAACCCCATTTCAGATGGCACAATACCCTTACCTAAAGACAGGAAACTAGTACCTGAAGTTGGCTAAACATTTATTACCATAAAGGGTAACTTTTCTGTGAATGTTTTGATATTTGATGTGCACAAGGCTTGGAGTTTCACATATCACATTTCCTGGAACTGATATTTAAAAACATATTATAATGCTGGGCATAGTGGCATAGCCTTAAAACCTAACACTAGGAAGGTTGAGGCAGGTGGGTGTTTGTGAGTCCAAAGTGAGCCTAGTATACATAGTGAGTTCCAGACCATCCAGGGTTACAAGGTGTGGCCCTTTTTAAATATACATACATACATACATACATACATACATACATACATACACATTCTCATCTCAAGAGATTAATAAAAATATTAAAGGATGAGAAAAATGCATTCTTCTTCCTTTTGTGCAGTTCCCTGCTGCCTCTTATGAAACTAATGCAGAAGCACAGAGGGCTCAGGGCAATTAGACTGTAAACGCTTCTCTCACTAAAGGAAATTTAAACGTCGATCTGCCCTCTGTGTGGCAAAATGTAAAAGCAGCTGCCAAGAAGGTGAAATTTGCAGGGTGGCTGCTATGCTCTGAATATTGTTCTCCCAGAATCTTATGCTGAAGCTTAATGGCTACAGTAGTATTAACAAGTAAACCCGTGAAGAGAAGATCAGGAGCACCCACCTTCACGAGTAGATTAGGTATCATTATGAAAACGTGGGTTTGCCCGTGGGTTGTTCTCCATTTTGACATCTGCCATTGGGCAATGTAGCCAGAAGACTGATGCTAATTTAGATTTTGATAGTAGACTTCTTAGCTTCCAGAAATGTGAGCCAATAAGTCTTGTTCATTGTAAATGACCAGGTATTCTGTTATGAAATGACCAGGCATTCTGCTATGAAAGCACAAAATGGACTGAGATGGTGGTTTATTTGTAACCAGTGAAAGTTGACTAAAGACCTATTTTTGAGATACAAATTTAATAGGCAAAATCTCCTTCAGAGGTTTCTAGGAAAGCATCAGTTTTAGAAAAAGAGAACTAACCAAATCCAATCAAACTGTTTCATTTTACAAAGACCAGTATGGTACAATTAACTTCAATTACTTTTTTGGGACTTGAAAAAATTGTCACAAAGGTAAAAAGCATATTAAAACACACACACACAAAATACACCTTTATTTCATTCAGGTATACACCTTGAATATATGAATACTCCATGTTGGGAAGGTAATACCTCTCCCATATTTTTAACTTTATAACTTTATCATATTCCTGTAACAGAGGCATTCTATTGATTTCCTCAATTACTTTCCAAGTACTAGGAAATCATATTTTCTGATTATTCTTATGCCAAGAGAACAAACTCACAGCAGAGAACAGCCAACTGGGGACATAAAATAACAATACAATCTTGACCTTCTTTTTACAAGATTATAATTTAACTCAATTGCATGTGATGTAAAAGTGATTGATTTTAAATGCTATGTATAAATCATAACAAAAAGCAAATTACATGTCGTTAATATAAAAAGTTAAGTGTGAGATTCTCCATAAATGTCATGTTTTAAATTCTGTTTGAATACTTAGAAGCCACTGCACAGACTTTGATTAACAGATATCTCGTTTTCTAGGAGATGGCTTTCCACTCCTCTCCTCTCACAATCATACAGATTGAAGTTGTGGGCAAGGAACTGAAAAATAATTTTTATTAGCCAACACTGGAACTCACAAGTATCAACAGTAGACAAGAAATCTTTATCAAATGCTAAACAGTTTGGAACACAATGCATTTTCCTGTTCTACATGATTTGCACAGGAACAGCGCCTCCTGCTGGTGATATAAAATCCACCTTCAACACTACTGGAAACACTGATAGGGTTTTTTTTTTTTTCCTCTATATAAAATAAAATAGCACTTTTCAATGCCTGGGTAAGAATGATGCCAGTGCCTATACAACCAGCCAGAAGAGCATGCACCACACTCTCTCTGGAAAGAAAAGCAATCTGCAGAGCTGACAAGAGACAGGATGCTTGCATTTTCTAGGCTTCTAGGCACAGACCAGTCTAACCTGCTTTTTAGCTTACTCTCAACTCTGAATCAGCCATCTTTGGTCTCCTCTACATGCTCACATGATACTCAGCAAAAGAGCCTAGCCCATAGCTATGTTTATGAGAGCATCAATTATGTGTCTTATGCTGTTTTGTGCCTTTGTTGTAGGCTAGCCAATTTAATTCTTACAGTGGTCCCATGGGGTGGGTTCTATTATTATTCCCATTGTTCAGACAAGAGAAGAAACTCAGAGAATTTAGATAACATACCCAAGATCAAAGAGCTATTAAGTGTAGCCCACGAACCAGGTGGCTTAGCTCCACAAGCTCCATGTATTTATCACTACTGTTCTCATGGCCTCATTCAGTGTCTTTTTCTCAACGCCACCTCCCAGGGCTGTTGTCAGCTCCTTTATGCAAATAACATGTGTGCCACAAACCCCTTCTATAAAACCCTAAGAAAGCTCTGCAACCTTTCTCCTTGAGAATAAAATAGTTGCTATGAAAAAAACAATAGATTCCATGAAAGCATCACCCAACACCTAGCACCTAGCACCCCGCACCCAGTACCCAACACCTCCAGGTGATGACTCATGCACTCTTCTGTTTGAGAGAAGAGCCCAAGCTGGCTGCCTCCTTCTGTTGTGTGCCACTTTTTCTTCTCCACTATTTGATGTCTATGACTTATCTCTCAGAGTTTAGCAGTAAAGGGAAAGTATGGTATCTGGGAGACTTCTTGCCTCCTGCCACACTGACTAAACTAACTCATGCCTGGGGAGAACCTTTGTTGCTCTTTGAGAACCTTTGTAACTAGAGTCACACCCCGTAGAACTCTTTGGGGGTGGAGGGTCAAGTCTTCTGATAGCTCCCAAAAACTCCCCTTTGTTGCTAATGCTCAGTTATTTATCTCCATAGACAACGTTGTTTTGTTTTGTTTGTTTTGTTTGTTTTGTTTTGTTTTGTTTTGTTTTGTTTTGTTTGTGTTCAATTCCCTGCAGCTCAGCTCTGCTGAATCCTTTGTGAGTGTACTCAATCAGACAGAATACCTAATACAAAGAACTTAGGAAAGAAGCTGTATCTTTTATCTCTTAGTTTCAGAGCTTTTTGTCCCTAGGCCTTCATCCTTACACTCATAAGTGGGTAGTGCAGTATCGGTCATGACAGCAGGAGCCCATGATAGAGTATGTTGTTTTCATGATGAATGTTAAGCCATGAAAAAGAAATGGGTCAAGGACCAGCTATAACCTTCAAAGATGCATACCAAGTGGTCTCATTCCTCTAGATACAACTCTGCCCCCTAATGTGTTCTACCATCTTGTAAAACAGCACCACTAAGCATTCTCAAATTCTTTAGAATCTATAATTCCACAACCCTACCAGTGTTATACCCCTTAACCTGCCTTAGCCTCCACTCCTGAATGTGCAGAAATCACAGCTGTGCTTGGGATATGTGCTTGACTAGCAAGTAAAGTGTTGCAAGTGAAACCATTGAAAAGATAGTTTGGCATCCAAAGAGTTAAGGATCAACATCAGTCGACAAAGGAGGAAAAAAGCAGTATGGGGCAGAAGGAAAGGTCCTTGGTATAGGTTATGACAAGACGTCCTTAGCACTTGGGAGCAAAATATTGCCCATCGGAGTAGATGCACATCAGGTCAAAACGTTTCAAAGCCATTATGACCAGTCAGGCCACCGTGTGAGACTTTTCTTGACAACTGAGGCCCAGTCAGAGGCACTCTGTGGACAGCAGGCCAGTAAGTCTTCCATTTATAGGCATGCGAGAAGTGCAACCCTGTCCATCATACTCAAAGTAAACACATTTATGCTGTTCTCTGTTCCAGAGGGAGCACAGAATAGAAAGGCAAAGCATCTGCTTTCCATGTTATTCCTCTTGTTAAGAGTGCCTAGCTAGTTCACAAGACGCAAGCTTTATGAAATGCAGAGTATGTCTATAGCGAGACATCTATTTCTGGAAGCAATGAGGAAGCAAGAGAATCTACCCAACCTCTCTGAACACTAGGGGCTGGAGAGATGGCTCAATAGTTAAGAGCACTGACTGCTCTTCTAGAGGTCCTGAGTTCAATTCCCAACAACTATCTGTAATAGGATCCGATGCCCTCTTCTGGTGTGTCTGAAGACAGTTTCAGTGTACTCATATAAATAATAAATAAATAAATCTACAAACCTCTCTGAACACTAAGCTATTTCCCATCATGGAAAATAGCAAAAGTCATCCCAATTGTCACACCGCCATCTACGTGCTTCTGCCTCTCACTTCCAGAATTAGAGAGGAGCCCCCAAATCTCATATACTATTTGAATGGAAGTGATGAATATACCAAGAAGAAGGGAAACCTACTATCAACTACATCTCTATTCTACATTCTTAGAGTAGGTTTTGTTCTATTCAATTCTATGTTTACAGACTAGTAGAGCCAAATTATTTAACACCTATATGTAATTAAAAGACAAGTCGTTGCAGGTGCCTGACTAATGATGTAGGCAGTTCTATGAGCGATATATGAGAATTCTGGTCAATGCTGGTGTTTACAGATACTCAAAAAAAAAGTTAAAGATTATTCAGGACAACAGAGCCAAAGCTCTGACTTAATTACAAGCACTACTCCAAACCAGAGGGCCAGGTGCAGAGCAGAGCAGGTATTATAAAAACAGCCTCTGGTCCTCACTTTTCTGGCTCAAGAAAAGTCACAAAGCCCCCAAACTCTATCCTTCCATATGCTTGGCTATGGCACTCCCAAGGTGGGAGTGTGGAAACATGCAGATTGACCATTTTTCATCCCAGCTATTTATGGAAAAACCAAAGAGTACATGATGCTGACTGAGCAGGTGGATTTTAGAAAAATATTTCCCTGGTTGTTTGAACCTATGCAAAATTCTAAAGCGAAGAAAGCAACATGATGCTAATTAAAGCTGTAGCTCAGAGTTTGCCAAAACTGCTGGCTTTGATGAATGAGCCTTTCAAAGCCTCCCCAGCTCTTGGAAGGTCTACCAGCCAGCATGCACCTCATACAAACACTCTGTAATCAAAGTGCTTCATTCTGCCACTGCCCTAAGTTATTTTAAAATAATAACCGTAATGATTACTATTTAAATTTTAATTTTAAAAATCAAAATTACTCCAGACACTTGTATGAAATCTTCAAAAGATGTCCAGCCTCTCCAGATGTTGTGAATCACTGGTGGATAAGATCCTAGTAGCTCATGCTCCCATCCCAAATAAGACTCGGCATTTCTTGGCAGGTCTCTTGGAGACCAGAGATGGAGCAACCCAGAAAGACTAAATTATTAAGGAGTCCCAGGGGAAGAGCAGATGAAATGGTGGAAAACTTATTCATTCTGAAGTCGAGTGTGCTCCTATTCTTTTTAGACCACAGGTCAGATGTGGGAGGCATTGCTAGTGAGGCAGCAAAGGAACACCCTCCGATGGGTGGGGTCAAAGGAATGGTTCTAACCAATGATGTTTGAGTAGCAATGACCAACATGAACAGTAAGGTCTTGGAGGAAGCCTATTTGTGACTCTGCTGTCCTGCTCATGTACCTCTGCAAGAACAGTGGTGTAGTGGCTTCCACACTGTGCTTGCATTTCCGTCAGCCTGAATCACTGATTCTCCTAGTTCCCAATGACCTTTTCTTATCCACGTGTAACCACTATCTTGAAGACAGTATAGGATTGCTCATGCCTCTTCTCATATGTTTTCTACAGTTGTATGTCTATAACATACTGTATGTCCGTAGCATATATACTGTTTTGGACACTTTAAATAATGGGAATAGTATACCATCTATATCGGTCTCCACATTGCTTTTAATATAAAATTAACATTGACTGAATTTTCCACAATTCATCTCTTTTCTTCCTGATGGACATTTAGATAGTTTTAACTTTCTTAAAATAATCAATACCAATATTGCCATCATGATTTCATATCCTTTGAACAAAGGAACATGGGTTTTTAAGAACTGGGATGTCAAAGAGAATCAGCAAGTTTAATTGTGTGTGGTATTATCAAGTAAAAGTGTCACCATCTGCAGAGTGCTTCCTCTGTGCAAAGACACCTCTTAAAGTTTTCCACTGGTTCACAGAAGCCTTGGGATATACTCTACAACAGCGTACATCTGGGTTCAGCATCTCTATGTGTATTTTGCCTGTTGGCATCATTTACATTTCACAGATGAGGAAGCTGAGCTGTGGGCATTTGAACTAGAGTCAGTTTAACATCACAGATAGAAGGCAGGGGGGCTCCTTCCCAAATTAAATGCTATGTTTTCTTACCTCTTAACTCCAAAGTATATAGAGACACTGAAGTCCCAAGGACTCCCAGGATCTGTCAAACATAGCCATTTTGGCTAATATTAGATATGTAACATTTCAGCACCACTTTGTTTTTACTCTCCAAACTAGAAGCTGGGCTGGGTTTTATACATTGTTTGTAATTCTGCTGTGGTTGACTATTAAAATGTACCTTTTTATGTTTTTATATTGTATCTTTTCTTTTTTTCTTATTTATTCATATGTACATTCCATATATACTTAATGTTAGTTCTTTTGTGAGTTATATTTACTGAGTACCTTTTCCAGTCTCTTAACTGTATTTAAACCTGTTAAATACTTTTTAAACTCAGACTGTTTCTCTGTTTTCTGTGATTCATCTTTCTAATGGCCTGGAGTCTTCATATTTAGGAAGCTCTTCCCTATGCAGAGATTGCAAAGATGTTCAATTACATGCTTTTCTGAAAGTTTTACATTTATCCTTCATGTTTAATTCTTGAAATTTCTTTTAATTTATCTAGTGTACTTCCACTGTCATAGCAGGAATAAAAAGGACCACTATCTTCCTCTGCTGACTTGAGGTGGAATCGCTGTCACGGGCCTGATGTTCATAAGAATATGGGGATTTCATGAATCCTCTTTGTACCAATTTTTTCCAATGAACTTTCTGGTCATATCTGGGCCAGGCGGGGAGTACCATCTCTGTCACTGTAACTTCATAGTGAACCTTCAAATCTCACGGGCAAGCTTATCCTCCTTTGCATGCTTCAAAACCGTTTTCCTCCTCTGAGTCCTTTACGTAAGAAACCTCTTGATCTCCTGCATATGAATTGCAGAATCAGTTTGTCATGCTCCATGAAAAACCGCTGGAATTGCGTTGAGTTTATAAGGTTTGTGGATATTTTCCTAGAAATACTATTCATTGCAGGATCAGTTCCTTCCATTTGTTAGCACAATATATCACTCTATGTTTAGGGTTTTTTTTTTATATATATATAGGTCCTTTGGGTAATGCATTTTAATATTCTCTATGGACAATTTGCACATTTTCATATCCAGGTTACCTTTGGGTTCTTGTTACTCTTCAAACGGAATCTGTTTTTCTTTTTCTATTTTTCTCTGCTTACTTTGATGTGGTAATATAAGTGATATTTTTTCATGTCTACATTTTGTATAGCAAACTTGCTGAACTATTGTATTCTGTCTAGTAGTTTGGTCGCCAGCCATATTACCATGGAGGTCTCCCAGTGTGTTCTCTCTGATCTAGGAAGCTAAGCAGGGACAGACATAGTTAGATCTGGATGTGATATCTAATCATTTGTTTCCAAAATCATTTGCATTTTTGACATATGAATGTTGCAGAAAATGAAAACTTTACTTGACTTATATTACATTTTTTATATTAATTTGGTTGTGAGTCCCAATGAAGTCTCTCTAAATTTCATGTTATTTAGCATTATTATTTTTGTGTGTGTGCATAGAGACATGTGCACATGTGCATGAGAGCATATGGGTGTGAAATGTATGTTAGTGTAGACGTTTGTACATCATAGTACAGGTGTGGAGGTCCGAGAACAATGTATGGAAGTCTGCTCTCGTATTCCACCTTGGGATCCAGGAGTCAAACTCAAATTGTCAGGCTAGCACAGCAAGAGCATTTTGACCGTCTGCACCATCTCACCAGACCTCGTGAAATCATAAACTCAGAGAGCAGAACACACTCAAAATTGCTAAGCTTCTCTCTGATTACTAGATGAGTCTCAAATGTCAACACAAAAACCTTAATCAGGTAAGAAAATAGAATCCAGTCATCCACATTTTGAACGTGGTTTGGCTGACATTAAAGCAGGAAAGTTAAGGCGGTATGTTTTTATGTTTTGGTAACTTCCATTACCTCTTCAGGTTGCAGTGCTTAGCAACAGCTCTACACCAATCTGTGAATAGTGGGACTACTAAAAAAAGGAAAAACCACAGACCACTCTGTACATGCTCTGTACATTTCCCTCTAGAAACAAATGACCATACCTCAACTGCACATTCAAACATAGCCAGTCTTGGGGTATGGCAAGACTAAGTTTTATCACTCTCAGTTGTGTTATTTAAATTGTCTCTAAGCATTGCTTTAATATTGAATTCTTTCCAATTTGGAAGAAGGGACTGAGATGTAAGCCAACGTAAAGGGAGTCCAGACCCCCTTTACTAGACATCACCTGCTACAGTGCAAATATGTGTGCCTCCCTGAAATTCAATGTAAATTGTAATCATTAAGTACAGAACATACTATCAGCATTGTTATTTTAATCTTTCAAAAAGGCTAATATTCATCAGACGTTAAAGACCAACCAATCTACAGAGTGAGTGGCGCGGTAATCAGGGCTACACAGGGAGATTTTGCCTCAAACAAACCAACAAATGAAAGTGAGAGAAAAAGAGCGAAGGAAGGTGATAGATTGGTGTAACCTTTCTAGAACATTTTACTAGTACAAATTTATATTTTAAAACATTATCTTTTAATGAAGTATTTCTATTTCTTTATTCATCTTCAGGAGAATACTCAGATGAGTATACAAGGATATGGGTACTTTCATGTTCCCTATGGAATTATTTTAAATAATTAAATAATGTTTGGAGTTTTATTTTCTAGCCTCCTCAGGCATGGCATGCACATACATACATGAAAGCAAAATACTCATACATATAAAATAAACAAACCTATATTTTTTTCAAAAACTCCAAAGTATTAGAGGAAATATATCTCTAATAAGCATACACAAACTTTTTCTTTTCATACAGTAAGACAACTGTTGACACAGTATTGACATTCATCTATGTGCTACAAGTACTCTAGGGCAATTTAAGTCCTTCAGCAAGAAGTATGTAGGCTGCATGTAAATAATACCTCATTTGATAAATGTACCAGGGCATTTAGGGACTATTGTAGCTGTGGGTCCTGAAATCTCTCCAGGCACTGAAAGATGGTTGAAGATCAGCTGAGACTCAGAGAGATGTTCATGAGATACATTCTAAATGGCAACGCAATTTATAGAACACTATGTGATAAAATATCTCATGTATCAGATGTGCATAAGAAATTGGAAATCTGTGTCTTAAGTTGTTCATGGTGAATCCATGTGGGAGGGTGAGCTAATGGAGGCATTCACATTTGAGCATTAAGCATATACTTTTATTTTTATGTCGTGGAACATTTTATCACTTTATAGTCCAAACAAAACTAAGATATTCCTTTTTAGATGGGAATTGGCTCCAGTACAAGTTTAAAAATGTAATTTAATGATATCATGCATGTATTTTACAGAATATCACCAGGTTATAATAATGTTTTCTAAAACATTAAATATTCTACCAGAGCAAACTCTTCAGAAATTCCTGTGCCCATTCTTACTTCTAAAGCATTTAAGAGCTACAAAGACAGAAAGGTCTTTATAAAAGTTAGATAAAAGTCACTGAAACCTACTGGAACCCACTTCCTCTTCTCCTGGAAGATGAACTTCAGACTCCTTTATGATTTCACATAATGCTATGACATTTTTTTTCACTAAAGAATGACTCCACGTGTGGGTGGTACCTTCTAAGCTTATGTTGTTAATCACTTGTATTGGAGATTTCTTTTTCCCACTTCAATTAATTAGCCATTAGGGCAAGCAAAACAGATTTTGTGTGTCAAGCATGTAACAGATTTCAGCAAGTTTTTGAAGAGCAAGCTGGCAAGGAAACACTGTATAAAAACAAGCCAATATAAAGGCTAAAGAAACACAATAATCAGGAAAATATTGTGGTTTTTCATGTTGATTGGTTTGTTTTTAGAGAGCTAGTTATTCAGACTCTGACAGCAAATATGGCCTTGTCTCTATTCAAACAGCAATTATGTATGTCATTGAAGATTGTTTCACTAAAGGATGTCTCTGCTGCCACAATCCACTTGTGAACAAGCCTATTTTTCAAAGACATATCGGCTCAAGGCAGCCAGTTCTGAACAATCTTCTTTTGTGCCAGGTTGACTCAGAGGCAGAAAATAATCTATCCATAAAGCTGGAATCTTTTGTCATAGATTAAACTGTATAGTCTGGTACAGAGATTATAGTGAATAGAACCTGAGAGAAATCTCTAACCAGATGTGATCAACTAGGCTTTGCATTAAATTGTCTTCTCAGACCATGATTATGACTCCATACTACATCAAAACTGAACCAAGGTTATAAAGGCATACAGAATAACCACTTCTAATCTGGCTTAACAGGAAGTCTGGAGTAGGTGCCTCCAGAATAAGGCTAGTTCAGTGATGTGAGAACTTGGTTTAGATTTGTTTTCTGCCAAAGATCGATAAAGAGTTTTTCCTTGAATCTCCCAGGGGTGCCCTTTTGTTCCATCAGACAGACCTCTAAGCTAAGCTTGGCAAACAAAAACAGGAATTGCTGTGGTTGACTTAATTAATTCATGATTTATCCCTTGAAACTGTGCAAGCTACAACTGAAATAAAACTGTATTCTGTTAGCAAAGAGGTCTAAAAGCAGTTGAGTAGGTTGTCAGTAATAAGTGAGATAGAAGATAAGAGTGCTGCATCAGTAGATGAGGCAGCCCCTTATCCTTCCTAAAATGTATTATTAATATTGGGAGTATCAGTAGTAAAGTATGTGTGAGGCCGTAAGTTTAATTCCCAGCACTGTAAAAGTTATAAAGAAGTTCAAATGCATTCCTGGGGCAATTGGCATATTTCCAGAAACAGGCATAGTTTCAGAGAAACAGTGTCAAAAATTTGAGTCTAATCCCAATTTGCACTCTGTCAAGAAAGTGAACACGTTCACCTCCTGCCTTTTAAAGCTCTGTGAAATGATGGTGACCACAGCAACCTGTCGTCAAAAGTATATGGGTGAAGGCAGTCATCATATGTATGATATGTGTGGCTGAACACAGCCAGAGCACTGTGTCACCCAGTGTGTTCTGCTCATGTTCCCCCCTGTACAAACAGCAGTCACTGTGCCTGACAAAAAGAAGCGCCCATATTCTCATGCAGCCATGACACTCCGGGTGAGTGTGTCTGGAGAAGGTGTACCATCAAACCTTCTAAACAAACTAGCCTTTTCCCTAGACCAGACAATCTCATCTAAGTTTTATATACCAAGCCAAATTCCTGATACATTCCTGCATGTTCTTAGGAAGCATAAAGTAGACATAAACATGCCGCAAGCTTAAGGATATTTTTAATATTGAGTATTTACTGCATGTCTAAGTGACTATATGCACAAAGAGATGTACACATACACATACACACACACAGACATACATACACTCAAATCTAATCTTACATATATTTTTTTGCAAGCCTTAAGTCTTATGAGGTTGTTGCCTATATGTAATTTAATTCTGAAGAGAAAATTAAGACCGAGACCATGTGAGGCTAATCTGCAAACAGAGAGACTTGTATTCACTCAGATTTGTCTGATTTAACAAGTGATATCTACCACACTTGACTCTCTTGTACTGTCAGTTATGCAAAACAGAAATGCAAAAACTAGGTGCCATGTCGTCATATGAATTATGTACTTTAGAAAAGGTGCTATTAAAAAAATGAAAAGGTCAACAACATTGCATTATTTACCTTGACTCTTAGCTGTCAGGAATGGTAACTGGGACCTGGGACCTGGTATCTGGTTCTGTCATCCTCCCTTCTAACATATGGGTACCATATTGCTACCATGAATGAGTGCATCTCCTGCCTGGAACACAGCATCCAGCCTGACAGACAGATGCCAAGTAACAAGATCACTGGGCAAAGAGAGGATTCCTTCCTTTTTTAGTGAGACAGGAATTGGCAAGCATGTGCCCCAGACAGTGGACCTATTTATTTAATATATGAAGTCCACAGTTATTGACAAAGTCTTCACTGGTACCTACCACCAGCTCTTCTACAGGCAAGGAAAATGCTGCCATTTAACTATGCCTGTGGCCACTATATCATTGGCAAGGAGATTATTGGCCTTGTTTTGAACGTAACTCAAGAGCTGGTTGCCCAGTGCACAGGTCTTCAGGGCTTCTTGGTTTTCCACAGCTTTGGTAGGGGAACTGGCTCTGGGTTCACCTCCTTGCTAATGAAATGGCTCTGTTCTTTCTGTTAATTACAGAAAAAAAGTTCTTAATCAGGAAGTAGAGAGACAAGTGATTATGCTCAGCTAGCTCCCTTCAGGACTGAGCTAAGGAAATGGTATCACCCATTTTTAGTGTGGGGCTTCCCTCCTCAATTAACAGAATACCTCACAGAGGCTAGATGATCTCTTGCAGATGTGTATGGAGGGTTGCCTGTTATGTTATTCTAGATAGTGTTGGACTGACAATTTACATTAATGATCACAATATCATAAAGGGAAAGGAAGAAACCTTAGAGATAAAGGTTGTTGTTATGACTATTGCCTTGATTGATAGTTTCAAAGTGTGTGTGTGGAGTGTGTGTGTGAGTGTGTGTGTGAGTGTGTGTGTGAGTGTGTGTGTGTGTGTGTGAATGATCACTATATTCTGAACCTTAAATATAAGCTTTTATGACCACGCAAGCAGAATCAGTCCCAAGTTCTATTTGAGGGTATAAAGAGAGACAGATTATTCAAGTATATTTTATAAATAATAAATGATAAATACATGTACTTATTGTAATTTTTCATACAATTTATTATGGTCATGACTTCTCCTCCCCAACTCCTCACACATCCTCCCCTCCTCCCAACCATCCAATGCCACGCTTTCTTTTTTTCTCTCTTTAGAAAACTAGCAGGCAAACAAAAAAAACAAACAACCCAGAATTATTTTAAAAGGGAGAGAAAGCACAAGAAACATAAATACACACACACATAAAAAACAGAAAATCATAAAACATACAAGCAAAGGACCAGTAAAATTAAAAACTGCCCCAAACAAAACAATATGAGACCAAAAAGCCCTATAAAAGTACTGTGATGGTTTGTATATGCTTGGCCCAGGGAGTGGCACTATTAGGAAGTGTGGCCTTGTTGAAGGAAGTATGTCACTGTGGGGATGGGCTCAAGACCCTCATCCTAGCTCCTGGAAGCCAGTATTCTGCTAGCAGCCTTCAGATTAAGATATAGAACTCTCAATTCCTCCTGTACTATGCCTGCATGGATCTGCCATGTTTCTGCCTCGGTGGTAATGGACTGAACCTCTGAACCTGTAAGCCAGCCCCAGTTAAATGTTGTCCTTATAAGAATTGCCTTGGTCATTGTGTCTGTTCTCAGCAGTAAAACTGTGAGACAGAAGTTGGTATCAGGGATTGCTGTGATAGGCCTAACCATGCTTTTGTTTAGAAGAATGTGGATTTGGAGACTTTGGATTTGAAAAGCAATGGAATACTTTAAATGGGGCTTAATGGACCATCCTAGTAGGAATATGGAAGACTTTGTTACTGAGAGTGATTTGAATTGTTCAGGCCTGGCCCAAGAGATTTCAGTGGAGAATTTCAATACATGGCCTAGAGACTGTTTTGTGGTATGTTGGTGAAGAATGTGGCTATGTTTTGCCCTTGTCCAAAGAGTCTGCCTGAGGCAAAGATGAAGAGATTCAGATTAATTGCATTGACAAAGTCTCAGAAACGCCTATCATAGACTTTGTTCTCTGGTTAAGTCTAGTGAGGAGCATTTTAAACAAGCATAGCAAGCTGAGGAAGGAAAAAATATAAAATATGTGGTTCGAGTATTAAAGGGGTACCAGGAAGTGAGATGAAGACCTCACTAGAGTAATGACCTTGGGACAAGATCCCACCCAGCTAAATTTAGGTCCAGGCATGGTAGTACAAGCCTTTAATCCAAGGAGGCAAAAACAAGCAGAACTCTGAGTTCAAGACCAGCCTAGAACAGAGCAAGTTCTAGGTGAAGAAAAATTTAAATCTAGCCTTGATGGACCACACCTTTAATTCCAGTGCTCAGGAGACAGGCATGCAGATCTCTGAGTTCAATGTCAGTCTACATAGCAAGTTCCAGGACAGCCAAGCTTAGGCAGTGAAAGAGTTGGAAAACAGAAAGCTGGAGATACTATAATAAAACAGGGGGGCCATGCAAGCAACAAAACTCAGCAGCTTTGGCCATGTGGCTCTGGCTTTAGAGTCTAGAATAAAAGGAACTACTGGGACAATTGATGCTGGTTAGCAGGAGCTAAGAAATCAGTGGTGATTAAGAAGAGACCAGCATCACTGAGGTAAAATCTTCTGAAAAGTTTTAGTTTTCTGAGAGCACAAAAAAGCTGTGTTCCAGAGATAGCCAAGGTTGTACCTCATGCAGCAGCTGTACTTGATAATGTGTAAGAGTCACCCAGGTAATACTGGTTTTGAAGGCATGAAGGACCCATGGGCAGCAACTGAAGCTTGGCACTGTGAGAGCCCAGGAGAGGCCACTGGTGAAGGTTCAGCCTCAGCTGAAGTTGACAGCTCAGGACTGAAGGGGTCATGTAAAGGAGTTGAGGCTTGGCATCATGAAGAGAGCCTATGAGAGGTTGTTGATGAAGCCTAGTTGCAGCAGAAGACCCCTGCGTATTGGAGATGACAGTACCACGGGATGCCCACTAAGAACAGCAGTGGCAGTGGAGTGGATCAACCTGAGCTACAGAGGGCAGAGCTGGAGAAGTGATGCCAGCCCTTTGGAGGAGCCCAGAAGATCATGTGTGAATCCCAGACATTGAAACAAGAAGCTGTAACATTGAAGTTGCCTTGGAGACCTTAAGATTTTTGAGATGCCAGAACCATGGGCTATCTACTTAGGAATGTTGAAAACAGGGAGTAGAACCAGCCCAGGAGAAAAAAAAGTTTGTTGCCTCAACATAGATGAAAAAGGAGTTGGAGATCTGAAGACCACTTTGACATTATACATGGAGATGCAGAGTTTGGAGTTTACCCAGCTGATTTCCTGTCTTGATTTGGGGGTTACAGTTAACTGATTGGATGGATATCGGAAGAGACTTTGAACTTGGACTTTTAACATTGTTGAGACTGATACAGACTACAAGGATTTTGGAAGTTAGACTAGATGTACTTTTTTACTATGCTATGGCTAGATATGGCTCCCATAGACTCATTTGTTTAAACAAACCTATGGGGGCTAAGGAGTAGAATGTGATAGTTTGTATATGCTTGGCCCAGGGATTGGCACTATTAGGAGGTGTATCACACCTAATTGGAGTACATGTATCACTGTGGGCATGAGCTTAATACCCTCATTATGTCTCCCTGGAAGCTAGTATTCTGCTAGTAGCCTTCAGATGAAGATGTAGAACTCTCAGCTCCTCCTGCACCATGCTTGCCTGGATGCTTCCATATTCCCTCCTTGGTGCTAATAAACCTCTGAACCTGTAAGCCAGCCCAATTAAATGTTGTCCTTTTAAGAGTTGCCTTGGTCATGGTGTCTTCTCACAACAGTAAAACACTAACTAAGACAAGTACCATTGAGTTCATTTTGTGTTGTCTATCTACTGTTGGCCCTGGGAGATTACACTTAAGTGTGGTTTATATGGCCAGTAGAACTGTGTTGGAGAAAATTACTTTTTTCTTTGCATGCAGGGTCAGTCACAGATAGCTTCAGATAGCTTCTTGTTAGGGGTGGGAGCTCATGTCCATGTCTCCCTCTCAGCACTGTGACCCCATCTATGAAAGTCCTGTGCATGCCGCCATAGACTTGGTGAGTTCATATGTGCATCAGTTCTGTTTTGTCTGGAAGACACTATTTCCTTGGCTCTTACAATATTTCTGCCTCTTCTTCAGCATAGGACCTTGAACTCTCAGTGGAGGGATTTGTTAAAGATATCCCATTTAGGTCTGAGTGTTACAAGGTCTCTCATTCTCTGCACATTTTCCAGCTGTGAGTCTCTGTATTTGTTCCCATCTAATGCAGACAGAAGCTTCTCTGACAATGGATAAGTCAGACACTGATCTATGGGTATAGCAGAATGTTATCAGAAGTCATTTCATTGCCATGTCCATTTAGCAGGACAATAATTTTGGCTTTCCCCAAAGCTCATAGTCTATCTAGTCTCAGGTTTGTGAAGGAAAGAGTTGAGTAAGGGAATAGACAGATTATTGATGATGATGGTGATGATGATGAAAGATATGATAGAAAATAAGTAGACAGAAGTGATAGATAGATAGATAGATAGATAGATAGATAGATAGATAGATATTAGAAAATAGCAATAGTTTAAGTGATTATGTCAGAATGTTCACTCAACTGCTTTCTGAAATAATTGGATTATTTAAAAGTCTTTACAATAAAACAATGTAGGTGATAATGAGAAGAAAAATATCCATGCCTATTGATCCCTCTGGCATATTAATTTTCACCTGTATCTTTTCTAGGGTTTCCCTTGGGTTTCCACTGTGTGACCCATCTAGAAGCCAGGGAGGGTGGCTGGAGCCATAAGAGATCTTATCCTGAGAACCATAGGCATCTCCTATGAAAGGCTTCATATCAGATAAGAAGGAAATAAAGTATACATTCTTAAATTCAGAAAAGTAACTTGGATGTGTAAAATAGTAGATTACTGTACATGAGCTTTTTATGTCCCTAATACCAAAGGAAAGACTAGAACACAAGAACTAAAGGTAACTTTCCCCTTTAGTATATCTTTCAGGTAGAAGTTTGTTTTCTTAAGTAAATACTTGGTTTGGGGGATTTTTATCCCCTTCTCCAGCTCTTCTTTTCTTCCTGTGTATCAAAAAAACATCAGAGGCAGTTCACACTACATTTTAGCCACCAGCAAAGAGATTTTTATGCTACATGCTGGGCACCAAGGGCCTGAAGATTCCATTTATGATATTCCTCATCTCTTCTCACCATTGGCATCCACCTGCTATTCTTTAGGCCTTACTAAGTCTCCCTATGGGGTGGCTGAGCTGCTATTGTACAATGCTGGAAATCTGTCACTGGGAATACAGTAGTGCAAGCTACTGTTGCTGGACCCACTCTGATGTCCATCATTTTAGCCTGAGGACTCTTCTTAGCCACTTGATCCACTTCTCTCTACCTGTACTAAGAAGCTTAGCTGATCTTTAGGAGCTTGTCTGCAGTATGAGATTGCAACACTTCTCATTGCTGCTTGTCTGGTTCCATGCTTATATGAACATCTTTGGGATGGAACATTAAGTCATCTCAAGCCAGGTGGCAGAAGCTCAAAAATAATGTATTCTCTCATGGTTCTGGAGGCTAAAAATAAGAAATCATCATATCATACACTCAGTTCCTTCTGTCATCACTATGGAGGAATCTGCTCTAATAACTTTTGATATTCCTTGGATGAGGGCTACCTAACTCTGGTTTCTGCTTTCATTCTTCTCTCTCTAGGAGTCCTTGTGTGTGGATACAGGATTCAATCAAATTGAGCAAAATCCCCTCCCCAGGTGAGATTCCAATCACTTTGTCTTAATCGTTTCTACAAAGACCCTTATTCTAATTAAGGCTATATCCTGAAGTTCCAGTAGACAAATCTTTAATAGACTGCAATTCAATCGCTACCATTCTGAATTCAGAGCTTCCCAACAAGGCTACACCTTCCAAGACTATGCAGAAGAGAGAAGGACAAGCTGTCGATATTCTGGCTCCTCTGGATAGCTCTATGGCTTTCTGTGGCCCAAGTGTACCTTTCAAGATATAAACCCAAAAGGGCTAGGATATGTGACCTCCTGTCTCACTATTTATAGGATGAAAGCCAAAATTAAATTAAAACCAAGAAGGCATTTAAGCAAGCATTCAATAAACAGTCTCCATCATGATAATGCTAATTACTTTTGTCCTGTGGTAATTATGTAAAATCAAAACATAATAAAATTATCTTAAATGATTGTCTTAATTAGAATTTTACTGCTGTGAAGAGACACCATGACCAAGGCAACTCATAAAGGAAAACATTTAATTGGAGCTGGCTTACAGTTTCTGAGGTTTAGTTCATTATCTTCATGGTGGGAAGCATGGCAGCATGCAGTCAGACATGGTGCTAGAAGAGTTAAGAGTTCTACATCTTAATCCACAGGCAGCAGAAGGAGACTGTGTGCCACACTGGGCATAGCTTGAGCATAGGAGACCTCAAAACCCACCCACACAGTGACACACTTCCTCCAACAAAGCCACACCTACTCCAAACAAGGCCAAACCTCCTAATAGTGTCACTTCCTATGGGACACGTGTTCAAACACATGAATCTATGTTGGCTGTAACTACACAAACAATGACACATCAGAAATGATCACTCTCGATCTGTCAACAAATGTAACATTTCCAGCACTATAGGTCTACTATTGATTGTTATAAGATATAAAATCTTGGGTTTTTTTCCATTAAAACAACTATCACAGTGGAACTCTGTCATTGAACATCTGCATACTAATTTCTGAACTTGGCACCCTAGGAATTAAATATGGATAAAAGGACTTCTTTCAGCAATGTGATAGTGGGTTTTGTTTTGTTTTGTTTTTTTGATAGTGTTCTGTCATTAGTGGTTTTTACTCTAAGACCAAGTGGCTGATGCTGTTTCCTCGGAAACAGATTGGCATTTCCCTTTGTAACTTTTAGAAGAAAAGAATGAAATCTCCACAGAAGGCTCTTTCAAGTTTATTCTAGGTTCTTGCTGATGTGAGGTTATTTCTTATAGCCACTATTGATAGACTTCCATGAACCCACTGTCCTACCTATAAATAACAACACATGCACAAATAGGCATGGAGGGATAGTATGGTAGCATGCTGGGTCTTGAGGAGACTGCTGAATTAGATTTTCCATATGATCATTGACTTCAGCCCATGATATCATCTCTGAGAAATGATCCATCCCAATCCCACCAATCATACATCTTCACGCCCAGTACTTCTGTATATTGTGCCTGTACTGTGCTATAGGAATGAGGGCTATTCTGCTGTGTGATGCTTTGGGACCATAGGTTTGCATTATTCTCTTTGGCAAAATTCTGCTACCAAACAAGAGGTCCTCTTCTGTCCCAGATTCTTCAGTCATGTATCAGGTCTCTCTGTCTCCTCCTTCGTTTTATGCGCTCATTAAATATTTCACTAGAAATGTTCAGAAAGGAACTTTCCATGTGGTCATGAAGGGGCCCACTTTCCTCACATTTTATGGCTCTATTTGATTCAAGTCCTGAGAGTCCTCTCCATGAAGCCACTAAAATCAGAAAGATGAAATATGGGGGTTGAGGATGGCTTGGGGACCAGTTACAGAAGAGATGTGTATCACTTTACTAGTATTCCATGGGTCACCTTAGTTATAGTCTCATATGACTACAGGAATGTCTGGAAAGTATCAACTGGCTGTGTTTCTGAGAGAAAACACATTTTGATGAACATAGCAGACCTTGCTGAGCAGCAAGTCCTTGCCCCTCCAACTTAGTTGAACAAACGCATTCTTCTCCCCTATCCCTACCATTAGAACTATAGAAGACAAAGCCCAGTTAAAAACTTTTGCTCTCTACTCTCCAGCTTTTTCTCTTCCATCAAGAAGAATATAATACTTCATGGGCTGGCTTTGATATATTATCCAGCTGTTCACCTCATTTAAACTGTAGAATGTGCATTGTAGAAAGATGGGCTATTCTTGGAGCATGCAGGGTCTTATATATTTTAACAAGAAAATGAAGAAAAGACAGTATGATTGAGGCGGATAATACATAGTGAGTATTGGAAGGTCAAAGCTGTGAGTCCATTTATGATAGAAGAGCAATGACCCTAAAAAGACCTTTGACAAATGTGATCTATTTTTTTATTTTTATGATTCATACCACATCATCTAATTAACCTGACACTAAGTAATGTCAAACCATTTGTTTTATTGAGGATTCTTTCTCACTAACAGTCTTTATTCTATATGTGCCAGGCAGATGATAGGCCTTTTCCCATGTTGACTGGATTGACCACTTTTACAGTATACAACATGGAAAATAGCAACAGTTGAAATTCAGCATCTTCATGGTCCCTTTTTCAAATATATAGGCAGCCCTGACTAATAACTTAAAATTATTTGTCAAAGGGTCACATATACCAGTGGTGACTAAGCACTGTAAATAGTTTTAGAAAAGCAAAAACCTGTATGAACCAGTGTCCTGCCCCATTTCAATTTTGTTATTAAACAACTATTATCAACCATTTGCCTTTTATCTTTACTTTCAATTGAATAGGTCCTGACACCAAAATTGAATAAGGAAGTAGTCAGAGGAAGGTTCCATAGGATGAAGACAAGCCATTCAGGCAGAGGGTGGGAGGTAGGAAGAGTGATTAGGCTGGCCATTAAGAGTCAATATCTATTGAGAAGTTTGAGGGAGATAGTGGTGAGTAGAGAAAACTAACATTGGAAAGACATGGGAAAGGATAAAGAAGAATTTTTTAAAATGCAAGTGTATGAACCAGTTGTGAGTTTGTACAGAAAAGTCACATGCACACCTTGATTTTGTCGATTGTAAAATTTTCCAAAAAAAAAAAAAAAAAAAACCTTTCAGAATATGAAAAAGGGGCAAGTTCAATAGAAAATATTATTGGCTAAGTAACCTAATTTATAAATACAATGAAATTATCTCTAATTTCTAGTGGGTATCCATATATGCACATGCATACTTACTTTTTAAGTCAATTTACAAGAGACACACAGAATCAATGAGAAAGCACAACAAAGAGTTTTGAAGAAAAATTAATAAGAAATAAAAGAGGAGTTAAATAGTAAACTTTGAGGAGCTAGAGAATGGTATTGTGTGGTAGAATGATAACAGTCTCCTAGAATCAGTCATAATCAGATTAAAATCCAATCTTTTTGCCACACATTCTGTGCTTTCTTAGTCGAATTTTATTAAGTTTCCTGACTCTTTATTAAGTACTGAAATGGGGAAAAAAAACATTCTTTGTCACATAGTTGTGGTAAGGAGCAGATGCTTACATAAAGCACTTATCACATGATATTTGATCATCAAATGTTAATTCTCTACTGTTCTTTTATAAAAAAAAAAAAAAAAAACAAATGACATCCTTGTCATTTGGGTGTTTACAGCACAACATCAGGCTTAGTCATGAAAAGAAACAAAGAAGCAATGGTCTGAGACAGATAATAAATTCAGGAAACTCTAGCAAGGTTTATATAATGGCGAAAGTGTTAGTCTGTATTTCAGTCATAACTAAAATCTAAATTACCATCAACAGTATTCTTGCAAGAATAAGATGCTCTATATAAAAAGCTAGAATCAAGCTTCTATGGTTTTCTAGATGGATATGATTTGCCTATCAAACTGTCTTCTAAATGTTTGCATTTGCCATAGGTCACCAGTGTTGTCAGCCTCAACTCATAGCCACTGGTTGATGTTCTTGAGTAGTGACTGTGGGTATAGCACAGTGGCCTAATTCTCACCCATAGGTGGACATCTATAGTCACCCCCTTCAAAGTCTGCTCTCAGAGTCTCTTCTTTGCAGCTAAGCTTCATTCCTCTGAGGGGGATTTTCAGCCTTTATTGATTACTCTGGTGGGGTGGGGTCTAGTGAATCTGGTCAGTTTCAGGGACTCCCTGAAGCTATTTTCAATAGTCTACTTTCCTTTTTAAGGAACTTCTCTGCAAGATGGAAACAATCTCTGAGGAAATGGTTATATAACAGATAATTTGGACATTAAACAACTAGCCAAAGGCTGACAGTGGAGACCTTTAGTTGTAAAGAAGGTATTTAGATCACTGGAGAAATGTGTTGAAGTAATTATTTAAAGCAGTGGTACCCAAACTGTCTTGTGATACTGAGTCACCCTGTTCCCAACTAGGCTAGGCCTGAGGTCACAAGCAGCAGCTATATGCCACTCAGCTCAGGCCACCTATTCAGGCAGCCACTCAGGTGGCCAGAGACACCAGCCCTGCCACCCATGAGACACCAGTGTGGGAGATGGCTCTGCCAATCTTCCACGTTGTCTCCACAAGGCTGGGCTGAGCCCAGACCATCCTGCCATCCATGCAGTACCCAGTAGGAAATGAGACTCTAAAGCTTAAAGATTAATCAAAGGCTTTATATGTTTGATAATGCTCAATAATAAGATGCCAACACAATTGGAGGTGTTTCCCAATTAACTAACCTCGATATAAGTAGTTACCCAGGACTGCTCTCTATACATGCATGACTCTCCAACCTCCTACATCTCTGCCTCTCTCCTCTTCCTCCTTCTCCTCTTCCACTCCTTATTCCTCCTCTTCATCTCCTTACTCCTCTTCTTCCTTTCCTTACTCCTCCCACCTTATCTCCTCCCAACTTACGGGGAAATTTTTCCACTACAGAAATGCCCTGGAAGATTGTGAGACTCTAAACTGTCCTTTCCTTTGTGTTGAAAGGTACACAGTTAACTTCAAGTGCTGGCTAGTTTTATGTCAACTTGACACAGCTAGTCATCTGAAAGGAGGAAGCATCAATTAAAAAAAAATGCCTCCATATGATGGGCCTATAAGCAAGTTTGTAGGGCATTTTCTTTCTTTTTTGTTAATTGGATATTTTATTTATTTACAATACAGATGTCATCCCCTTTCCCCATTTCCCCTCCCTAAAACCCCCTATCCTATACCCCCTCTTCCTTTATGCTTTTATACCATTTTGATTACATGCATGTATTAAGGTCAGCTCTAAGTTGAGGGTCTAGCAATACAATAGATGCAAATAGTCAAGGAACAAGCAATACAATAAACACAAATAGTCAAAGAAAAAGCAAGGCATTAAACCCAATTAGGTGAACACTCCTGTGATCACTGTTTCTAAAGGCTTATTAGGATGACCAAAGTATCTGAACCTACATCCCTGTCCTAGTCCAAGGTCATTTTCATGTCTGAAGCCTACTTCCTTATTCTAACCTAAAATTTAGATTCCTGTCTGAAATTACTCCGTTGTTCTAGCCTAATATTTAGATTCCTACCTGAGATTACGTCTTTGTTGTAGCCTAAGATATAGATTCCTACATGAAATTACTTCATTTATTTATTTATTTATTTATTTAGTAACTGTTTTTGAATGTTAATCAAAAGTTAACATTCAAAGTTTGGCAACACTCAATAACAAGATGCCCAATAACAAGATACAATCAGAAGTGTAACCCAATATCCAACTTAGATATACTAACTACCTTTGACTGGCAGAGACACTCGAAAATCTGCCTCCATGTTCCCCTCCCCCTCTCTCATTTCCTAGCTCCTTTTCTCCTTCTCCTTCTCCTTCTCCTCATTATGCCCCCATTCCTCCCTTTGAACTGGTAATATATATTCTTTATATGTTGGAAATATGTAACTTGATTTTAATTTTCAGGAGGTTATTATACAGAGATTGCCTTGCATTTCAGAAAAGACTTTGGACTTTGACTCTGTGTTGACATTGAAACACTATAGGGATTTTTGAAGTTAAATTAACTGGTTTTTGTATTATGATATGACCACAAGCGTATGGGAGCCAGGGAGTAGAATATGTTGTTTTAAATGAAGAATTCCCCCAATGGGTTCTCATATTTGAATACTTGGTCTCCAGATGTAGCTGCTTGTATTCTAATGCTAATTGGGTCCCCCAAAGTGGTTTGCATGAGAGGATATGCATGTAGCTTCTGGAAATCTGCCACCAGCTAATTCTGATTGATAAATAAAGATGGCAGGAGCCAATAGCTGGGAAGGAGAGAGAGAGGCGGGGTTTAAGGTTCCAGGGCTTCAGACCATGAGAAAGATGCCTTAGGAGAGTTTGGAGGAAAGGAAATATGGGGCTACCATGGAAGGGTAATAATATATATAGGAGGGAGAAGCAGAGCTGTCATGTAAAGGGGCCAAGAGAATGCAGTCCAGAGGGCTGCTCAACTGGGTCAAGAGCAGCCAAGATGGAACACTCAAATTAGTAAGTAGTAACTCGGAATTAATGGTAGGAGGTAGATTCTTACAACATGGAGGTTAGGAAGTTGCCCAGCTATTGTGCTGCTTAAGGCATACTAAAATATAAAGGCTGTGTGTGTGCGTGTTTCATTGGGAACATAAACCACTGAGGCGGGTAGTAACCCCGCACCAGGATTTATTAAGATTGAATACTACATCCAGATGGTGGAACTGTTTGGGAAGGATTAAGAGGTATGGCCTTATTATAAGAGGTGTGTCACTGGGAGCAGGCTTTGAGGTTTCAGAAGTCCATGCCTTTACCAGCAGCAGTCTCTCTGCCTGGTGGTTGTGTCTCTCTAGCCATGTTCATTGCTGCTCTATTCACAATATCTAGAAAATGGAAACAACCTAAATGTCCTTCAACTGATGAATGGATAATGAAAACATGGTACAAATACACTATGCCATACTATGCAGCTGTAATGAAAAACGAAATCATGAACTTGCAGATAAATGGATGAAACTAGAAAACAACAGATTGAGTAAGGTGACCCAGATTTAGACAAATGTCACATGTTCTCTCTCATTTTCAGATACATAATGAAGTCTTATGATATACATTCAAGATTCTCATCATAGAGCTATCATGAGGAACAAGAGGCAGGGAATTGGTAAAGAATGGTGAAGATTCTGACCACTATGTGACATATGGCAGAAGCAGTTCAACAGAGCTGCCCAGGTAGAGACTGTAAGACATGGGTGCTCACTAAGATGAATTTTTATAACTTTGTTAAGATGGAGTATAAAGACAGAGGAAAAGGCTACTTGACATGATTTAGGCATATGGCATTACCAAAAAAAAAAAAAAATAGCAGAGAAAAAAATGAGAAAGCAAGAGTGTCAGCGATTGTTATAAACAGCAGCACAGGAGAAACTGAAGAAAGAACTGAAATGGATGTAATGTGAATGTAGCAATATGAAAACTACAATAGCAAGAAGTAACAAGGTAAAATCTGTAGAGGTTTTTAGTGTGTTTCACTCTTACATACCACCCAATCTCTAATCTCTAATCTCTATATACTTTGAAATTCCTGGTCCACAGATATCATTGCTAAACATCACCAAATAAAGAAATGCCTTTGAACCTTTTAACTCTTAGCAACCATTAGGTCATCAGCCAACTATATCATTAACACTTGCTTTGGAGAGAGTAGAGACTAATAACAGAAACAACTACATTAACCTTTTTCCCACATGAAGTCCTTGATTATACTTAGTCATTATGCACACTTAACTAGAATTTAACACGAAACAAAGTCTGAATTGAAATCCAGGCAGCAGCTAATGCACAACTTGTTTATTGAAAAAGAAATTGATATGCTCACTTTGATATCTACAGGCATATTTGCTTTTTTCTTCCTTGGGGAAAAAAAGGTCATGACTGAGAAGGCAGTCATTGATACAGGATATTAAGGTTGGGAGATAATACAGAGTTCATATTTTATTTAAGTTGAATGAGAAGCTGTGGCGGATTTTGAGAAGGGCAAGATGTGATCAAACCACACCAGGATTTCATTTTTTTTGTTGTTGTTTGTATTTTAAAATCTGTCTCCTGCTGCATAGAGACTAGATCTGGGGTGGCACTATTGGAAGGAGACCAGAAGTAAGAGACATTGAGGTAGACAGGAGGGGATATCTAAAGCATTCCAAACAAGAGATAGAGAGAAAGAGATATGGAAGGCATCACTCAATCGGTTTGATTGATCTCAAATTTGAAGTTTTACTATTTTCATCCTCCAAACCCAATAAATATCCAATTGTGATCATTGGAAAACAGCAAGTTAAATGAGCAAATGCCCCTTCTGCTCTCTTTACAGCAAGCATTGAAGATATTGGGAAAATAACTAAAAAGGAATATTGTCTAGTGGAAGCATCAATAATTGTTCTGGAACAAATTCTACCTAACATGATTCAATAGGCTTTAATGAGATTCTTCAAATAGCCTGTTTAAATTAGACAAGTCAAGATTTAAATCCATAAGATGATTAATTAGGCAGCTAGTTTTACACATTGATTTTGTTTCCCCTCAATCACACATCATCTCTTTATGTTGTGTTGTACTTTAGTCACTGAACTTGTACCTTACACAAGCTCAGCCAGCAGCTTACCACTGAGCTACATCCACACCCCACATTTGGTTTTTATTGCTTTATTTTGAGACAGAGCCTTGGTAAGTTGCTCAGACTGGCCTCAAATTTGTAATTCTCTTGCCTCAACCTCCCCAAGGACTGCAAATGTGTGCCTCTGAACTCAGTTGAACTAGCAAAATGAATAAATATTGATAAATACCATAAACAATTTCACTTGACTTAAGACATATACAAGCATATGGAAAGTATTAGTTTATTTCATTTTCTTTTTAAATAAAATTGTATTTATTATTTGAAATTATTATGTGTGTATACAATGTATTTTGATCTTATCCTTACACCAATACTTCCTTTCAACTTCCTTTACCAACCATCTCCCCCAATTTCATGTCCTCTATTATGATTATGATTATTATTAAAATTTATTATTGTATTAGTAAAAGTAGTAGTAGTAGTGTTGTTGTTATCATCATCATTACCACCACCACCACCATCATCATCATCATCATCATCATCCCCCTACATCCTGGTAGCTCTGACTATATGAATTTGGGGCATCTGATCAGGCATGTACAACCTACCAGCAGCCACATCCCCAAAGAAAAATGACTCTTCCTCCCTCAGCATCATCTATCCATTACTGGAATAGGTCCTTTGCTAAGGGTGAGGCCTCTTTCATTCATGCTAGAATTCTCGGTGGATTAATCTTGTGCAGACAAGTACAGCTGCTATGAAGTGAAATGTGCATCAGGTAGGTCATACCCAGGAGGCAGCATTCTCCAGATCTCCTCCTAATCCTCTGGCTCTTTTGTTCTTTTTGCCCAGTCTTCCACTATGATCCCTGTGCCTTGGATGGAGGAGGATAATATAGATGGCCTATCTATAACTCATCACCCTCCATCCCTTATTCTCAGCACTTTAACCAATTGGGAATCCCTACGTTAACCACTACTCTCTGCAATAGAAGCTTTCCTGAGTATGGTTTTGAATCTGAGTACAAATCTACATATTAAGAGGGTAGCTTTTGCCTAGCAATTGTCATCAGAGATGCTTCTTCCAGCAACTGATGGAAACAGATGCAGAGACCCACAATCAAACATTAGACAGAGCTCAGGGAATCCTGTGGAAGAGGGGGAAGAAGGGTTGTTGGACCAGGGTGGACAAAGACATCACAAGATAACCCACAGAATCAACTAACCTGGCTTCACAGAGACTAAACCAACAACCAGGGAGCCTGGATGAGTATGAGCTAGGTCTTCTGCATATATGTTATGATTGTGTAGCTTAGTGTTCTTGTAGGACTCCTAACAGTGGGAGCAGGGGCTGCCTCTGACTATTTTGCATGCTTTTGGAACCCTTTTCCTCATACTGGGTTACCTTGTCCAGCCTTAATACGAGGGAAGGTACCTAGTCTTATTGCAACTTGATATGCCATGTTTGGTTAATATCCATGGGAGACCTGTCCTTTTCTGAAGAGAAATGAAGAAGGGGTGGATGGGGAAGGGGAGGAGCTAGGAGAAGAGGAAGGAGGGCAAACTGCAGTTAGGACATAAAAATTATTATTATTGTTATTATTGTTTTTGTTGTTATAAGTAGTAGTAGCAGTAGGTTGACATGACTACTACACAAACAACACCAGTAAGTACCTCCCCAGGTCTGCTGATGTTCCCAACATTCTTTAAATCCAGCTGAAAATCAGATCTGGTTTCTCATCCCATGTACTATGGGGCAGATGTGTATGCTATCTGATTTGTTACTTATTTCTGAAAATCACCTTATATGCCTTCTCCTTAAGTTCAAAAACTTAAGTTCCTTAAGTTCTCTGTCTTTCAGGGTAACTTATAAGAATTATTTTCACAAAATCAGACTTTTAGAAAGCCAGAAACTAAAGTATGAAACTTGACTTACTCTAAGGGATGAAACAAAAGGAATGTAGGAAAGTAGCAGCATGCCCCTTCCATGGGTAGTCTACAAAAGATGCATTTGTCCTGGTGTTTTCTCTCCCTCCCATCTCCTCCATCCCTTCCTCCTCTCCATTTCTTCCCTCCCTTCCACCCCTCTTTTCTTCCTTCTCTCTGTTAATTCCTCTAATAGGAACGCATGTCCATGTTCTGAGCTGTGCCATATATAGGTCTGTGTACAAAGAAACTCAGAGCAAATTCTGCCCCACATATACAGTGAGGAACCAAGGGACCAGTCCAGTAACTCTTGAGGCATGGACTTCTGCCAACCACCACACTAGTGAGCTTTGCAGCCTCTTCACCACTAGAGCCTGAGATAAGACCCAAGATGTGACCAATACCGATGGACTGTAACCCATTAGAAACACTAGAACAGATACACACACCCCAAAAAAAAAAACTGTGCACAGATTTCTAAAACTGTGGCATATGGATGGTGCTACTTTAAGCCACCAAGGAGGTGTAAGTTAATTTGTACATAGTAGTATCTAAGTAAAACCAACTGTTAAGGAAGTGGGTGGTTCACCAATCAAAACATAAGGTAAAAGCCAGTGAAGGATCTTAGTTATTTTTACATTGTGCATATCAAATGTCCTATTCATACATATCAGAACATATTTATTAATGAATACATGGAAAAATAAGAACAAAATAAAGAGATATATACTGCAGCAACAAAGACTATTGCTTTGAAGTTGTTGCAAATTTTTAGTTGGTAAAAACTTACATAATTTGTAATGTTTTAAAAGTTCTCTAAGGTAAATGATGATATATGAAATTTTATAACATATACAAGTAACATCCATATTAAGGGGATAAGATTAAGTGGTTTATTATTAATAAACAGTAACTAATACTAAAGACTGAAAATTACTCAACGCCTTAAAAATATTCCCCATTGACTTCCACATTGTTTACTATTTGAAATGTATAGAAACAGTCAAGATTTCAACCACAAATGGCAACAATACAGAAAGGACATGGTGGTTTAGGCCAAAACAGGCCTGCTGCGTAGAAACATGCCTCAGAGTGGCATGGTTCATTTGATATTGGAATGGTCCACACTGTCCATTACAACTTGTGGCCCAAGAACTAGAGTTGGCGAAAAAAAGAAATGAATGTCTGACTACATCCCAAATGTCATATTAACAATGAATGATTTTAATGTGTTTCCCAGCAAACTGTTTGTCATTTATCTGAAATTCAAACCAAAGTGATGTTATGGGATGTGTCCATCCTAAGTTCATAGGTTAAATTCTCCACCACTCTTCTGACAATATTAAAGGGCTTTTAAGTACACTTAAGTGAAATCGTAAGTGTGGGCTCCTATTCTAATAGGATGAGTGGGCTTACCAGAAGAGGAAAGGAGATAGACAGAGATCTATCCATTTGTCTACACTGTGGTGGTTTGAATATGCTTGGCCCAAGGAGTGGTACTCTTTGGAGGTGTGGCCTTGTTAGAGGAAGAGTGTCACTGTGGGTGTGGGCTTTAAGACCCTCATCCTAGCTTCTTGAAAGCCAGTCTTCTTCTAGAGGTTTTCAGATGAAGATGTAGAATTCTCAACTCCTCCTGCACCATGCCTGCCTGGATACTGCCATGTTCCAGCCTTGATAATGGGCTGAAACTCTGAACCTGCAAGCCAGCACCGCTTAAGTGTTGTCCTTATAAGAGTTGCCTTGGTCATAGCGTCTGTTCATAGCAGTAAAACCCCAACTAAGGCACACACTCAGAGGGCATGTGAGAGTGTGTTAACAAGTTAGCCACTGGAATCAAAAAGAGAGCTTTCATCAGGACTCAAACCAGCCTTAGACTTACAGACTTCAGAAATGGGAGAACACATATCCCTGCCTAGTCAATGGTACTTCCAAGCATTCTAGGAACTCTATTGACAACTTAATTACTTGTCAACTCTATTAGGGAGGCCAAATATGCATGAAAACGGAACAAAAAGGAAAGACTCCATTCTCTGATGCCTATGTTGTCCACATGTTCCTTCCTATATCCAAAACAAAAGAGACCAACTGGCTGTTAACTTTCAAGGCATACTATGCTTCCAGCTGCATGCTTGATGGGTTTTAATATTTATCTTGATACCACCCCTTGTGTGCATGTGCAAGTGAGTGTGTATATTGTGTATGTATAAGGAATAAGGTCAACTCAGAGAATATAGTCCTCAGGTGATTATTTTCAATGCTGTCCTAGAGAAAAATTTTCTTCATGACACATTTGTCATAATGAAGGTCTAAGAGTCATAACTGGGTGGGCAGGGGACAAACAAGAATAAAGGCATTCTTTATCTACCTCAGTCCTCAACCCTGACCTCCAAGCTTGAAAAATCAGGAAACTCCACTATTAGCAGATACTTAGGAGAAAGAACATAGCCACTAACATTTCTTTGCAGCTAAAACTGAGGTAGCGAATTTATCAGACGTATATAGGGACTGAGGTGGGGACAACATCACTTGCTATAGAAATTTAATGCACATCTTATTGGTGGCACCCACAGCAGAGCCCTAGCAAATGTAAGTTGCGTACTGTAGTCTCTAGAAGAGAATAATATGCCTTTGAGGAAATGGTAGGTATTGTTAGACATCTCCTAGGAAATGGAGTTCATGTCAACTTCAAAAGAGTTTAATGATAAAACTACTTCCTCATCTCTTCCATATGTGGTAAAAGTAAGGAAGCCAGTAAGAGACTATCACCAATAGGAAACTACCACTACCTATGAACCTGAAGGATCAAGAGAAGGAAAGAATGATTCTCAGTACAGAGAAAGCTGGTACACAGTGATGTATTCTTCCTAAGAAGAGGTGTAGTCATAGAGAAAAGGCGGGCACTGAAGGAACAGAGGAAACAGGTGTCCTTTCTCTCCTCCCAGCTTTGCCATTCATCACATTCAATCTGTTAGCAAAAGAGCCCATGTGACATGATGTAGAAGGTCAGTGCTCTGAGTACATGATAGGGAGAGGGACCTGGAGAGGTCTAACTGGTCCCAGAAAAGAACAAAGCAAAGCTGGCTCAGGATACTTTGTTTCTGAGATGCACAGCATTGCCTTTTGAAATAGCAGAAGCCTGTATTTTGTTCAAAATTTTCATAAACATCCCTCAGAGTTCAATAAATCTTTAAAGTCAAGAGTATCACTTGTCAAATACTTGGGCATAAAACTCTGCCAGATTCTGGGATGACAGGCTGACAATGACAATAGCTAGTATCTGTGGATCACTTAGCACATTCCAGAACCAGCTAAGTGATTTGTGGGCATTGTTTTACTATATTGTGTGCCAACTCCATGGCTACATGTATTGGATTATGTTTCTTTAATATTATTTAAATCTGACTTATAATATGTATGTATTAGTTGCTTAATATCAACTGTCCAGATTGGAATTCACATTGATCTCACTGAAAATCTTGGTCCCTAGCTTCAAAGAACTCATAATTCCCTGGAAAAAACACTGGTTACTTAAAGAGGACTAATAGGTCAAATATATAATATGTGAACAGATAATATATACATATTAGACAGATGATAGACAGATAATAGATAGATAGATAGATAGATAGATAGATAGATAGATAGATAGATAGATGATAATCAGCTGGTAATAGATATTAGATAAGATAGATAGATGATAGATAGATAGATAGATAGATAGATAGATAGATAGATAGATAGATAGATAGATAGATAGATAGATAGATAGATAGATGAATGCTATTTCCACAAGGTGACCTTCTAGAAAGAATTACATGAACTATGATAAGTGAATGCACTTGAAATCAATGACATGAAGGGAATTCCCTAGCATGTCCACAATGTCTCTGTGAGAAAGGCAAAGGCCTGAGAGGAATATTGTTGGCTCTTTTCACATGACTCAAGAAAGTAATACACACTACTTGTATTTTCTCACTGTACTTATATTTGCATAAGCTAACTGTAACTGTCACCTCATATTTTGCTTCTTTAGTAATAAAGATGAGAACTGTTTTATTTGTACTACCCTTGGGCTCAGGCACCTGGAGTCCCCTGGTGCCCTAGGCAGGCCTTCAGCTCATCCCTTAATCCATGAACACTTAATCTTTATGGCCATGGGTCAGGTCAACAGGTAGCAGACAGATTTATATTAGATAGATGATTGATTGATAAATAGATGAAAATAAAGAATAGATAGATAGATAGATAGATAGATAGATAGATAGATAGATAGATAGATAGTCAATAGATGATAGACAGGTATAGTGGTTTGAACAGGAATAGCTCCCATAGATTCATGTGTTTGAATGCTTAGTAACCAGGGAGTTGACAGTATTAAGCAGTATAGCCTTGTTGGAGTAGGTGTGGATTTGTGGAAGAAAGTGTGTCACTGGGGTGAGCTTTGAGATCTTAGAAGCTTAAGCCAGGCCTACAGACTTACTCTTTCTTCGAGCTGCCTTCAGATCTAGATGTAGAACTCTTATCTCCCTCTCCAGCACCGTGTCTGTCTGCATGCCTTGATGCTTCCTACCATGATGATAATGGACTAAACCTTTTTTATTATTATTATTTTTTACTGGAAATTTTATTTACATTTCAGATGTTTTCCCCTTACCCCCTTTTTTCCCCCTCCCTCCCAGGAACTCCCTATCCCTTCCCCCCTCCTCTTGCCTCTATGATGGTGTACCCCCACCCACCCTCCCTCATACCTCACCTCCCCACCCTCGAATACCACCCCCCACGATGTCCAGCCTTCATGGGACCAAGGATCTCATCTCCCACCTATAAATAGCTCCCTTGCATATATAGCTGGAGCCACGAGTCCCTCCCTAAGCGCTTCCAGGCTGGTGGTTTAGACCCTGGGGGCTCTGGTTGGTTGATATTGTTGCTTTCCTCGTGGTGTCACAAATCCTCTCAACTCCTTCAGTCTTCACTCCATCTTCTCTGTTGGGAACCCCATGATCAGTTTAATGGTTAGCTGTGAGCATCTGCCTCTGAATATGTCAGACTCTTGCAGACCTCTAAGGAGACAGCTATATCAGGCTCCTGTCAGCATGTACTTCCTGACATCCACATCAACCACTACCTTTGGTGACTGCACATGGGATGGATTCCCCAGTGGAATGGTCTGCAAACGGCCCCTCCTTCAGTTTCTGTCCTGTACTTTGTCTCCATATTTGCTCCCTTGAGTATTTTGTTACTTCTTCTAAGAAGGACTGAAGCGCCCTCCCCCTCCCCACTTGGTCTTCATTCTTCATGAGCTTTATGTGGTCTTTGAGTTGAATCTTGGGAATTTCAAGCTACTGGGCTAAAATCCAATAATCAGTGAGTGAATACCATGTATGTTCTTTTGTGATTGGGTTACTTCACTCAGGATGATATTTTCTAGTTCCATCCATTTACATAAGAATTTATTGAATTCATTGTTTTTAATAGCTCAGTAATATTCCATTGTGTAAATGTACCACATTTTTTGTATCCATTCCTCTGTTGAAGGGCATCTGGGTTCTTTCCAGTTTCTGGCTATTATAAATAAAGGTGCTATGAACATAGTGGAGCATATGTCCTTGTTATATGTTAGAGCATCTTCTGGGTATATGCCAAGGAGTGGTATAGCTAGGTCCTCAGGTAGTAATATGTCCAATTTTCTGAGGAACTGCCAGACTGTTTTCCATAGTGGTTGCATCATCTTGCAATCCCACCAACAATGGAGGAGTGTTCCTCTTTCTCCACATCCTCGCCAGCATCTACTATCACCTGAGTTTTTGATCTTAGCCATTCTGACTGGTGTGAGGTGGAATCTCAGGGTTGTTTTGATTTGCATTTCCCTGATGACTAAGGATGCTGAACATTTCTTTAGGTGCTTCTCAGCCATTCGCATTTCCTCAGTTGAGAATTCTTTGTTTAGCTCCATACCCCATTTTTTTAATAGGGTTATTTGGTTGTCTAGAGTCTAATTTCTTGAGTTCTTTGTATATATTGGATATTAGTCCTCTATCGGATGTGGGATTGGTAAAGATCTTTTCCCAATCTGTTGGTTGCCATTTTGTCCTATTGACAGTGTCCTTTGCCTTACAGAAACTTTGCAATTTTATGAAGTCCCATTTGTCAATTCTTGATCTTAGAGCATAAGCCATTGGTGTTCTATTCAGGAACTTTTCCCCTGTGCCTAGGTATTCGAGGGTCTTCCCCACCTTCTCTTCTATTAGTTTCAGTGTGTCTGGTTTTATGTGAAGGTCCTTTATCCACTTGGACTTGAGGTTTGTACAAGGAGATAAGAATGGATCAATTTTCATTCTTCTGCATGTTGTCCTCCAGTTGAAACAGCACCATTTGTTGAAAATGCTGTCCTTGTTCCACTGGATGGTTTTAGCTCCTTTGTCAAAGATCAAATGACCATAGGTGTGTGGGTTCATTTCTGGGTCTTCAACTCTATTCCACTGATCTTCCTGCCTGTCTCTGTACCAATACCAGGCAGTTTTTATCACTATTGCTCTGTAGTACAGTTTCAGGTCAGGGATGGAAATTCCTCCAGAAGTTCTTTTATTGTTGAGAATGGTTTTCGCTATCCTAGGTTTTTTGTTATTCCAAATAAATTTGAGAATTTCTCTTTCTAGCTCTGTAAAGAATTGAGTTGGTATTTTAATGGGGATTGCATTGAATCTGTAGATTGCTTTTGCAAAATGACCATTTTTACTATATTAATCCTGCAGATCCATGAGCATGGGAGATCTTTCCATTTCCTGAGATCTTCTTCAATTTCTTTCTTCAGAGACTTGAAATTCTTGTCATACAGATCTTTCACTTGCTTGGTTTGGTTCACCCCGAGGTATTTTATATTATTTGTGACTATTGTGAAGGGTGTCATTTACCTAATATCTTTTTCAGCCTGTTTATCTTTCACATAGAGGAAGGCTACTGATTTGTTTGAGTTGATTTTATAACCTGCCACCTTGCTGAAGTTGTTTATCAGATTTAGGAGTTCTCTGGTGGAAGTTCTGGGGTCACTGAAGTATACTATCATATCATCTGCGAATAGTGATATTTTGACTTCTTCCTTTCCGATTTGTATTCCTTTGACTTCTTTTTGTTGTCTAATTGCTCTGGCTAGAACTTCCAGTACTATATTGAATAGGTAGGGAGTAACTGGGCAGCCTTGTCTAGTCCCTGATCTTAGTGGGAATGCTTCAAGTTTCTCTCCATTTAGTTTGATGTTGGCTACTGGTTTGCTGTATATTGCTTTTACTATGTTTAGGTATGGGCCTTGAATTCCTGATCTTTCCAAGACTTTTACCATGAAGGGATGTTGAATTTTGTCAAATGCTTTCACAACATCTAGTGAGATGATCATGTGGTTTTTTTCTTTGAGTTTGTTTATTTAGTGTTTACATTGATGGATTTCCGAATATTAAACCATCCCTGCATTCCTGGGATAAGGCCCACTTGATCATGATGGATAATTGTTTGGATGTGTTCTTGGATTCGGTTTGCTAGAATTTTATTGAGTATTTTTGCATCGATATTCATAAGAGAGATTGGTCTGAAGTTCTCTTTCTTTGTTGGGTCTTTGTGAGGTTTAGGTATGAGTGTGATTGTAGCTTCATAGAATGAATTGGGTAGTGTTCCTTCTGTTTCTATTTTGTGGAATAGTTTGAAGAGAATTGGTATTAGGTCTTCCTTGAAGGTCTAATAGAATTCTGCACTAAAACCATCTGGTCCTGGGCTTTTTTTTTTTTTTTTTTTTTTTTGGTAGGGAGACTTTTAATGACTGCTGCTATTTCTTTAGGGGTTATGGGACTGTTTAGATGGTTTATTTGCTCTGCATTTAACTTTGGTACCTGGTATCTGTCTAGAAAATTGTCCATTTCATCCAGATTTTCCAGTTTTGTTGAGTATAGGCCTTTGTAGTAGGATCTGATGATTTTTTTAATTTCCTGGGTTTCTGTTGTTATGTCTCCCTTTTCAGATCTGATTTTATTAATTTGGATACTGTCTCTGTGCCCTCTGGTTAATCTGGCTAAGGGTTTATCTATCTTGTTGATTTTCTCAAAGAACCAGCTCCTGGTCTTGTTGATTTTTTTTTTAGTTCTCTCTGTTTCTACTCGGTTGATTTCAGCCCTGAGTTTGATTATTTCCTGACGCCTGCTCCTCTTGGGTATATTTGCTTCTTTTTGTTCTAGAGCTTTCAGGTGTGCTGTCAAGTTGTTAATGTGTGCTCTCTCCAATTTCTTTTGTGGGCACTTAGAGCTATGGTTTTCCTCTTAGCACTGCTTTCATGGAGTCCCACAAGTTCTGGTATGATGTTTCCTCATTTTCGTTAAATTCTAGAAAGTCTTTAATTTCTTTCTTTATTCCTTCCTTGAGAAAGTCATCATTGAGTAGAGCATTGTTCAGTTTCCACATGCATGTGGGTTTTCCCTTGATTCTGTCATTATTAAAGACCAGCCTTAGTCCGTGGTGATCTGATAGGATGCAAGGGATTATTTCAATCTTTTTGTATCTGTTGAGGACTGTTTTGTGACCAATTATATGGTCTATTTTGGAGAAGGTACCATAGGTGCTGAGAAAAAGGTATATTCTTTTGCTTTAGGATGAAATGTTCTATAGATATCTGTTAAATCCATTTGGTCCATAACTTCTGTTAATTTCAATGTGTCTTTGTTTAGTTTCTGTTTCCACAATCTGTCCATTGGAGAGAGCGGGGTGTTAAAATCCCCAACTATTATTGTGTGAGGTGCAATGTGTGCTTTGAGCTTTAGTAAAGTTTCTTTTATGTATGTGGGTGCCCTTGCATTTGGAGTGTAGATGTTCAGAATTGAGAGTTCATCTTGGTAGATTTTTCCTTTGATGAGTATGAAGTGTCCTTCCTTATCTTTTTTGATTACTTTTGGTTGAAAGTTGATTTTATTTGATATTAGAATGGCTACTCCAACTTGTTTCTTGGGACCATTTGCTTGGAAAATTGTTTTCCAGCCTTTTACTCTGAGGTAATGTCTGTCTTTGTCACTGAGGTGCGTTTCTTGTATGCAACAAAATTCTGGGTCCTGTTTATGTATCCACTCTGATAGTCTATGTCTTTTTATTGGAGAGTTGAGTCCATTGATGTTAAGGGATATTAAGGAAAAATGATTGTTGTTTCCTATTATTTTTGTTATTAGAGGTGGAATTATGTTTGTGTAGCTATCTTTCTTTGGGGGTTGTTGGAAGATTACTTCTGTGCTTTTCCTAGGTTGTAGTTTCCTTCCTTGTGTTGGCGTTTTCTATCAATTATCCTTTGAAGTGCTGGGTTTGTGGGAAGATATTGTGCGAATTTGGTTTTGTCATGGAATATCTTGGTTTCTCCATCTATAGTGATTGAGAGTTTTGCTGGGTATAGCAGTCTTGGCTGGCATTTGTGTTCCCTTAGGGTCTGTATGATATTAGACCAGGATCTTCTGGCTTTTATAGTCTCTGGTGAAAAGTCTGGTGTAATTCTTATAGGTCTGCCTTTATATGTTACTTGACCTTTTTCCCTTACTGCTTTTAGCATTTTTTCTTTGTTTTGTGCATTTGGTGTTTTGATTATTATGTGACAGGAGGTATTTCTTTTCTGGTCTAGTCTTTTTGGTGTTCTGTAGGCTTCTTGTATGTTTATGGGCATCTCATTCTTTAGATTGGGGAAATTTTCCTCTATAATTTTGTTGAAGATATTTACTGGCCCTTTAAATTGGGTATCTTCACTCTCATCTATACTTATTATCTTTAGGTTTGCTCTTCTCATTGTGTCTTGGATTTCCTGGATGTTCTGGGTTAGGAGCTTTTTGCATTTTGCATTTTCTTTGACAGTTGTGTCAATGTTTTCCGTGGTATCTTCTGCACATGAGATTCTCTCTTCTATCTCTTGTATTCTGTTGGTGATGCTTGCGTCTATGACTCCTGATCTCTTTCCTACGTTTTCTATCTCCAGAGTAGTCTCCCTTTGAGATTTCTTTATTGTTTCTATTTCCATTTTTAGATCCTGGATGGTTTTGTTCAATTCCTTCACCTGTTTGCTTGTGTTTTCTTGCCATTCTTTAAGGGATTTTTGTGTTTCCTCTTTAAGGGCTTCTACCTGTTTACCTGTGTTCTCTTTCAATTCTTTAAAGGATTTTTGTGTTTCCTCTTTAAGGGCTTCTACCTGTTTACCTGTGTTCTCCTGTATTTCTTTAAGGGAGTTACTTATGTCCTTCTTAAAATCCTCCATCATCATCATGAGAAGTGATTTTAATTCTGAGTCCTGTTTTTCCTGTGTGATGGAGTATCCAGGGCTTGCTATGGTGGGAGAACTGGGTTCTGATGATGTCAGGTAACTTTGGTTTCTGTTGCTTGTGTTCTTGCGATTGCCTTTTGCCATCTGGTTGACTCTAGTGTTACCTGTGCTCACTGTGTCTGACTGGAGTCTGTCTTTCCAGTTATCTTGCTTCTGTCAGAACTCCTCAGATTCCAGATGTCTCTGTGTTCCTGTGATCCTAAGCTTCCTCTGCTCTGGATGCAGTAGGTCCTCCTCTGCTCTGAATGCAATAGGTCCTCTAGGATGTCTCAGGATCAGGTGTTGCCACAGGAGCAGACCAGCTAAGTGTCTGCCCCAAGCAAAAAGACCAGGCTCCGGGTGGGCAGAAGGGAGGTGGTATTCTGAAGGAGTGGGGTTTGGGTGCCTGGTGGTTCCTTAATCCCCACCTGGCTCCCAGTTGTAACTCTGGGGCACGGGGTAGTGGGGAAGGTGTCTTACCCTCTGCTCTGAATGCAATAGGTCCTCTAGGATGTGTCAGGATCAAGTGTTTCCACAGGAGCAGACCAGCTAAGTGTCTGCCCCAAGCAAAAGGTTGGACTAAACCTTTAACCCTAAGCCAGCCTCAATTAAATATTCTCCTTTATGAGTTGTCGTGGTTACAGTGTTTCTTCACAGCAGTAGAAATCCTAAGATTAATAAGAAACCCTAACTAACTTAAATAAGATTAAGTTAGATAAATGATTGATAGTTGAAGATAGGTGATAGATAGATAGATAGATAATAGATAGATAGATAGATAGATAGATATAATAGATATATAGACAGCTAGATGATAGATACATATATAGATAGATACATACATAGATAGATACATTCATAGATAGATAGATACAGCTATAGATGATAGATTGACAGACAGATGATAGAGATAGAAGACAGTTAGTTAGATAGATAGATAGATAGATAGATAGATAGATGATAGACAGATAGATGATAGACACAGATACATAGATAGATGAAAGATATATAGATAGACAGATGATAGATACATAGACAGATAGATGATAGATACAACAATAATAGATAGATAGATAGATAGATAGATAGATAGATAGATAGATAGATAGATAGATAACCAAATCTTATTGAATTGTTCAAGAAGACAGTTGGGACAAAATGGAGATGTAAGTCAATGGTAGAATGTTTACCCAACATATACAAGGTCCTGATTTCACTTCATAAAAGCCTCCAAAAGAATTATAAAAGGAAAATTAACTCAGAACATAGAGAAGAGGGAGGGCAGATGGTTTGTAAAGAAGCCATGGGGAAGATGGACTTTATTGTAGCACTTAGCCTCTATGCTATCACAGGTACATTGTCTTCAGCTTTGTAGCTGGACATTTTGTCCAAAGCTCATGTCCTTACTCTAATGAGCCTCAATTCTAGCTGTCTTCTTAGTATCCTTTTCAAAACTGCCCTGAAATCCTTCTTAAGCTATAAATGTCTTACATGTGGTTAAACATTAAACTGAAGAAATCTGAATAAAATGATTAATGGAGGTAATTCATGAGTGGAAAAAATTTCTAAAATTACATTTTGGTTATAGTGCTTGGGAAGACTCAAATGAAAAAAAATAAATTTTCTTAATTATTTTTTTCTTCAATCTGTAAAAGACCAGGACCCCTGTAGTTTTCCTAATGAGTTATCAGCACACACTGTTTCCTCAAGAAGCACGTGTTCATCCAAGGGTCAGGAAATTAACTGACTGATTTCCATCTACATCCTACAAATAGCATGTGAGTCAGAGGAAAAAAAAAACAGACAGGGAAGTCAGCACAGGGATGGGGGAGGCATCCTGGTGGGGATGCCCTGAATCTTTATCATAGTAGTCAGCACTGGGGATGTATCCTGGTGGGGATGCCCTGAACCTTTATCATAGTAGGAGAGAGTTGGGAAGAGGTAGAGAGGGGGTGGAGAATCAGAGAACATTACAGAGCACCTGAAATGGGAACACTTCCATGGAACTTGGGTAAAACAGGAGGGAACAAGGGCTCTGTGGTACCATACCCAGCTCCCTAGGAAAGATAAACCTATAACCTGGATCTGGCTAAGCTAAGAGATTTAATAAGTAGTGCGGTTTGCAAGCCTATAACATTTATTTTCAAGCATTGATGTGAATAGGGAGAGGGAAGCAGTGGGAAAAATCTGCTGAGAAAAGCATTTGTTTATGTGCATAAAGGAGAGAGAGAGAGAGAGAGCAAGAAATGTGTCTGTAATGTGGATAAGCATTTGAAACCTCCAGAAAAGAGAAAGTGCACGGGCAAGAAGTAGATTGATTTGATTATTGCTTCAATGAGGAAAAGGTTCTCACATTTCTGAAACTTGGTGGCAGCAGCCTTGTTTCCTTCCTTCTCTTCAATTTAATGCTGGGAGGGGTAAGTTCTGCTCATATTAAGACTTCAGTTCATCTAATTAAACTTTACAGAAAGTAATATAAGTGGAGAGGAAATGATGATAAGTGGCCAAGATGGTATGAGAAAAGTGTTTATGATATACTCAGTAGAAATGGACATCCTGATCTGGCTCTCATCACCTTGGAAGTGAATTCTGCAAAAGGACAAATAGAAGATACATTGCATGAAGATACATTGTCAGTAGGAGAAATATCATGGGGGGAACTGAGAAGCACAATGAATTCAGGTTCTTTTTTCTAGTTTTCCTTAGGTCTGACTGAAAACTCGTAGTACACACTATTAAATATCCACATTTAGAAATAATTCACACAATTAAATTAATATCCACTACTTCATATACCTGCCTATATTATGTTTTTATGGTGGAAACATAAGATCTACTCTCTTGGCAAATAATAAGTGTACAATAAGTTATAACCATTGCCTTTGCTCATAGGATATGTGCAGAAAGGCCTTCCCTGAGCTTTTGTCTGAGAAAGTCCTATCTTTCTGTTCTGATGGCCAGTTTTGTCAGAAAAGAAAAGAACAAAAAGCCTTTCAAGAGGCAGTTGCTTTCTTTCAGCACTTTAAATATAACATTTCATGCTCTCTCAGACTGCAGTGTTTACACTGAGGAATCTTTTGATTACCATATAGAAGTTTTCTTACCGGTGATGTTTCTTTGCCTTTATTGCTGTCAAAATTCTCTGTCTTGTCCTAACTGTTTTACAGTTTTATTATAGCATATCTCAGTGAAGTCTTCCTTGAAAACTTTGAGCTTTGCGCACCTAGATATCCATGTATTTTCCTAAGCTTGGAAAACCTGGGAAAGTAACTTCTGTAAATAAGTTTAGTTATAGTTTTAATTTATTTGGTTTTCTTTGTTTTGGTTCCTTTCATCCCCTGTTCCTTCTGAAGATCCTATAATGCAAATGATGCTTCAAAAATCAAGTGTTCCCACACCCATTAGCAACACAAACTGGATTTGGTGGGCATAGGGAGGGCGATAAGAAGTTGTGAAGGGGATAGAAACTGGAGGTGAATCTGTGAGGAGTTAGGGGAAGAATAGGGTACATATGATCAAAATACATTGTACATATCTATTAGAGTTTCAAAGAATTAACAAAATAGTAAACTTAAAACTTCTAATTTTTCTTCAGTCTTTTAACCTTTTACTTTTTAAATAACTATTTGCTCTTTGAAAATCTCATATATATATATATATAAATAATTATAGCTACCCTCATTGACCCCTTCGACACCCCTTGGACCTCCCAAATGTCTCCCTCCCAACCTCACCATTCCCTCCTTTAATAATCCACTGGGCCCAATTAGCACCACTCATATGTGTGCGCATGAGTGTGGAGCATGTGCAGCCTACCAGTGACAATAGCCCCAAAGAAAAATGACTCTCCTTCCCCCAGCAGTATTCAACTACCAACAGCTTCTCAGGTAAGGGTCTGATCTCATGAACATCTTCCCCATCCACAGGAATTCTGATTGACTGGCAAAGAACTATGTCCAGAGAGCTCACCCAGCTTCTTTAAACCAATTATTTTTACTTTGTCAGGCAATTTGTGAAGTCCCATCTCTTTGGGGTTAGAAGCTGTGTTTATTGTGTTACTTAGGCAGTATTCTGTTTCTCTACTTCATTATGGTCCTTGCAGACTTGCATAGGTCTGTGCATATTCAAAGGTACCTTCTATATTTTATGGACTAGCATAAGTCTTGGTAAGTCTATGGGGTAGAGCTGTATCATCTCAAGATACCTAGTCCATGACACCAACAGCTATATCACTCTCAGTTGTGAGAATTGCAAGGAGTCTACGTTGAGAGCAAAAGTCAATGCAAGGCAGCAAAGAACAAGAGCTGAGAATGGATACGAGGCCCAGTGCTTGTTAATATGTGTTAATATGTGTTTGTTAATAGAACCATGTGGTGCTTACATGGCAACATAGGTTGGGTTAGGGAAGCATATATAATCTCAGCTGCCATGGGCAATGCAACTCCAGGGATGACTGGGGTAGGAGAACAGCAACAGGATGTTCTAGAGAACAGACATAGATGCTTACATGTCATAAGGTTGGAGTAAGTTGCTGTGTCTACAGTAGCCATGCTCATCCAAAGAGCTGAAGGACCCACTGAAGTAGTAGCTAGAAAATGGGAGAGAGGAAGTAGGGTGGTAGCTCTGGGAACTATGCATGTGAAGAAGTCAAATAGGTAGTTTTCAGGGTGGAGGGAGCCAGTAGAGCAGACCTTGGGGATCCACAATGACCAATGCCACAATGACCTCCACAGTGAGAGCTCAGAGTCACACAACATCTGTAGGCATCCCAGCAGTGAAAGTTAGTATCACACACCACCTGTCACATGGCAGACACTGAATTTTGTTTTATGAATTGGAGACACATTCCCTGTTAAATAGTAAGAGAAAGGAAGAAGCCTGTCTTGCCTGGTACGGTGACACATACCTCTAATACCAACACTCAGGAGACAGGAGCAGGTGACTTTCCAGAGTCTGTAAATTCAAGGCCAGCCTGATCTACAAAGGAAATTCTAGACTCAAAATACTAAGGGGACAGGAGAAGGTTATAGAAGAAAAGGTTGATTTGTTAAAAGTCATTTAAATTCAGTACCAGTGCAGAAGAATAAACATTAATATTCTCTGCACAGAAACTAACATATTGAAGACTTGCTATTTTCAGTCAGATAAAGATCATTAGGACATGCATTTGCTTTCATCAGAGCCAAACATGCTTAGTAAGTGCTTTGCTGAGATCTGAGCAAACTGCTGCAAATCTTTGAGAAATGGGATGGATAAAACAAGCTATGGAGAACAACACGATATGGCATTAAAAATGGCCCTTATTTTGTCTAGTTTAAAAAGCACTCCTTCATTCTCTGGCTTCTGTCTCTTGTACAGTTTCTAACATGAGAACAGATGGGAGACACACACACACAAAACAGAAAAATATGCCTCCTGTGATTGGCTGGGGGCAAGGATCCCAAGAAAAGATGAAACTTGTTCAACTCCAAACAACAGAAGACACACGAAGAAAGCATAGAAAGGGCTTCATGTGGATACACAAATATGGCTGCCTTGGGCTAAAGAGAGCTCTGTTGGAGACAGATGCTCATAGCTAATCATTGAATTGATCACAGGATCCCCAATGGAGGAGTCAGAGAGAAGACTGAACAAGTTGAAGGGGCTTGTAGCCCCATGGTGAGAATGACAATACCAACCAACCAGAGCTCCCAAGGTCTAAACAGCTAGTGAGGGAACATGCATGGAGGGACACATGGCTCCAGCTGTTTATGTAGTGGAGGATGGCCTTGTTGGGCATCAGTGGGAAAGGAGGTCCTTGGTCCCGTCAAGGCTGGACGCCCCAGTGTGGGGGAATTAGGGAGCAGGGAAATGGGAGTGGGTGGATGGATGGGGGCACACCCTCATACAAATAGGAGAAGGGAGGATGGGATAAGGGGTTTCTGGAGGAGGGGTGGAATGAGGAAAGGAGATAACATCTGAAATGTAGATAAATAAAGTATCCAATGAAAAAAAACAGATAATGGAACTGTTTATCACAGTCAAGCATTTGAAACTTTTTGGCAACAATTTAATATTACCCATATTACTGGGATACCATATAGTTGTCAAGAACAAGGGACTGTGGGAGGGGCCAATGAAACTTTAAAACAATATCTTCATAAAATAAAAAACAGGGAGGTATATCTCCATACACCACAAATTTATTTAAATCATGTTCTTTTTATTTTTTAAAAACAAGGCCGCTATGAACATAGTGGAGCCTGTGCCCCTGTGGCATGGTGGGACATCTTTTGAGTATATTACCAAGAGTGCTATTGCTGGGCCTTCAGGTAGATCTATTTCCAGTTTTCTAAGGAAACACCAGATTGATTTCCAGAGTGATTGTACCAGTTTGCAATACCACCAGCAATGGAGGAGTGTTCCTCTTTCTCCACATCCTCACCAACACATGCTGTCACCTGAGGTTTTGATCTTAGTCATACTGTTTGGTGTAAGGCGGAATTTCAGAGTCTTTTTGATTTGCATTTCTCTGATCACTAAGGACTTTGAACATTTCTTTAGGTGTTTCTCAGCCATTTGAGATTCCTCTGTTGTGAATTCTCAGTTTAGTTCTATACCCCATTTTTTTATTGGGTTGTTTGGTTTTTTGGTGATTAGCTTCTTGAGTTCTTTATATATTTTAGATATTAGCCCTCTATCACATGTAGGATTAGTGAAGTTTTTCCCAATTTGTAGGTTGCCAACTTGTCTTATTGGCTATGCCTTTTGCCTTACAGAAGTTTTCCAGTTTCATGAGGTCCCATTTATTAATTCTTGATCTTAGAGCATGAGCCATTGGAGTTCTGTTTTTTTTCCCCCTGTGCCAATGAGTTCAAGGTTCTTTCCCAGTTTCTCTTCTATTAGATTCAGTGTATCAAGTTTTATGTTGAGGTCCTTGATCCACTTGGACCTGAACTTTGTGCAAGGTGACAAATATGGGTCTATTTTCATTTTTCTACATATTGACAGCCAATTAGACCAGCACTATTTGTTGAAGATGCTTTCTTTTTTTCCATTGATTATGTTTGGCTTCTTTAATTACAACATTTCGCCCTTCCTTTTTTTTCCCTACAAGCCCTCCCATATACCCTCTCCAATCCCTTCAAATTCATGGACTCTTTTTTATCAATTGTTATTATATGTATATATGTATTTGTATATCATATATTTCCAAATATAATCTGTAAGGTCCATATAATATATGTCTATGAATGTTCCCAGGGCTGATCTTTTGGCACTGGACAACTAATTGGTGTGCTCTCCTCTGAAGAGAACTGAAGTAGGAACTTCTGTTTGTGTCATGTAATGCAGACTCCTGTGTCATTTTACTGAAACAGACTCATGTGATGTTTTGCTGAAGCATGACCCATGAGAGGACATGTGATGTTTAGAGAGAGTCTAAGTATGACCCAACAGTTAGTGATGGCACACTTAAATTGCTTGCGCTTTTTCACTGATGTTTACTTTGTTCAGAGATGTATGGAAAAGAAATTCTCCTGGAGTCCTGGCTGGTTATGGTCACTCCCACTGACTCATGTTGATTTGGCAGAGGCCTGGATGTTTCTGCTGATTGCTGCTGATTCATGTTTGGTGAACTGGACCGTTAGTATCCTGACACTACTAAACTGGACTGCTGTTATCCTGGCAACGCAGATTAGAATTGCCCCCAAGGAACTACTTTTAGACAGGTCCATATCCCCTTGTCCTATTTACCATCTTTTCTCTCCTATCTTGGATGGTGGGCTAGAAGGGAGATTGAAGCATTTGAGAACTCTTAGTAAGATAGTTAGGAAAACTCTAAGCCTACAGGGAACCACCTCTCCTGCTCCCAGCTTTACTCAGTTGTCTGTATTTGTGCAGTGTTGAGAGTGCTTGGGCTTTTCCCTGTCCAGTTTGATTGTTATTTTTATCCTTGTTCAGCTCACATTTGGAAGGTCATGTGGGTGAGAGTTTACTGGTGTAGCTTCTAATGTTCCTAGGGGACAGAAACTCGAAGCCAAGTCCCTGATCCTGTGGCTCTTACAATCTTTTAGCCCTGTCTTGTTTCCTGAGCCTTACGTGTGAGAGTGTTTTATAGATGCATGCACTGGGTGGGTTCTATAACTCTGCATTTTGATTGATTGTGGTATTCCATAGTGGTCGTTGTTGCAAAGAGAAATATCCTTGTTGAGGGTGGGGACTACACTTATCTACAGATAGAAGGACAAATGTTTACTGACTGTTGTTAGGGATTATGCTGGTTTAGTGGCTTTATATTCTCCAATAACCATGGTTTCACTAGTGTTATCTCTCAATTCCCAAACAGATAACTGAGGTGCCTATTAATATAACAATATGTTCTCTCAGCATCCCTCAGTCTCTACCTGTTACAAAGTCCTCTTGGATGGCATATCTCACCCCCTAAACTTCTTCAGTCCAGGGCTGCCTTTTCCCCAGCTGCTCTTTCCTATATAACCCAGCCCTTTTGGCTACGAGGTCCTTTTTGGCCCTTTTGGCCTTTTGGCCACAACTCCAGTTTTTTCTCTCTATCCTTCTCATCACATAGCCTAGTTCTGTTTGCTGGTCATGTTGAATCTGTACTCCTCCAAATGTCTCTACCTCTGGCTATGCTCCTCCTCATATCTGTATAAACCTATTCTTCTACTATATCTAGAAACATGCATGTTTTCTCTCTCTCTCTTCTCTCTCTCTCTCTCTCTCTCTCTCTCTCTCTCTCTCTCCCTCCCTCCCTTTCCATTCAGCTAGCACTAATGAGTTAGCTAAGTTTCCAGACCCAGATATCCCTCTTTTGAACAGATCTTAAGTCTAATTAGAGAACTGTTTGCTACCGCCACTAGTGCACCTACAGTTATTGTGCCATACTGATTGTTGTTGTGGTCCATAGGTGTTGTAACTGGTTGAATCTGTACAGATCTCTCAGGCCTGTTTCTGAATGGGTGGTGTATTCCGGAAAAAGAGACTTATCGTTCCCCTCTGCTGGGTAACTAAGAGCAACAGCAATAGTCTGGGGGCTTAGGGAGTCGCTCAGCCCCAGACAACAAACAAATCAAAAGAGGGCTCCTCATGCCTGGTACTGTTACTTTGATTGTTGTTCTTTTAGCTTTAAGACAATTGGTCTCTCTAGCCCTGGCTGTTCTGGATCTATGCAGACCAGGCTGGCCTCAGCCTCCCAGAGATCTGCCTGCCTCTGCCGCCTGAGTGCTGGGATTACAGGCATCTTTACTATAGTATTGAAAGTTTTGTTAGGTGGTCTTTGGCTCTGGAGGGAGCACTGTCAGACCAGAAGATAAAAGTTCATTTAATGTATACAATATAAAATATATTAATATATATTCTGAATTAAGTAGGTTTTTGGATGGACAGTTAATAGTATGAGTCCTTGTAGTTTTTTCAGTTGTCCATATTGTTAATCTCATTTTAACTTAACCACCTCCTTTGAAGATGTTCAGTACATGAATTGATAGTGGGTGGATCAAAATTCAGCTCACAATGCCTGCCAAAGCCTTATTCACAGGTTCAGTGGGGAGAACTTAACAGGGAACATTAAACACACAGAACTATATTCCATGGACATTATATTTTCTGGTAGAAGTGTTTCTAGTAGAAATATTCTAGAAATATTTGCTACATAAAGTCAGAAACTGATTGGTGCACCTGTGTGTGCAATCGCATTTGTTTTACAGTACCTACCACACGTGTTTAGGAAACAGACTATTTTGTTTACAGTCATTACTATATCCTTCCTGGCTTTTCCCTTCTATTTAGGCTCAATATTCAATTCACTATGGACATGAGCATTTCACTGTTCTGTTCTGCGGGACATTATCTTCTCGTCTCTCTGAGCCTGATGAGGAATCACCTTGTTCCTGCCCCTTTATTTCTCCATTCTCCACCTTTACTCTCCAAGGTTCAAGGATCTACACCTCTACTGAGAGAGCTTTCTATGATAATCCATATTTCAAATAAGCTAAATTCAAGGCAAACTTGCTACTTGTCACATCATCCTTGTACCTCTGTGTTAGCACCTAGGCTTCTGCCCTGGTTTCAGTATTATATTCATGTGCCACACATCTCTTCTTGTCTAGTTCACTGGCTGATGTCTAACTTCCTGCTTTACTTGCTTGTCCATTGCTCTAAGCCCTGTAGTTGGCATTTTTCCATCATTGGAATAAATCACTTAGGTTAGAAAGTAGCAAAGGTTTTATGTTAAGAAATGAGAAGTAAATTAGGCAAGGTATCACACATGTGTAAATTCAAAAGCTAAGACACAAGTTTAGGACCAGCCTGGGTTACATAGTGATTTCTAGGCAGTATAACAAGCCATAATCTGGCAGTAGAGACCCAGAAAATTCCTGGGGAACTGCTGGTCTTGTCTATGCTCAAAGGGTGGAAGAAAGCAGGCTCTCTTCAGCAGAAGATGGCAGCGGTAGCAGCAACAGAGTAAATGCACTCATCAGCAAGAGGTGAAGGCAGGTAGGCAAAAGCAGCACTGTGTTTCCCTCAGATCTCTTATATTTTGGCTGCCAGGGGTATTGTCCACTATGCAGAAGGGTTTCCCCAATCTAGTTAACCCTTGCAGGAAATAATCTCACAGACTAGGCCAGAGCCATGTCTCTTAGTTGATTCTAGATTCCATCAAATTGATAACCAAGATTAACTATCATAAATGGGAAGTTCAAGATCTAGGTGCTTGAAGATGTGGTACCTGGTACCTTCCACATTTTCAGATAGCCATCTTTTTGCTGTAACCTCACAGGAGAGAGGGAATCGTTAGTCTGGTCTTGTTAACCCTTTATAAAGATAGTAAATCCATTTATCATAGTTCCATCCTCATGACACAGTCACCTGCCAACAGCTGCACTTCTTTAATCTCATCACACTGGAGATTATGTTTCAACACCAAGTACAAATTTAGACCATATCAAATTCTAAAGTTTTCTTCATGAAAAAAAATGAGCCTATAGCTTTAAAATAACAGATTCAAATACTGGTCAAATATTGGTCTAAAATACTCATAACAAACGAGAATACTTAGATGTGAAAAACAAGAACAAAACAAATGCTTCATCCTTGGTTGTAGAACTGATGTCAAGGAACTGCTTCTGAGTCCCTGCATTATGCTCTGATACTGAAGGAAACGAGGACATGACATGACAGCTGTGAGGTATGGTTGAGGAGATGGATCTTATTGTAGATATGAGGGAGAACACAGCCAGAGACATCTGGAAGGGTTCTGACCAAACTGGGCCATGGTGGGGGGGGATCAAGAGAGAGGGAGAGAAGAGAGAGAGAAGAGAAGAGAAGAGAAGAGAAGAGAAGAGAAGAGAAGAGAAGAGAAGAGAAGAGAAGAGAAGAGAAGGCAAGTGGACCAAGACAGGAGAGGAGTAAAAAAGAACACATGGCCAAAGTGGCAGGGTTATATAGGAAAGAGAAGCAGAAAGAACATAATCCCCTGGGCTGAAGGGGTTTAGGATCAGGGGCATGTTGAGAAGAGCAAAGAGGAACAGAACTCTATAACAGGTACTTGTGATGCTGAGAGAGCATACACTTGGTATACTGATAGGTACCTATGTTAGCCATCTGTTGTAGGTTTCTTTGGGACTGACAGACACCACACTCCAGTCAGTGTCACACAGCCACAATGCTATTGCCGAGTGAAGATATAGAGAGAGGTGCTTTGAAGGGATGTACAGGAACCACTTGCCGTTTTAGATTCTACAGGGAGCAATATTCCTCCCTTAAAAAAAAATCGCTTTGTGAGTGTATGGTTAATGCTGTCAACATCTGCAAACTCTTAATAACTTTTTAGCAAGAAGTCCTGAACTTTCATTTTGCACTGAGCCCTGCAAATCACACAGCTGCCCCTATTCTTTACCATCGCATGCTTATGTATTCCCTTTTTGTAGTAAGACCCCACAAACATCCAGAGAGGTGATTTCCCAGATGACTTAATTATCTTAAGAAATGCTTGCGATTCTGACCTGCTTCTAACTGTGCTCAAGTGTCCAGGGCTGCTGGTTTATTTATGAGTTTTACAAACAATGGAGTATGATGACCTAAGGCAAAAATCTGCATCCAGCCAAGCCAGCCCTTGAAGTTTGCTCTCATCCCTCTAGGAATAGCTTTCAGACTTGATCTTTACCTGAATCCTTTCTGATCCTGTCCCTACCCAGAGTTCACCATTACTCAGTCTCCACTCCATTTACTTCTCCCTGACCAGCATATATTCCTTGTGTCGTATGTTCCAGTGCTAGATTTACTTCTATTACTTGCTTTCCAAGATTACAGTAAACAAACTCATTTGTACGGATGGAGTTTAGCAGACATTCTTGTTTCCCACGTCTGTTCCTAACAATTAAGCCACACTTTTGTTTGGACACCCACATTAACACATGAGTACAAATACAGAGGAGACTGGTGCTATCTCCCTAGCCCACAGCTCATCTATAGGAGCAAGCCATGACTTTCTTCTCCTTTCCAGTGCCAGCGCTGAGAAGATGCATGGTACAGGGAATGGTACCAGAGGGTGGAGTCTAGATCCAGGATGGAGGGGCTTCTGAGCTCTGGTGTCCTGCTCTGCGATGTCATAAGCAGCACCCTTGTTTTTCCTCAGTGTGCCCAGCTTTGTTCCTTAAAAACCCAAAAGCTCAGATTTAATTGGCACCTTCTCAGGGTTGACCCAAGCAAAAGCCTATTTTTTGTGGTTTAAAATGACCACCTAAGCCAGATATGGAAGCATGAATTTGGACCCAGCACTAGGGAGCCCAAGACAAAATAATTACAAGTTTCAGAGCAGCTTGGCCTATATAATGAGACTACATCTCAGAAGATAAATAGGTAGGTAGGTAGGTAGATAGATAGATAGATATATACATAGATAGATAGATAGAGATACATAAAACAACTATCCAAAAATATAAATTTTTCTAAGAAAAACATCAAATTTTTCAGAACTGCAAGGCCTTTATAAATAAATGACACAAATTTCTTCAACTTAAAAGAACAAGCCTCTCTCCAGACTCACGGAAAATATGAATAAAACTAACTGATGAGTGTCGTGATGAACCGGTACGAATGACTTTCAAGGAACAGAAGAGGCTGACGGAGACTTAGAGGAAAAAAGGAAAGCAAACTTGAGAAATAACATTGGAGCAGCTTTCATGGAGGGATCGTTAAATCAAGAGGAACTGAGTTAGGTAGAACAACTGCCAAAATGAATAATAAGCCAAACTTCAGCAGATGAAACGCTGGGTATTGGTCGGAGAGTAAAGCCACTGAACTGATATAATTCAAAGGTCCAGAAACTGGGGAGAGGAGAGAGAGAGAGAGAGAGAGAGAGAGAGAGAGAGAGAGAGAGAGAGAGAGAGAGAGAGAGAAAGAGAGAGAGAGAACTCACCAAAGGCCAACATTTGAGACTCTCCTTACACTACTGAGTCCCAACTGTCAAACTCATATCCTCAGGCTTGGTGGCAAACTGCTTTGCTCACTAACATCTTACCACACCTAAAAAAAAAAAAAACCCTCAAAAGTGTTGGGATTAAAGTTTAGAAAGCTCAGCCAGCAGGAAAGGCAACAGTTCTAAACCTAGGTCCCCAGCAAAACCAGTCAAGGAGCCCCGACCTGTGGATACTTGTTAGTGGAGGCACCTGACAGGGACGTGAGGAAACACGAGACAGCTGAGCCAAGCAGCCAAGCAGGCATGACACGAAGGTGGACTGGCTTTTCTCTTCCCTGTCTGATTTCCTGATCCTAAAAATTTGTTTTCAGCCAGGAAATTTAGGGTGCATCATTCTATTCCACCAGAATGCTGAAATACATGTCACAGATTAAGCAGTACAGGGAAAGCTGGGGGCAGAAAGAGGGATAAGAGGTAACACAATGAACCAAAAGTTACAGAACAGAGGAAACTGAGGCACGTGCAAAATAACAAAGGACGTTTCAGAAATCTTGGATTTGTGCTGGAGACTATCCATTTCCTCTATGTAGCACGTTTAGCCACCACACTAAAAGAGGCTAAAGAACTGGGCTAAAGAACGATGTAAAGGCAGTCTAGAGAGATGCTTCTGCCAAGTCCTTCACAACCTAAGGCACACTGTCTTATTTATTCTATACCTCTAGATGAAGATTCTCCTTGTTTACAGCTGAGCGGTGATGTTGAAATTTCTTAGAAAATCCCACATGATTTTCTAGACGAAGATGTTCCATTCCTTTAAGAAGAATACATTAGAAGCCAGGCGGTGATGGTGCATAGCTCTAATCCCAGCACTCAGGAGGAAGAGGCAGGCAGATCTCTGTGAGTTCGAAGCCAGCCTCATGTACAAAGTGAGTTCCAGGACAGCCAAGAGAAAACCTGCCTTGAAAAATAAATACACTCAGATGGCTCTGTGGTTAAAGGTGCCTGCCACCAAGCCCAATAACCTGAGTTTGATCTCTTGGACCCACACTCAGTAGCAATGAACAGACATCTACACACACATGCTGCCCCTACTCCTCCTGGCTCACAAAGTGTTTATTTTTTTAAGTGTGCATTAAGTTAGCATGCCACTGTTTCAACTAAATTAACAAATATGAACAAATTAAACTACAAACTCACCTCTGCAATTCTCCAGATGGCTCTGATCTACATCTGCCAATCAGTTGCACCATTTGTATATAATGCCCTTCTGAGAGTCACACAGCAAAGGGCACATGGAGGTTAGACCTGGCTTTGCTGAAGAAGCCATAAGCTCACAGAACTGACTGGTATGATACCGAGCACTTTTAAGGCCCTGAGTTAGATTCCCAGCAACAACCTAGTCTCAGTAACCTCTAAGGGTGTAAGCAATGGCGAGTAATAAAACTGCTACCAGCTGTTTGCTTTTGCAAATGCCTTTGTCTTCTCATAGGATGAGCAAGCAGCACTATCCCCTGTATCCTGTCTCTGCTACCCTCTCCCAAGGAATACTGTCTAGACTGGATGAGAATGTTGCTTGACCACCTGAATTTGTATAATAAAAACATACACTACTCCCATTCAAAGCTTATCTTTCCATCCCGTGTTACGTTTTTTTTTTTTTTGTTTTGTTTTGAGACAACCTCTTCGTACTATGTAGCCTTGACTACCATGAAGTTTCCTATTTAGGCCAGGAAGTTGTCTTAACCTCCTGAGTGGTGGTATTAAACACACTGCCACACCCAGGAGGGTCAGATAATTTTGAAACGTTCAAGTTTGACATAGGATAGTCATGCTGTTTTTGACAAAGATGCCAAATGTTCTTATTTCTAAAAATAGAGCAAACACAGACAAGATCATTGACATGAACTGTGTTTATGAAGTCTTTACCATGCTGCTGTAAACCACCAGGGTGGTTATAATAATGCATTTGCAAGTCAGTGAAGTCTCTGAAGACAATCACTAGTAAACTGCATTGATACAGGTAAATGAGTCTAGTTCATTTGCCTGGCTCACAAAGAAGGTTAAAAATAGGAGACTAGGCAAAAGAGGCTGGGCAGTTGCAAACAAAGTGAAGCAGGGTTGAGTGCTTAGGCAGAATTCAGGCTCCAAAGCATCCCTAGAAGTAAAGACACTTTACGGTGAATGGCCAAAAGCCATAGCAGAAATACAGCAGTTCTAGGTATCTAAGTATAAAATATGTATGTTGCCTCCATAAAATAGATTACAATATAGGCAAGGCAGAATCAGCAGAGACATACTAGTAACACTTAATATCAGTATAAAAGAAATGAAACAAATACACATTATGCATATAAAAGGCCTAATAAAATAACTAGGAAGGCACATACTATAAATCTCCAAAATTGTACCCTGACATTAGAGAATCTATTCTTTTCAAATAATGTGAAATATTCAAAGAAATTGACATATCACAAAGAAAGCTACAGACTGTTGCAGAAACTAGGAAGAGTGTCCACAATATTCTCTGATCACAGAACTGTCATTTTAGAAGCTAATAATTCTTTTAAGTAAAATTAAAATAAAATAAAATGTAGCTGAAGAGATAGCTGAGCATTAAGAACTTTTCTTGCTCTTACAGAGGACCCAAGTTCAGTTCCCGGCACCTACATCAGTAGGTTGACAACTAGCAGTAACTCCAGCTCCAGGGATTCTGACACCCTCTTTGGGCCTCCATGAGCCCAATACAAACATGGCATTCCTTCACATGGAAACACAGTCATACATATAAATAAAATTAACCTTAAAAAAAAAACCTAAAACTACAGACTGGAGAGATGGCATAGCAGTTATGAGCACTTGCTACTCTTATAAAGGACCTAGATTCAGTTCCCTGCACCCACATGGTCTATAACTCCAGTTGCAGAGGATCTGACTACCTCTGCTCACTTCCATGGTAACCAGGCATACACACAGAGGAACTGAAATGCATAAATCTAAAGAAATTAAAGTCTAGAAACAGATGTGATCCACACTATAGCCTAGAACTTCAGAGGCTGGCAGAGGAGAGCAAGAGGCCTAACCTACACAGCATAGCCTATCTCAAAGCAAACAAGCAAACAAAATAGCTCACATATAATTCAGGCAAGTCAGAGACAAATAAAAATGAAAATTGACAGGTGCCTACAAAAATTCCAATACAAATTAGATATTAAAATCTATAATATGAGATTAAAACAGCTATTGATAAAAACTTTAGAGCCTATATACTTCTCTGATAAAAATGAATATATTTCTTAATTTTAGAAGCTACAAAATAGCAATAAAGACAGGTAAAAGAAAATGTAATAAGCAAAAGGTAGAAATAATTATTTTAAAACAAAATAGCAAAGTGAATGAAAAAGCAGTAAGAAGAAATGATTCACAGATCAGCCAGTCAGGGGGTTTGGAGGGGGCAGGAGTCTAAACACATATATAGAAAAGGAAATGAGAAGGAAAACAACTTGGATGCCAATAACGTATTTGAAAAATTGAAAAAACAAAAGATTATTTACTTTGTCTCTTTGCAAGCAAGTTTTAAGTTAGATAAAATAGGTAATTTCCAGAAAAGAACACACTTACCAAATTTGACACAGGACAAATTATGATTGCAATTTTGAAACTCACCAAAGGCCTAACCTAAACAAGCCAGGACTATACAGTTCCACCAAATCTTCAAGGATCAAATCATGCCAGGTTCCTTAAATAGTTGTACAAGGAGAAAACGTTTCACTTACTGTTACAAAGAAAACATACTATCAATTCAAACACTTGAATTATATTTCAAAGAATGAAAAATTTCAACTGTAACTCCTTTAAGAGCAAAATTCTAAAAAAAATAAATATTAAACAGAGCCTAGTGGCATATTATAAATGAATAAACAATAAATACCTATTATCTGTGAATTCTTACAGGAATATAAAAATAATTGTTAAGAAATCCATTAATTCATCATACTAAAAGATCTGAGAAAAACCTATACATTCATGTCTGCATAGTCTTTGTGTGAGCATATGTGTGTGCAGATGAATGTATCATGTCAACATCAGGTGTCTCCTCAGTCATACTCCACTTTATTTTAACTAAGAATTTTTTCATAAAACAGACTTTTTGTTGCTCCTCCTCTAACTCCTCTCAGATTCTTCCCCACCCACCTAACTATATGTTCTTTCTCCCCACACCCAAAAACAGCAACAGAAAACTGGAAATCAAAACAAAAAATACAAAACATAAAAAATGAAAATGAAAATGAAAGAAAAAATCCACACACAAAAAGAAAACAAAACAAACAAACAAACAATGGAATTCATTTTGTGTTGGCCAAGTACTCCTAGGCCGGGGGCTTACCCTGAGTGTGTGGTTGAAGTACCCAGTGACACTCCACTGGAGAAAAAACGGATTCTCCCTTTGACAGCAAGTGTCAATTACAAACTGCTTCTTTATTGACTAATCCCTCTCAATGCTGGGACTCCATCTGGTTTGAAGTTGTACCAGGCTTTGTGTGGGCTGCCACTGTTTCTGTGAATTCATCTGTGCCTCGGCCCTGTTGTGGTCTGGATGACACATTTTCCTTGGAGTCACTCATCACCCCAGGCTCGCACAGTTTTTTCCATTTCCTCTTGTGCATAGATCCCTGAGCCTTGAGAGGGAAGACTTGATAAAGATATCCCATTTATGTCGGAGTGCTCAAAAGTCTCAGCACATCAGTCCAGCTGTGGGTCTCTGTGTTGCTTCGCATCTACTGCAAGAAGAAGCTTCCCTGCTGAGGGTTGAATAATGATCTATGGGAATGGCAATATGTCACTAGGAGTCCTTTTATTGCTATGTTCCTTAGCAATATAATAGTAGCTTTTCTCAAAAGGCCCATGAACTACTGAGCTCAGGTTTCTGGACACTTTAGTAGTAGTATCAGGTATGGGTTCCATCTCCTGAAGGGAAATCCAATCAAAAAGTGGCAGGCTGTCACCATAACATTTGTACCACTATATCTGGAAGGCAGGTGGCTGTTCACAGGGTCTATCATTGGGTGAGAGTAAACAATTTCTTTTCTCTTCAGATAGCATACAGGGGGCCTTCCAGCACCATGAACATTAGTCGATAAGTGTTAAAGTTTTTAGTTATGCACCAGCTTGACTTTTCCATGTCAGGCAACACAGGTTAACTGTTGTCTTCAGCAATAGAATCAAGTTGTTAGAATAACCAATAACCTTGACAATAGCTTGTGATGTTGGGGGTTAGGGTGGGTCCATGGGAACTCTTAGGCCAATGACTCAATGTGACATAACTCATTTTGGCACTAGATGTCTTACTTGGTAGCCTGAAATGTCTAGTTGGGCCACTGTCTCCCCCCATTATATAATAAATCCTTTCATATATGCATTTATCTTAGAAAGCTTTTACAGTAACTTTTTATATGGCTTTTGAAAAGACCTTTAGTGTTATGTCTGGATGGAATTGTCCCAGCCCTCTCATCCCCTTCCCCATTTAATCCTATTCTGCTCTCTCCTTTATCTCTTCATAACACTATATTCTATTCCCTCTTCATATACAAGGAAAACTACAGTATTTGTCTTTGGGGATCTAAGTTACATCATTTAGGATGACTGTTTCTAGCTCCGTCTACTCATCTGCAATTTTCTTCATTTTTTTTTTTTGCAATTGAATAATATTCCATTATGTAAATCCCCACCATATTTTTGATCAAAGATCTCTCACTGAACCTGATTCAGCTAGCCTGGCTGGCCAACAAGGTTCAGAGATCCCCACAACTGAGATTACAGGCACACTCATTTTTTTATGTAGGAGCTGGCAATCGAACACAGGTCTTCATGCTTGTGCAGCCAATACTTTTTTGAATAAGCCATCTCTCAGCTCCTTTGTCTGAATATTTTAAAATATCTGCAACAAAATTTAGCATTTATTATAATAAATAAGATCCACATCTATTTGTATGTAAAGAAGTATATAGTCATATATATATTTACAAGTATGGCCAGGCAGTGGCAGCTCATGCCTTGATCACACTACTCAGGAGGCAGAGACAGGTGTATTTCTGTGAGTTCAAGGCCAGCCTGATCTACGAAGTGAATTCCAGGACAGCCAGAACTACAAAGAGAAACCCTGTCTCAGGAAAAAAATTGTATACATATGGGTGCATGTAGTCCCCAAAGAGTAGTTAACCCAAACATGCCACATGGATGACCAGAATTTCCAACGCTGTACATCTGAGGGAACAACTAACCTGAATTTAAAAAGAAAAAAATATATAAGAATTTGCATACAATTAAGTCAATTAATTAATTGATTGATTAATTTGCATACAATTAAGTCAATTAATTAATTGATTGATTAAGTCCCAGTTTTCTTTCTGTGACTGTGCAGAAATACTGACCAAAAACAACTTGAGGAGGAAGGGGTTTATTCTGTCATACACTTTATAGTCCATTATGTGAGTAAGTCAAGGCAGGAAGTCAGGCGAGCAGGAACCTGGAGGTGAGAACTAAAGCCGAGACCACCACAGAGGAGCACTGTTTACTGGTCTTTTGCTTCTGCTCAGCTAGCTTCATTCTAAAACCCAGAGCTGTGTGTTCAGGCATGGCATGACCCAATCTGATGGAGGCAATTCCTCAGTTGATGTTTCCCTATCCCAGCGGGGTCAAGGCTAACTAGGACTGCCAACATTCAGAGCAGTATCTTGTTCTCAGGTTGTTCTCCCTCCCACAACCCTCCCCTTAAATAAGTCATAAACCAATGTTTCAGACAGTTTAGTGTGCCTGGACTTAAACAATAGGATCTTGAATATACAGTTTAAGAATTTGCCTTGATATAATGGATTAGAGGGAAAACTCTGTAGGAAAGTGACATGAAAGGACTTTTACAAAGCATTAATGCAAACAGGGAGTCCTAATGGCACCAATTTAATTTAAGCATATTCCCCACACCATGTAAAATATTGTTAAGAGTTAGAAACATCAAATCTCATAGTTAGATAGATAGATAGATAGATAGATAGATAGATAGATAGATCTATAATGTATAACTTAATTTTTTGAAAACCTATTTTTAATGATGGTTCTAAACACTTTAACCTCCTTTGTAGCCCACCACCTACCAGAGGTAGTGGGAAAGAAAGGATATGGGGAGAGTAGACCCGTTTAGAAAGGTCCTTTGGAGCAACTCCTTTCTGTGCTGTCTAGAAATTGGCAGTTCAGTTCACAGGCCAGCCATGGCAGCTTGATGCACTAGCAAACACTTCATGGGTATACCAGCAATCCAGTTCAGTAGAGTCAGGATAGCAAACACTGATCAGAAGCTGTGGCACTACCTAGCAGAGACAGCCAGGCCTCAGACTCAGCACGAGTCAGCAGGACCAGGAAGAACACAAAGGGAAGTTCTTGGAAAGTGTAGAGACCCACAGGTACAGGTACAGGTAGCTGTACCAGCAAGCCAAGCTCAGCCTCCTGCACTGTCCATCCAGTCCAAGTTATACCCTCCAAACATCATATGTCCTCCATGGGTCTTGACTCAGCATGTATCTTGCCTCAGCATATGCACCTGTCTCAGCTGACATCACTCAGCCTGAGTCCGCTACAGCAGAAAAAAAAAAAAAAAAAAAAAAAAAAACATAGCAAACCACCAGACTTTTTTTGGCAAGTTTCTATCTATGGAGTCCTAACAAATAGAGCTCAACTATGCAATGTAAGTTGGACCAATACATGCATGTTGTTAGCAAAGAATCCTTCATCACGTGTCCTTTCACATGTTTGCTTTAGCAGAACATCTTTTCTCCTGTGTCTGCTTCAGCTAAACGTTCCTTCACATGTTTGCCCAACAAAATCCCATCCAACACACCTGACTTTCCAAAGATCCCTTAAAGTTTCCACTTCAATAATGCATTAAAATATTTGTTAAGAAACTACTGCATTTCCAACATAGGAAGTCTGTCTGACAGAAAACAGAAAATTCTGAGTGGTGGAGTGTCTCAGACAGACAAAGCTGCATCTAGTTGGGAGAAATAAATAAGACATCATATTGATGGATGAGAAAAGGTAAAAGATTCTAACAGACAGAAACAAAAGCACATTCCTACTAAATCCAACAATTTGAGCAAAGTTTCAGTATACCATAAACAAGAGCAAATGGTGCATGATTATAGTAAAGCTATATTTATTTTGTGGATGTTGTATTTTTTTGAGACAGCGTTCCTGGTAGCATGAGCTGGCTTTGAATTCCTGACCCTCCCAAGGGCCACGATTACAGGTTAGAGACAACAAACCCAGCTACTACTGAGTATTTTTAAGAAAATGGGAAATATGTTGGATGTGGAGGCTGCAATTATATATATAGGGCTCCTCACCTGCATTTCAAGGCTAAACCTATGACACAGCAGTTGGGAAGCTTTACATCAGGAATGAAGAGGGCAAAGTTGTGCTGTCGGAAGGTTTTCTGCAGTAACTTATAGAACATATAGAAGAGGAGGTGGTGTAGCGGTTACAACGAGAATGCCCCGTATTGGCTCACAAATCTGAATGTTTGGTTTCTAGTCAGTGGATTGTTTAGGAAGAATTGGGTGTGGTCTTGTTGGAAGAGGTATGCCACTAGGAGTGTGCTTTGGGGTTTTAAAAGCCCATGCCATACTCAGTCAGTCACCCTCTCTCCTTCCGGCCCTTCCTACTTCCTTCCCTCCCTTCTCTCTCCCACTGTCTCCAACTTGTGTTTAAGGTGTAAACTCCCAGCTACTGCTCCAACACCATGCCTGCCTGCCTGTTGCCATACTCCCCACTATGATGGTCATAGACTCACCTCTGAAACTATAAGGAAGCCTCCAATTAAATGCTTTCTTCTATAAGCTTCCTTGGTCATGGTGTCTCTTCATGGCAACAGAATAGTAACTAAGATGTTGGGATAAATGTATTACTCTCCTTGGATGGCCACAACAAAATGCCATACACCGAGTGTATAAAACAAAAAAAGTCAGGTTTCCTTTTCTCGAAACTGGGGCTCTCAGATCAAATCAGCATCTGGCTGAGGGCTCTCTTCTTGACTTGCATCCAAAGGCTACCTTCTTCAGCTTTGACATACCTTCCTCTTCAGAGGATAGCAATTCAGTTGGATTTGGGCTCCACCCTTATAACCTACTTAACTTTACTCACCTCCCCTCCAGGCGCTATTTCCACATAACACTTCATGAGGAAGGTGTGGGGAGGAACTGCTTCAGGATATGAATTGGGAGAGAAACAATCCAATGAACTAATTGAATACTGAACATAACAAGTAGAAAAGGCCAGCTTTGGAAATGAGAAATTTATTACAATCCAGCAACAAGGTACATCTGCGGGCCAGGGCATGTATAGTTCTAATAAGACTTAGACTTTTAAAGGCAGAATGGCTCAAGAGAATAAAAATAAAATTACAGAAAGACAATCTCCTCAGTCTTTTGAAAATGGTGATGCTATTTTGAGTTAGGTGAGTCTGCTGGTAGTTTTCATGTTAACTCTATACAAGCTAGAGTCATCTGAGAGAACCTCGGTTGAGAAACTGACTCCACACAACAGTCTGTGGGTAAGCCTGTGAATCATTTTCTCAGGGTTTGGTACGGGAGGGCGCAGACCATCAAGGGTATTGCCACCCTGGGGTTGGTGGTTCTGGTATCTATGGGCTGACCAAGCCAGAAGAAAGGAGCAGTCTAGTGAACAACAGTCCTCTAAGACCTTCAATTCCTGCTCTGACAGCTTTCAAAGGTGAACTGTGATATGGAAGTGTAAACAAAATAAACGCCTTTTTAATCCAACCACAACACAAACAGGTTAAAGACAATACTAGTGGGTCTTTGGAGTTCAATTTTTAGGAAATCAAGTGAATAATAAATCCCAATAAGTGTTTAAGAATTATTTTAAAACTCACAGGCACAGAGGAGTGTAAAATGGAACAAGAGGTTGACAGAGACAGATGTAGTGTCCGTGTCTTTAACCCCAGCACCTGGGAGGCACAGGCAATCAGATCTCTGTGAGATAGATGGCCAGCCAGCTGGAGATACATCATGAGACCCTGGCTCAAGAAAGAAAAATAACAAAAATATAGATTTGGCTTTAGTAACATCCAGGCTAACATTGCAAGTTAGCAAATTAGATTTCAAAGAGTCCTTATATTCTCATTAATTAAACAAATACCAAGTATTTGATACCTGAACAAGGCAAGGTCCTGTCCTGTATACATAAAAGTCAGAAGAAAAGCATTTAATGGTGTTTCCATACAACAATTAGCTATAAAAAAAAGAAAATCTAGAAAACAATCTCACTACAAAACTATAAGAAATAAATACTTGAAAAAGTTTTCAACCAAGATGATAAAAGATATGTACATTAAAAATTGCAAAAACATTTATGAAAGGGATAAAACAGGATACAAATAAATGGGATGGGAAGACACTTTATGTTTGCAGACTGGCGTGATTAACATTGCTAAAATGTCTACATTACTTGGAAGGGAGGGGGAACAGACATACAGAGAGACAGAGGCAGGGAGGGAAAGAGGGAGGGGAAGGAGGAGGGAGTGAGGGAGAAAAAGAATGAAAAAACAAAATAAGTTGAAAATGAAAACCTTGCCTGTTAGCAGTAAAACAAGCTACTAGAACCATGGTGAAAGCAAAAGAATTATGTAGTGACCCAGCAATCCCATCACTGGGCTTGTGTCAAAGAAAATAAATACACTGAAATACAACCTAAATGTTCATATTCACCAGCCACATGTGGTATAAATGCGTCATTCAGTACTATTTTCTTGTCTAAAGATCATTTTTTGTGTTTGTACTAAAGACACTGCACGTGGCTAAGCATAAGTCCACTTCCTATGTCTTTGAGTTCAACTTAGTATATACTACATGGAAGCAAGATCATGCCACATTTGTGGTTTTGTGCCTATTTCATTTAACATAATGGCTCCTATGGATTCTCGGCACCCATATGGCAACTTGCAACCATCTGTAACTACAGTCCTGGGGCTTTTGATGTGTTTTTCTGGCCTCCTTGGGTACTAGGCATATGTATGTTACTTACACACACACACACACACACACACACACACACACACACACACCACTCAATTTTTTTCAAAGAATAAACTCTATTGTGTGACATAGTGATTGAAGTTAATAGGAATGTGTTACATTCTTGAAAACTATTATTAGTACTACTACTACTATACTACTACTATTACACACACACACACACACACACACACACAGAAAGGGAGAGAGAGACAGAGACAGAGAGTCAAACACACACACGCACACACACACACACACACGCAGAGAGACAGAGACAGAGACAGAGAGTCAATCAGCCATTCCAGTGTACACACATATCAAATTACTGTGTTGCTGCATTCTACCAACAAGCAGCTGCATAATTAACTGAATCATACAGAACTGAATTAGAGGATGTCGTGTGATACCGGGATGAGTTAAGGCGTCAAGAATTTGAGGCAGTAAGAAAGAAGTTTTGGAGATGTTTTACTAGTGAAGGGTGACAGAGACAAGTCACAGCCTGAAGAAACTACAAACACTGAAAGCCCAAGCTCATTTGTAGCTGGGGTAAGAAAATAGGAAGGGACAAAGTTCCTGACAAAAGGAACAGATCATATTAGAAGTCATTAGCTGTGAAAAGATTCAGGGCCAGCAAGATGGCTCAGTGTGCAAAGGCAACCACCAACAAGCATAAGGACTTCAGTTCTATCCCTGGGATCCACATGGTGGATGTTCTCAGTGTTGCCCTCTGACTTCCACGTGTGACTCGTTGCACATACATATAGACATAAATGTAAAACAATACATTTTAACAAGAAATCCTTTGCTCCCACAGAGGAAGAGACTTAGATTTAGAAAAGAAGATAGGCCTAACTACCAAGTGTGCTTCATCTTTTTAAACAACTTTAAAAAAAAATACAGTTTAATATAAACAAAACCACTCAATAGATGACTTTGGGCAATATCTAGTATTACTTCTCCCCAAACTAGGAAAACAAAAAAAGACAAAACTCTAGAAATCAAAACTAGAAGAAAGATTCTGAAGGGTATGATGAAACCCTAAGGGTGGATGATTCTGTTAGGATGGCTGCCCTGTGCATGCCTAGCCTCTTTGTCGTCTTCTAATAAAGACAGTCATGCCCTCCTTGACCAACTGACAAATGTCTCCACTGATATGCAAAGCACTGGACAAACCCCATGTCCAACATCGCCAAATAGATAGCTTTCTCGTTGTCCCATTTTCTTTCAAGTGATCTGAACTTGATCACAGAAACACTTGGTCACAGTTACTATTACCAACCCCCACTTTCACACTAAATAGAATAAGTTTAATACAACCCTGTAGAGCCAAAGGATTAACTAGTACTGCAAGGAGTACTCACAACAGACTCCTACAACCAAACCCATCCAAGATATAGCTACTGAAATGCATCGACCACAATGGAGTATGTCCTTGTGGTCTCCTTGACAGACCACAAACTTGAGCTCACTTATCTATCATCCACAGACTTGAGCTGACACACCCATTTTCCTAGGGTTTCTATTGCTGTGAAGAGACATGACCACGGCAACTCCTATAAAGAAAAACATTTAATTGGGGCTGGTTTATGGTTTCAGAAGTTTAGTCCATTATCGTCATGGTGGGAAATAAAGCAGTGTACAGGCAGACGTGGTGCTGGAGTTGAGTTCTATATCTTGATCCGAAGGCCTGGCTTGAGCATCTAAGACCTCAAAGCCTGACCCCTCACAGTGACGCACTTCCTCCAACAAGGCCACACCTCCTAATAATGCATTCTTCTGGGCCAAGCATCCAAACACATGATTCTACTCTTATTCAAACCACTACACCCGTCTTCTAGATCTGAGCTGACAATTGCCCATCTTCTGACAGCTTCTTCCCTTTTTTCCCCCCAAGCTCCAGAGTTTCTTGTCTTCCTAACAGAAACTTGTCACTATTTCTAAAGGAATGGTCAACAACAAAAAAACAGAGATTACCTTTCTTTTTTGCACTCCTTTGTGTTTAATGCTAAAATTAATTTCTAGTCCCTAAAATGTTATAGGATGCAAAGAATTTAGACAATAATACTCACTAAAATGAATATGGACTGTTCCTTTTCCATGTAGCTGATGAGCTGATATTACTGTTTATATCTACAAAATAACCAAATACCAAACAGAAAAACTCAAATTCTAGGTGTAGAGCTTAAAAGAATCTTTATTAAGCCTGATATAATATCACATTTTAAAATAAAAACACGAGAATCCTGAGAGGATCGTCACCAAAAATGTAACCCAGGGCTCTTCCTTTTTGTTCCCAGAATCCTTTTAATTTCTTAAATTTTATTAGTCTGTATCAAAAATGTTAAACCTTGAACAAATTCTTTTTACATTCTCCTTGGCAGATCTTATTACTTTACAGATATTGGTTGAATCTTGGGCAACTGCTAACACTGGCCCTGGGTTTTCCTTCAAACCATCTTGCAGTCACTCTCGGGGTCAGATGCACTACTGCACAAGGAAGTCACCTACAGTCACGTTTGTTAAAGGCACTTCCTTTAAAGAGTTAAAATGTGACCTTTGGGGAGCCCTTGATATAGATGAGCTCTATGCATATAAAGCTGTCTTACACTGAGGTCTTTAGAAAGGGAACACTACTCTGCAGAAAACATCAAAGTTCTTATCTTTCAATTAAAGTACTTCTTAAAAAGCTACACACTTGTTTTTAAGTTAGTTAACATTCCTATGTTCGGTGAAAATTCAGCTTGCAATTACTGTCGAACCTGAGAATCCCAGGAAGATGAAGCTGAGTATCACTCTGGTATTAAATAAAAAACAAACGTAAGGTTGCAAAAATGTTTAAGCAGATATAAATGAAAATGTGTTCCAATCAAGAGCATACTATCTGAAGGCAGGATTGCTATCTGGTCACACATTTCTCCTTATACTTTAGAATCCCCAACTGTTCAAACTAAATATAATATTCACATACTACTACAGTCCATGAAAAGAGTATATTCATTTATTGATTTTTTTGTTCATACATCTTATTTTTAACTTTCAATAATAAAATTCAATAAATTTGATTCCTTAATCATAAAAACTTGCTATACACATTATTTACAAGTTGCCAAAATCTACAAGCATAACAAACATCACAAGGACTTCACTGACTTCTATAGCATGGGACCATCACATAGAAGGGAGTAACTAATTAACATACATTCAAATGGAAAATTATAGATATGCACAGTGTATTTGGCACTGTTCATTAATATTGGAACATTTTATTGTCAGAAATAGGCATTCTTAAGCCTTAGTCACAACATACCAGAATTTGCTATTCACATTACAATCAGCATTTCAACTTCAAACAATAACTGTTCAGTTTTAAGGAGCAATCACAATCAGACTTTAGAACGAAGCTAATCCCTCCATTTCTTCATATGCCCCATGTCATCTGCTGAGTAGGTTTGACTTGGTGTCTTTGCCATTGTGGAGTGTGTCAAGGAGAAACAATTTAAAGGGAACACCCTCTGATACACATGAACACCAAGTTTTTGGGAGTACAAAGAGTTTTGATGATATCCAACCTGGGATGATCTTGGAAGGAACTGAAAAATGATGAGTGCTTCTCGAAGTGTAGAGATTACATTAGCAGTTGACCTCATGTGAGAAGATTCTGAAGGACTATATTTAAATTCAAAACACTTGACTTGTTTAAGCAATTGTTCCTAAGGCCACAACAGTCTTGGGTCAGAGGCTAGGGATTTGTTTTGTTATGTGGAAGAAAGTATAAAAACTCACCTCTAGATTTTGGGTCTATTCCAAAGGGTAATTTGACAAACTTCATTATAACAAACCTTGAGTCCTGTTATTTCAGTTGAGTCCAGTAAATTTAATTCATTAAAGCTGTGCATATCCCAGAAGGTCTATAAAGGACATTTATACCTACTGTGTTTATAAAAGGTCTTCAATTGCCTTAAATTACACACCACTCCGGTCCCTCCCCCATCCCTAGAGGGAACAAAACCAGAGGAACACAGACCACACACAGCACAGGGGAACAGAAATGGGGAGTTCTCTAACAACCTTTAGATACACTGTAGCTTTACACAAAATTTTGGCAATAAATTAAATCTTTAAAATTTTGTACAAAAAAAAAACAAAAAAACAAAAAAACAAAACCTGAAGTGCAAAGTAATGTCACTGGACCAAAATTCATTTTAATTGTTTTATTTCAAGTATATTTAAAAATCATAAATGGGGTTTGTAATCCAAACCTGAAACACATCTTCAGAGTCTGACAAGCAATTCCAGACCATACGTTCCAAACCCATTTCTTTGCTATCTTTTTTCAGATTTCTGAGGCCTGGTATTTAAACTGCTCTATTCTAAATGTACATGACTCTTGTACACCTGTTGATAAACGTTTTCTGAAAACTGTCCACCAAGTATAAAGAATGGTTTCCATCCAAAGATTAGCAGTGTGAGAAAAAAACATTAACCATTTATCAAGAATTCAATTCTGTCAGAAGCAGTGCTGTTCTCTGGAACACAGAAGACCAAGTTCAATTACGCTTACAGACTTTGGTAATACAGGCCTCCATCCTACTTAATCATCAAGACGTTGTCACTGAGATGTACTGGGAGAAGAAAATCCCAGGTGCCACTCAAGAGGAACAGGTTACTTCTGAGGACACGAGCTGCCTTGATAACTTCTCTCCAATGTTTATTTTTAAATGCTTTGGGTGCTCTCCAGCATACGACTCTTCACACGAAGAAAGAAATCAAAACTGTCCTTTAAGAGGTCTTCCATCTTTTAGATGACTGTTTATTCACTTGGTTGGTTTTTGAGTGCCTAATTCAATATTTAAAGATTTTATATTCTGTACATCAAATATTGTTTTTTTTTTTTTCAAATAATCTCTATAACCCAGAAAAGACACCAGACTAATCCTCTCATGTCACACTGTTTACTCTAACGAAGAAATGAAACGGACGGAAATCTGAGGACGGACGTTCCCTTTGCTCGGCAGGTAAGCAAACGTGAACATCCAGTGTCTGTGAATGTCACTCAAAATGAGAACACTTCCCCTTAGTATGTCAATATATTATTCTTAGAAATTAAAGTTTGGTCACTAAAAAAGACTGAACAAAAATTATCCCCACCCACCTCAGACCACTAACTCAGTCCGACTCACACCCTCTACTCTCCAGACAAACAGGGAAGTAGCAGGAACTGAAGCCTCTACGCCTGAAATCTCAGTTCCTAAGACACACACTGCTGCTACTTGCTTGACCTCCAGTCTGTGTACTCCATTCTCCAATGTGCCCCCATTTATAAATTTATTTCCATACACACGTGCACACACACACGCACACACACTCATTCGCTCTCAAGTAAGACACTTTTTTGTGTTTGTTGATAAATTATGAAGAATATGAACTAGGTGTGTACAGGATTTTATAGGTACTTTGTAAACATCAGAGTCACTTGGGTCCTTTTCTCCAAAAGCCTGAAGTCAAATTATGCAACTGGGGACCATTACTTTCCCAGGCGCTGTTCACAAGCTGCATACTGACGAAGGGCGGAGAGAAAGTCCTCATAGCTGATGTTTAGGTGAGAAGGCAAAGAGCTGAGAAGAGAACATAAGGGGAAAGATTAGATAACACTATAATATGGGGGCCGAGGTTAGAAATCTGCATTACCAATGTACTCAAACTCACTGTAAGAACTCTGCATGTTCATGGTAAAACCAGTACTCTTAACAGCTCATGGAAGCCAAGTTAAGCCTTGGCCGGAGCTGTGTGCAACTCCCTCACAGTGACACAGTGAGCAACCAATAAGTGACTGTGTAACCCACCCCCACCAACTGCTGCAGGAACACTTATCCTGTGAAGACAAGCATAGGAAAGGCAGTGTGAACACAGGATGAGAGGGTTCTAGGTACTTTAAATACATGAAAGAATTTTCAAAAGTCAGTATGAAAAAGCCCTCTGTTTTGTACAGCTTCAGAATGAGATTTGGAAACTCAAAACTGTAAGAGGCAAACACATGGTCAGATTACAAAAGCCACATCACACACACACAGCACCCTACCATTAAACCCCTCCTGCCTGACCCTGACCCTATGATTCTCGTCCGCTACAGCTCTTTCCTATCCTTCCTCCAAATGCCAAGACTCTTGAAGTAGCCAACTTTCCCTCTAATCTCTCAACATTGGGTGAAAATAATAGTGTCTGCTGCCAACCTTGCCTTACTATCTCGAGTCAAATGATATTTGATGGCATTGTTCCTTAAATCCGCTTCATGCCCTCTAGATGAACCATGGATAAGGTTCCCAACATCCCTATGTCTTCCACATTTTAGCAACTGCCCTATCTACCAGTATGTGTCTACTGTGTGCCACTACCCTTGGGGTCAGATCCTGCTGAGGCTTCTTACCTTCTGACCCCTTGACGTCATGGTCTTAGTCTTCTGAACAGCATATAAATACAGACAAACCTCAAGCCAATACAAGCACTGAGAGAAATGTACAGACAATGGGCAACCTGTTGTGTGATAGGTGTCTGTCACCTGTGCTATTCAAATCCTCAACTCTACATTAAAATGCCTATTTAAAAAATAACAGTAGCCAGGCGGGTTGGTACATGCCTTTAATTCTAGTACTTGGGAGGCAGACAGATCTCTAGTTGAGTTCAAGGCCGGACTGGTCTACATAGAAAATGCCAAGACTAGAGAGACCCTGTCTCAATATAATAATAATAATAATAATAATAATAATAATAATATTAATTATTCCAATTTCCCCAAGCTACGTTACTGAGTTGCATAGTTGAGACTCAAGACCTAAGAGTCTTTTCTCCACTTTCCAGCTAACTTCTTGGCACTGACTTAAGAAATTCCTGAAAAGAGTCGGCAAACTTTGGAGCAAACAGACACGGGCCTCTAAGAAAGATCACCAGGCCTGGAGAGGCAAGCTGCATGCGGTCTGCTTCCCCTCTGCTCCCTGTGCAGCGGCTGCAGCGTCTGGACAGTCGCCCACACTCTAGTGTGCTCTCGGGTCTCTTCATTTCACGCTTTCTTTTCTTCTACTCTCAAACCTGCAGCTCTTATAGGACGCTTTGGAGAGCTCCTGTTCTCACCAGGTCGACCATTTCTAGGGCACCGGTGGGTGGTCCTTTTCTTTTGTACCCTTCTTATCGCATCACCAATTCTATGCATGTGAGTGTCCTACTAAGTGCTTCCATTAAAAAGTGTACAGCCTTGAGATCACCTGCATCTCCCCTTTCTAAGTCATTTTACTTCCTCTCCTAAGTTTTACTACAATTAGTAAAGTGCTATGGTGTAGTCACATTCAGTAAATAATTCTCATAGCCAAATGATTTCTAGTATTTTTCCATTCATAATGTAGAAGCTGAATATATTTAAGTTTACTAAATCTCTCTTTTATTCTAGCTGGCCATGGGAACACACACCTTTAATCCCAGCACTCAAGGCAGAGACAGGCAGATCTCTTGAGTTTGAAGACAGCCTGGTCTACAGAGCAAGATCCAGGACAGTCAAAAATAGAGAAACCCTGTTGTGGAGGGGGAAAAAAAAATCTCTCTTTTTTTTATTCTATAACAGGGGTCAACAAATAATAGTCTGTCTTTGTTGTTTATCTGTTTTGTTTGTTAGACAAGGTTTCAGTCATGTCTAGAACTCAATTATGTAGGTCAGGCTAGCTTTGACCTGTTCCTCCTGTCTCAGCCTCCTGAGTACATTGGAATTATAGGAATGGCCAACTTAAGAGTATATTTTTATAAGTAAGAGTCATATTTGTTCATGAGCAGTCTGTGATTTATCTGCACTTGCTGAGTCAGGTAAATTTAGTGGGTTAAGCAGAAGATACATGACCAAACAAGTCTAAGACACTCATTTTCTGCCTATTTTAGAAGTCTGCAAACTCTGTTCTACATGCCTAATCAATCTCATTCCCTTCATTGTACTAGTCCCAAAACCGCAGGTAGAGCCCTTCAACTGTCTTCTCATTTTACTTTCTACAGTCCAGCTCTAGCCATAATGGCCAAATAAACCTTCCAAAATTACCATTCCAGTACTATCTAAGCTTCATGCTGTTTCCACTACCAGTCTACTCCTTGTTATCACAGCCATCTTCATTCCGTTCACAGTACTCTCCCACAGAGCCAGCGCCCCGCATCCCTACACACCAGTTTTTCTGCTACTTCTCTTCCCACTCACTATGCTTCCCACTGTTACTAGGATACAAAATTTCTAGGAGTCTCATGCCTGGGTATATTCCTACTTTTTCTGTGGAACAACTACTCCAGCACTCAGACAGTCTTCACTCAGGAGCCCCTAAGATAACTAATATCAATGCCAAACATCTGTGCAATCACGTGCTTTTACTGTCTGATTCATCTACAGGCGTTTAGTTTGTCACACATACTTAAGCATCTGAGTTAAAGGAAGAGGAACTGGCATTAGATCTAGTATAGTGCTGGGATCAGAGAGCAAAGTCAACATACTTTCAATTACTTACATGATCTCAGTCAATCTGATTTGCCAGGGAAGAAAGCCTAATGTGCTGTCCACAGGACCAAACTTCAACACTAAGTCAGGATCAGGGAAACCATGTGAACCTTGGGAATAAAGACACACATGAAATTACCATGTACCATTATACACATTCAAAGGCTTCTTAGGTTTCCTGGCCTGTTTTCTTCAGAAGCCTCATCTGAATATCTCCAGCCCCACCACCTCCAAACAAATACTGACCTAGCTATGTTCACTTCAAATGTGCAAATTCTCAAAAGTCCATCCAACTACACTGATTACCTTATAAAGTAATTCAATTCTCACCCTCCCAAGAACCTTTTGTCTTAGCATCTTGAGAAAAACATTGCTTTGGGCACATAACTGCTTATATTGGCCTCAGAACTAAGTAACTTTAAAAAAAGAAAAAGTTTGTCAAGAACTAGCTATCTCTGGGTTTGACAGATTAAGAGATTAAGATTAAGTGATTAAGGGACCATAATGCTCTTCAGGAAGACTAGATTTCAGTTCTCAGCACCCCCAACTGCAGCTCTAGAGGATCTGACACCTTCTTCTGGATTCCCAGGGCCCCTACTCTTGTGCTTAAAAGCTTAAATAAATAAATCATTAAAAAAAAAAAAAGGCAAACAAGAACTCAGGAAGCAGAGGCAAGTAAATCTCTGAGTTTGAGGCCAGCATGGTTTAAACAGTGAGACCCCTATCTCAAAAAAACAAAACACAAAACAAACACAACAAAGAAGAGGAAAAAAGAAGGAAAAAAAAAATCTCCTTTCATTCCATGGCCATATCTTAGCTAAAAAACCCAAAAGACCAATTCCCAGCTACACCTTATAAATTGTCTTCAGTGTTCCATTGACCTAAAACAGCCTTCAAAGAAACAAGAGCCGGACAACAGTGATGTAAAAAACATCTGAAAACCTATGTCTTTTACTTTTACAAAAGCTAAGTCAAAATGGATCTAAATGTAGCCTAAAAAACTTGTAAAAGAAGAAAACACCAGAAGAAAGAATTGAGACTGTGGGTTAGGCAAAGAGCTCTTACATATGAAAACAAATGTATATATTACATCCACACAATAAAAAATTGCACGCATAAAAATTAGACACGTTAAATAAATCACTTTTATCAATAAGAAAGTAAGCCAAGGAGGTATCTGTAAACCCTGTATGCAGACTATCAAAGGGCATCATCCTAAGACCAACATAAGGTAAAGGCCTGCTGCCACAACTGATGGCCTCGGACTGATACAGGGATGGTGGAAAGAAAGAAAGAATTGCTACAATTTGTGTCCTCTCGTCTCTACACATGTGCAACACACACACACTGTAAATTAGCATATAGTAAAAATAGGCAAAATATTTCAGCATATACTTTACCAAATAAATTACAGGTGGCAGATGAGCACATGAAAGATATTCAACAGCATTCATTACCCATAAAAAAAATTAAACACTATCACATACTTCAGCAAGAATGAGGAGACAGAGCTGTCTACCTTGCTGACAAGGATATGAAACAGATGAAACACCCATTCACCACACAATACAACAATTCCATTATTAGGTATCTACTTTAGAGAAAAGGAAACTCACACAAAGACATGCATGTAGGTGGTCACAGCAATATTATCAAAAACTACCAACAAAATGTATATCAACTGGTGAATGGATAAAATGAACTATATCCACAGAACAGAATACACTCAATGAAAGAAATCTAGAGTAATGAACTACGAATACACTAAACACAGAGAAACCTCAGAAGTATTATGCTGTTGGGTATCACATCACATGCCTTTAATCCCAGCACTCAGGAGGGAAAGGCAGGTGGATCTCTCTAGGAGTCTGAGGTCAACCTGTTCTAAACAGTGAGTTTCAGACTAGTCCTGGTATTATACTGAGACACGCATTAAAAAAATAAAATAAAATTATGCTGAGTACATATATGCTCAATATTAGGCAGGATATGAAAATCTACATACTATATATAATTTCTAATAAACATAAAATTGTAGTCAAAAAGCAAACCAATGGTTGTCTTCTGGGTTTTTTGGTTTTTTTTGGTTTTGTTTTGGGTTTTGGGTTTTTTGGTTTTTTTTTGGTAGGGGGAAGGAGTGCCCAAGGTAAGTGTGAACACAGTCATAAAGGACTTTGGGAATGGTGGATTCAAAGTGTTTGGTAGTCTATCATTTAGCTAACTTTAAAAGATTGTAAGATCACTTGGGAGGCAGAGGCAGGCAGATTTCTAAGTTCGAGGCTAGCCTGGTCTACAGAATGAGTTCCAGGACAGCCAGGCTATACAGAGAAACCCTGTCTCGAAAAAAAGAAAAAAAGAAAAGAAAAAGATTGTAAGATCAAAAGAATCAGGGTGTCTGTTGTGAGAATGTGTCTCCTAGTAATCTGAGAAGCTACACCCATAAAATGTTACCAATATAACTGCTTAAACATGAGCCAACAGGGCCAACAGCCAAAGTCATGCTAACGTGCACAGAGGAAACAGCCCATAAGGCCTCAGCCCTACTCAAAGAACTACAGGCAACCAAGAATGCTAAGAGGAGAAATAGTCTTCAACTGGTTATCCAACACCAAATGGTCAGTCCCAAAACATACATATAAGTAACATTATACAGACTGAGCAGATTATATTTAGGGGAAAGAGGATGGGAGAGAAGGGACAGATGGGTGGGGAGGGAGGAGGGGAACAACTGATGTAGGAAAAAAAACATAAATATAAAAGAAAACGTGGAGGGATAATATGAGAAGATTTGGAGAAAAGAGAGGTAGAAATACTAATCTCAAAAAAATAAAAGAAAGCTGAGCAGTGACAGCACACACCTTTTAGTTCCAACACTAGGGAGACAGAGGGAGGCAGATCTCTGACTTTGAGACCAGCCTGGTCTACAGAGGGAGTTCCAGGACAGCCAGGGCTAAGCAGAGAAACCCTGCCTAGAAAGTATGTATGTATGTATGTGTATGATCTATCTATCTATCTATCTATCTATCTATCTATCTACTATGTGTATGTATAAGACATATATATATATGATAAAAATAATTTCTAAAAATCTGTATACATTCTCATTATAAATTACAAACCCTGAAGCTCCTATGGGCTATCTGAAGGCTATCTATGGGGTCACCCCAGGCTACCATTTATGACATATTTATAAATTCCTCTCTGATTAAGCTTCAAACTGTGTAAGAAATGGTCACTATGTCAGTAACTGAGATGAAACAGCTCTGCAATGCTCACTGAGCTCACCGAGCCCACAGTTACCCAATGATGGAAAGCGAAAGGTGAGCAAGTGAGGGCAAAGGATCAGAATGAAGAACTAAGTAAATAATTGAGGCAGAAAATGCATGGTTAGCAAATAAGCTATGTGGTAGTCTATGGGATGGAGGAAAAATGAATGTCTTGGTATCACAAGCCATCAATGGTCATTAATTTTTAGAAAGATTCTTTTTTCTTTAAATCATTAAAGATAATGCTAGGAAGCAGGGTCACTGAGTTAGGGCAAAAGTTTCCTAAAGGGACTCCAGTGAGAAACAGCACATCAAAGACTATATCATAAGCAGTATGGAGTGAGGTGGGGATGCATAGACATATTTATGTATGAGCGTTTACATGTAATGCTGTATTTTAACAAAGTATAACATATACAGTGGTTTGTTTTGCAAATTGAATGAATGCAAAAAGGAGAGCTGAACAGGCTGTGTTGGGGAGAGCACCTCACAATCAATTGTTTAAGCTAACAAGGGAGAAACAGTAGAAGAGGACAGAACACAGCCATGGCCCACTGAAATCCCAACTTCCAAGAATACTCATTTTCTAAAAAATCCTCAAAAACCCTTCCCTTGAGCCATCAAAATGGGGAAGGGAGCTCCACCCAGCTAGGAGTTAAACTCACATTCACACAGTGGAGGAAGAGAAACAATTCCAGAAAGCTACCTTCTGACCGCTGCCCACACACATACCCAAATTAAAATAACTAAGTAAATCTTTTCTTTTATTATATCTTCATGCTATGTGCAAGGCTAAGTTCCATATCTTGAAATCATTTTCACATGTGGGTCATTAAATGTCAGCACTGTAGAGGTATAGCAATAAAAGCCTCTCCGACTCCCCATCCCAAGACAGTGTCTCACTCTGTAGCCCTGGCTAGCTCTGGTACAGAATAAAAAGAACTTAAATACGCTTTCAAATCTGTGTGTTTAGGAGACAAACTGGAAAACATTTCAGACTTACTAAGTAAGCTGTCTAGCAGATCTACATCCAGATCTGTGGGCTTCCTCTGCTGCTGAGCTACTAACTGGCAAAAGTCCTGGGCAGCTCTCAAAATATCCGCTTTTCCATCTTCTGGGGACAGCACCTTCACTGACGGAGGACAACTTAAAACTAGAGAAAAGAACAGACAAGATAAAACTTAAAACACTCTGCTGTATTTATTTCAAAATCAGGTTTATGACGTAAGTTCAGACCAAAACAAAGATGAAATTGTGATAACCAGGAACCACTCAAGCCTTTCGGTATCTTAACAGACCTACTCTTCTCTGAAAGAACCAGGCACACAGGTCTACAAGAAATGGGATAATTTTTTTAAACACCATCTCCTAATTATCCAAATCCTAAAAGTTACTTTGTATAGTGAGGAAACCCTCTATAAAAGGGGCTATCTACAATTTCTGCTTATCTAAAAATGCTATCTACACTCAGAGTCAATTTAGTAGTAACATAAAAGAAAACTATGTTTCAGGAGAGTATATGTGCACCATCCATATGCCATTCTGACTCTGGAAGCTATTTTAGAAATGTTAGGACTCTAGCTAACTGGTATCAATGCAAAAACAAACATTCTTTCAGATTGCCCTATCGGAAAACCAGGTTTGAATAATTTATATATTCACTAACTCACTAATACAAATTATCCATTCCTGGGCTTCTCTGCTCAAGGACTATAAAATCTGCCTGATTAAATGGAAGTCTTTACTGTGGATTCATTTATATAATGTCAGTTGTTATTTTATCATTTTCTGAACATTATCTTCTAGCAAGATAACTTACTGATAATAAAGAATAACGAAGCAAGATAAAACAGGTCAAGTCACGAACTTACCTTGATCATCTTTGTCATTACTATTTGCAAACTCTGGTGAGTATTTGGAACAATCTTGGCCCAAAAGTTCCTGCTGTTGTTTTAAAATTTCATCCATCAATCTGGAATTATTTCTCTTGAAAATACCTTAAAAATAAAATTATGAACAAATAAACCACAGCCAGGTTAGGTGATGCCCTTCAATGACTAATGGATTCCGACTGTGGATTCAACACTAGACCCAAAGCTGCATATCAAGTAGAGCAGAAATGACTAGTCTCAAACTGGAATCTAAAAGGAAACATGATGGCAGAGCTGGTTAATACCAGAGTCTGGCTTTATTCTTAGTCAGAAAATGGGCCGGGGCTACCTACTTGGAAGCAAGTGAACATGTGACTAGGAAAGACTAAGACCCTCGAAGGAATCAAGAGACCCCTCACCTGAAACCTTTATTTACATAGTAAGAGACTGAAATCTATTATCTGGATGGAGCTGGACTTTGCTTCTCATTCCCAGTCTAACATCTTTACTTTGCAGATTTATTATACACATTTTGATTTGTATTGGAATAAAAGTTATACACCAACTAAAAAATAAAATAAGAGCAAAATTAAGAAGATTTACATTGAAGTACAGAAGTACAAAAGTACAATGGGATCTTCCATACACCAACGCCCACATTTGTCACCACTACATCCCTTAGAAAGAAAACAAAACTATGCATACATTTAATGATTGAACTTTTTTTTTAAAAAAGAAGTGGGGGAAATGATGGGGCAGGAAAAGCAGGGAAAGAGAGGGGAGAGAATCAGCGGTATGTAAATCTTACGCTGGGCTCATCCCTGCAACAGCAGTGTGGTAGTCTCAATGACAGTGGCCCCCACAGGCTCCCACAGGAGTAGCATTATTTGAAATTAGGATGTGTGGCCTTGTGGAATAGGTGTGGCCTTCTTAGAGGAAGTGTGTCACCAGGGTGGGCTTTGAGTTTTCAGAAGCCCAAGCCAGGCTGGGTGCTTGTTCTCTCCGGCTGCTGCCTGCCGTTCCAGATGCAGAACTCTCAGCTCCTCTCCAGCACAAAGTCTGCCTGCATGCTGCCATGCTTCATATCATGACCATAAAGCACTAACCCTCTGAAACATGAATCAGCCCCAATTAAATGTTTTCTTCTATAAAAAATGCTAGGATGTCTCCTCACAGCACAAGAAAATCAAGACAAGAAGTAATAAAAAGCAATGTCTTTCAATGGAAGAAGGCTTATTATAAGAAGCATGGGGACCCACAAGGTGTCTCAGCAAGTGGGCAAAAGTGCTTGCTTTGAGTTCACGTTCAAAGGCCATATGGTGGAAAGAGCCCACTCCCACACACATGCCCTGGCTCATATTCACTACCAACACACACACACAACACACACACACACACACACACACACACACACATCCACTAAATAGATAAATAATGTAAAACTGTTTCCTAAAGCAAGATTTGAGCTGAACTGAATCTAGGAAATTAAACAGCTCCATATAGAGAGGGGATTAGATAGGGCAAACCCTTAGGACAAAGTGGAATCTGGCATGTACAACACACACACACACACACACACACACACACACACACACACACACACAAAGGCTGCTGATGAAATGGCATGCATGAAAAAAGGACAGAGGGAAGGAGACACCAAGTTTTATTTATTCTGCTTGCCAACAAGTATTGAACAGTTTACAAGCAATGTACAGATAGGCAGCAGACTACTACAGGACTCCTCAGATAATTCAAGGACAACTATAAGCAAGCTTAGTATAGAGAATATGACATAAGAGGAAAATGTAGACCACCCCAAGACTTTTATACTAGGTAGTAGAAAATCACATTTCGTAAAAAATATTTATTTGAGCAGGAATGCCTGTCTGCCATGGGGCATACAAGTACCACAGCACATGCATGTGAATGTCAGAAGACAACTTTAAAGGAGCTGGTTCTATCCTTCTGCCAAAAAAGTAGGCAGGGCCTAGGGTGGCTCAGTGGTTACGAGGACTTCTTGTTCTTGCAGCAGACCCAAGTTCGGTTCCTAGCGCCCACACCAGGCAGTTCAACCACCTGGAACTCTAGCTCCAGTGGAGCCTATGTCTTCTGAACTCTATGGCTGCCTGCATCCACACCTACACATTCCCTCACACATATACAGAATTCAAAGTAAATTTTTGTTCTTTTACTTTTTCTCTTACTTGGGCATTTTCTTTGAGAGACTGTAAATTAGGAAATATAAAAGTGAATGTAAGAGCTGAGAGTGGTGGAGCCCACTATAATCCCAGAACTTGAATGGTGGAGGCAGGAGGACCAAGGATTCAAGGTCAGCCTTCCTACAAAGTAAGTTCAGAACTAGCTTGGGCTATAGGGGGACAACACCACACCCACACTCAAAAAGTGGTTGTTTTGAAATACCCATATCCAAGCAAGTTTGAATTTAAAAAATACATATACACAATAATTTCAGAGGAAAGTAGTAATATCAGGAACTATGTGTAGCAATGTTCAGAATAGGCATACTTGTGTAAAGATAGTTACAGATATTGCTAATTTCAAGTCAAAACCCCATATGTATAATACAAAATCTCTGTGCTATGTCAAAGGGCAGATAAATACAAGATATAGACATCCAAGTATTACAAGTCTCAATTATCTACTAGAATGAAGTCCAGGCCACCCAGGGCCACAGTGTGAGACCCTGTCTCAAAGAAAAATAAAACAAACAAAAAACTAGACAATTTAGATTTAAAAAAATACTTTCTTAATTTAAAAAAATAATGTAAAACTCTCAGTAACATCTAGCCAGGACATATCACTTTATTTTAAAAGACGGCTGAGTGGGTCTGAGAGCTTGGTGCACAAGCATGAGGACCTGCTCAAATCCCAGAACTCGATAAAACCAGGAATGGTCCTTGCGTGCCTGTAATCCTATTTAGGCAGGCACACGGAAGAACTGCGGGGACTTACTGGCCGCCAGCCTAGAGGCAGGTCCAGTCAGAGGCCCTGCTTCAAGGGCTTATGGTAAAGGGTAATAAAACTGGATACTTGATAGCCTTCTCTGGCCTCTGCAGTGCACACGCCACACTTGCACTCACATGCACTTAGTCTTGCTTCTGCCTAACAAGATCACAGTAATCCCCCTCTTACTAACTTTTTCAGACCTACACGTTAGTCCTCACCCATTTCTCAGGTTTACTTTAGCTTCCGGATTTAAGCTGGGAACTGTGGGGAAAACACGCGCACACGGGACCCTGGGCCCTGGCCCGCTGCGGCGGTGAGAGAGGCAGAGTCCCGTGGACCACTGCTGCGGGGTCCGAGAGGCTTTTATCTGCGGCGGAGTTTTCCCACAAGCACGAGAAAGTCCAAAGTTCCAGGAGACACGTGGAATCCAAGATAAACGTTTCTTATCCATGACGATAGTTGTATCTGGATAATGTGCGCGCGCCCCTCCGGCAAATGCCAGGAAGAGCTCCCTTATATTGGGGAGCAGAAGGGGGGGGCGCTACGGAGGGGAAAACTTAATTATATAGGACCCCCCCCCCGCCTTATTAATATGTAAATCTCAAGGCAGAGGACTGTTAGTCACGCCCCTCTACCTGTGTCTTACTGAAGGTACAGGTTAAATGGAGATGAGACCCTGTGTCAGGGCCCTGGGTTCTGGGGGCATGACCAAACCACCTGCAGTCTCAGGGTTCCAGGCCCATGGGCCCTTCCACAGCCCGACAGGAAACACCTCAGCAACTCTTGCTCTCTCTAAGGCATCCCAGAGCCTCTTGCCTTCCCGGGAAGCACTCTACCGGCACAGGCTAAGGTCTGCCCAGAACTCAAGTCTCTTGCCTTTGCCTCCCACAGTGCTGGAATCCTAGGTACCAATGGTGTACTTAGTCACCAAAGTGGGCTCTAGGTCTTCCAATCGTTACTCTTCCCTCCTCAGCTTCCCTGAAGACTGACATCAGCATGTGCTTCCTATTCTCTATTGATGGCAGGCCATGACAGAATGGCCGTCAACATCCTCTTCCTCTACTGAAACTATGTCCTCCTACCTCCCCAAATGGAGACAACTCAGCCCTCTCTCACTGCCCACGTGCTTCACCTCAAGTCTAGTCATACAGAGATCTTTAAATCCACTAGGGGACAGGACAAGGGTAAGATAAGTATGGAAAAATTTAGGGTGAATATTTAAAGGTATGCCAAGAAACCTAATAAGAAAATAATGCAGCATCTCTATAAAATTAATGAAAAAGACATGTAAATTTTAAGTAAGAAGCTACTGTTTTGTCCTAATATGTCCAGTTCATCTCAACACTCACATCTACCCTGAATTTCTGTAAATGTGCGCAGAGTGGAGACATGCTAGTATATCATAAAAGGCTGGCTCTCAAAACAATCAGGGCAAGTTGGGGGATGGCACAGTAGCTCACTCCTGTTAAGCTCAACACCTAGGAAACTAAAACAAGCAAGGTTACTGCCAATCTGAGGCTAGGCTGGGCTACATCCAAAATTCCAGGGCATCCTGGATACATACAGCTTGAGGCTGAGACCTCATCTCAAAAGGGGAAGGGAGCTGTAAAAGTACAAGTTATATGCATTTAGGGTTAAGGCATGGAGGAAAACAGTAAGAACTATAAATGGATGAGGTGAGTGGGCAAGCTTCTGGTTCCGTTTCTAAAGACGTCATGACCTGCCCAGCCACCCAGGCATCTTCTCTGTAGCATTACCACCTTCATGCCACTACTAAGCTAAGCTCTTTGGCTACTCTACAGCAATGGCTTCTACAACCTCACTCCTTCAGTCCCCTGCCACTGCAGCCCTCTTCATGACCTCCCAGCATGCTTCACTGGGCTACCAACTACTCAGCTTTGGGTACACCTTCCATCCTGGTACATGCTAGCTGTAGTCTTCAATGAGTCCATGATGTGATAAACCACCCAACATAAATACTGCTGTCTGTGCTTCCACAGTAACTGGGTAGAAATAATACATGATCAGGAAACAAGTCAACCTATTTCTTTCTGGCTTTATAATCAGAAAAATAAGGACTGCCTTATGCTTCTCAACAGATGGAGTTGCCCCAACGCCAATCCTTGGTGTGTCCTTCCCTGGCCTACCCTGTAGAATCCTCCCAATTCTTTGCAGGGCAGCTGAAGTGTCACGCCCCTCCAGAGACCCTCCCCAGGTCCTATTCTTCCCACAACACACATAAATTTTGTTCCAATCCATTAATAAACTTAACACTGAACTTTTAAGTAGCACTAACTTAACCAACCACCGCCACCACTGAAATACATTTCTTACCTGTGAATTTCTAGCTTATAAATCTCTTTCCCCAAGTCTCTTTCCATGTAAAAGAAATTCAATGTTTATTTAACAAATAATCAGTGTACACCAAAACCTAAGGGACAGAAGACTGAATGGGAACTCTGGTTTCCAGGAACCTCCCACAATACAAGCAGACACTTCCTGACTGCATGCAGAATTCACAAGAAAAGAATGGTAGAGCCAGACAGTTATTAAGTATCTCTATATAGACTGGCAGAAAGTTAAAGAGAACCTTGCTGTAGGCTGAGCTGGACAGATAGACGGCTAAAATATAACCTATAGTTTCTGTCTGAGGGAGGCTTCTGTGAATTAGATTCCTAATGACACATGGCTTGACTACTATAGCTGATCGTACTCATTTTTTCCATCCATGAAGTATGTAAGTATTCCTAGTGTACATTTCTCTGTAGCAATCTACACACACCTCACATGATACACAAGAAAGGCCACAGACAGAAGGCTGGCTTTGACTGACAGATTTCTGAAGTACTAGCGTAAGGCATGTGGAAGGTTTTTTCTCATTTCGTATTTGTCTTTTACACGCCCAAGCTGACTAAACCAAGAATGATGGAATGAAAAAGGGGGGCACACATATCCAATTTAACCAATTTATGGAAAACCCATCTGAAAACACAATTTTGAGAAAACAGAATATAGTTTGCATTTTAACCTGATGGCACATGTGGCAGGGAGACTGAGAATTCAAGTCCAGGCTGAGTTACATAGTAAAAACAATAAAATAAAATATTTATCCTACCCTTGAACGATGAGGGAATAGATTCAAGATGGTCAAACAATTGTCCTTAAGTGTTAAATGATTTTATCTGAAATCTAGGTGTAAATTACTATTCATTATTTATTACTCGTGTGTGTTTGAGTGAGTGTGTGTGTATGATGAGGGAGGTGCACTTGCCATGTTTATACAAGTCAGAGGACAAGTTTGTGGAGAGGCTTATCCACGGAGGCTTTGACATGGATTCTGGAGATGCAACTCAGGCTGTCAGGTACACAAGTATTCTTGCAATAACCTGGAAATCTAATGTAAGTTTTGTAATGACATAAGGAATTTCCATTTTGTTGCTCTATAACTATCGTACAAAGGCTTCATTTCCCAAAGGAAAGTAATCATAAATAAAAAAGGTTTGTGAAAAAGTCATCTTTGAAAACGCACCTGCATGTACACAGGAACACACTCCAATTTCCATGAAAGAGAAAAACTTAGGCTTGGAAACCTGCATCTCAGAAAAAAAAAAAAAAAAAAAGGAATCTTTTAATGTTTCTTGATAAACATGAGGTATATGTGTTGAGAGCCAAATGTGTTTCTTTTTCTAGTCTATAAAATGTTTGTAACTGTGGTACTAAAACCTAAGTGCAAGGTTTAGACAACACGAGAATGTTCCCTGACCTTGCATGCTAAGGCATCAGCATGCCGCCTCTGCGCACCGGACCACAGCTGTTCTGCTTCTGGACCTCCCCTGGTGCACGTCTACACACAGTACTCCAGGAATCAGTGGCAGTGCAGTGTGCCCGCTGTCACCGATACAGCACCTACGCTTCCTTGTTCCACTCGCCTGGATATTCAATCCTGGTATTCTACCAACAACATTCTGGCTGATTTGCTCAAGTCTCAGAATAGAGAAGCTGGTATTTCTGGAACTGAATAATGTAGTTCAGAGGTAGAGCACTTGCTTAGCATGCTTTAAGGCCCTGGGTTTGAATCCCAGTTATCACACATTAGCCAACCAAGAAATCAGGATTTCCTCAGCTGTAGGCTATTTAGAGATAGCTCTGTTGTGTATTCTCTCAGCATTCAAAGTTCATCTTGTTAAGGAAAGAGTACCACTGTGAACATTTACAAGAAAGCGGAAAGAGGAATTGTCCCAGTTGACTTATCTTCGTTATTCTGAGAAAATATCTCACTCTAGCTGAGGCTAGCTTGGAACTCACTTGTTGCCAAGGCTGGCCTTGAACTCAACATCTTTTATTTAACATTCCATTCCTAACATAGGTGTACACAATCAAACCTGGCTACAATCTGTTTTATTTTAAAATAACATCATTCAAACTGAATAAAACCTCTAGTAGATTCCTATTGTACTTAAAATGTTATATTCACTACCAGGACTAAGGGGCCGCCTCAAGTTGTGTTTTTCAGTGTCTCCTGTCTCACATGATATCCCAGTTCCAGTTTTATCACTGTTGTTGTTGTTAATAAAGTACTGCGACCAAAAGCAACTCAGGGTAGGAAAAGGTTTGTTTGGTTTATACTTAAAACAATTTACAGCCCATCATTGGGGGAAGTTAGGGCAGAAACTCAAACTGAAACGAAGGAGAACACTGCTTGCTGGTTCTATCATAGGTTCATGCTTAGCTACCTTCTTAGGGCCCAAGACCACTGCTTAGGGAATGATGCCACCCACAGTGTGCTAGACCTTCCTAAATTTGTTAACAATTAACATAGACTCCCACAGACTTGTCCATGGGTCACTCTGATCTGGGTGATCTCTCAATTGAGATTCTGCAGGTGACTCTTGGATGTGTCAAAATGATAATTAAGTCAACTGGGACAATTCCTCTTTCTACTTTCTTGTAAATGCTCACAGTGGTACTCTTGTCTTGGTGGCAAGGTATTCACAGGCTTTATATTTAATCCCAAATCCACGCCATCACCAGAAAATAACTTTGCTGGTAGGTGAAAAATGGATTAGAGAAGGGTCAGAATCTAAATAAAGACCAATGGGGGGGGGGGAAGCTAGTGTAGTAACGCAAGTGAAAGGTAATGTCACTGAAACTTGGGTGGGACAGAGGACACCAATGCAAAGGGGACACTTCAAACATACTCCACACAAGGCTACAAAGGGCTGATGACAAGCTACAACTTCCACAGAATGTAAGATACTCAGTTGAGCTTTCAACACGAACAACTTGATGAAAAAGAGTCCTATTTCCAAGCATGGAGGAAACTATGAGAGGGCAGATTTGAGGGAGTTTTCAAGAGTACTGTTTTAGACATGTAATATTGGAGATACAGAGTCTCAAGTTATGAAGCAATGGGGCTTGAGGTACAAATGGCATGTCAACACACAATGATACTTAAAATCACAGGAAAGCCACCTGAGACAGCACTAAACTGCCCATACTAAGTTGAGCAGAAAGACAAGGACTACCTACATCTCACATTTAGAAGAGAAACAAAAGAGAAGACAGGCATGAGACTTAATAGATACAGATGTGAATCAAGACATCCAAGCAAACATGGTGTTACAGAAACCAGGAATACCTACATTTCAAACAGAAGTAAGTCTGCCAGTCTACATATAAGATTACAAACTGATCTCAAGAGGTCTTTTAAAATCTCTGCTCTGGCCTGGTGGCATGGTGGTGGCAGCCATAAGGCGTGCCTTTAATCCCAGCACTAACTCAGGAGGCAGAGGCAAGTAGATCTCTGTTTGAGGCCAGCCTGATCTACAGAGCAAACTCCAGAACAGCCAGGGCTACACACAGAGAAAAAAAAAAATCTCTGCTCCAAAAGGTAAATGACATTCTGGACTCATGTAGAGGTCTCAACATTCAGCCCCCACCTCATGCCCAAGCATGTGTAAACTAACCGGGTGGTAAGACAAGACATGACCTTTCCAAATTAAGAGAAGCAGGAAACAAGTTTAAACAAGTATTCTTTCAACAAATCTTGCCTGTACTTCTTAAAGGTTCTTTCAAAACTTATATGAAATGTATAATCAATCTAATAAAATGACTTTTAAAATATGTATTTAACATATCTTTTGATATAAAAATTTTTACAATTGTTCCTTTTATTGAAGCAGAACTTTTAAGAAACATCTAGCAAAAAGGATTTATAGGACAAAGAAAAGAAAAATAAACTGAAACAGTCTCCTAGTTATTAAATTCCTCTAAGCTCTTCAATTAAAGCAGTATTTCCTTATATACAAAGCCTCAAGACCTAAGTAAATTACCTGTTGGTTTACCTTCATTTAACCTCTGTAACTCAGGACCATCACACTACTGGAGGGGAATCTTTCGAGAAGAAAACATATACTTAATACTACAGTTATTTTAAATGAAAAATATATTAAAATTTTACCTGACTATCACAGTCATAAACATAAATCCTTGTAAGTCATTGAACTACTACTAAAATAGTGGAGAGTCTCATTCTACCTCACAGACCAACAATTATGCTAGAATGCTAACATACTACAGCACTGAAACAAACATGCTGGTGGCTTCACGTAATGGCTTTAAGCACCTCAGACCCAGGAAGTATGTAAACTGAAGAAGACGTATATACAGGCTTTCTCAGCTCCAGCTGCAGTTTATGTGTCAGTCCTGTTCCACCAACATCCAGAACCAAGCACAGAGCTTCACAAATGAGGCAAGCATACCCCTCCCCACCCCACCACCACTGCACCCCAGCAACCTCTCTGGCTAAAGCTGCACGTTCTGAAACAAGAATGTCTTCATAACTCTGCTTATCTGACACACAGGTCAACCAAGAGCAAAAGCTCCATAAAGTTAAGATGTGGTCATTAAACAGGTATCCTATACCTCAGGGTGAATGTTAAGATCAGTGAGATATGATAAGGAAAACTATCTGCCTTTAAATGCCTTTTATAAAAAGTTTCTACCACCTGTAAGTCAGTACCATGATACTAGGACCTGAAGATGATGCAATATGTCAGTCCATAAAGGGACTATTGTCTGTTCTCTAAATGGGGAAAATCAACATATGCTACAAGAACAAAAGCTTGAAAATCTCACTCAAATTCTAAACCTGGTTCCCTGGGGAATATGTCTCTTGGCTTTCTGATTCTGTCTCTTGAGCTGGAAATCTTTTACACTTACTACATTTTTGCATAGCATGTGGCACACAGTATGAAGGAGCAGAGGGGATGTCCAGATGGCTCAGCAAGTTGAGGCTCTTCTTGTCCTTGAGCCTGGAGACCTGAGCCACACGTGCTGGAAGAGAGCCAACTGCTACAAGTTTTTCTCCGACCTCCATGAGTGTGTTGTGATACACACACCTTTGAACCAAAGAACTAAGTGGCTTTTTAAAGAATTTAACAAAAAATAATCATTTCTATTAAAATGTAATACATAGGGCTGAGGAGACAGCTCAGTGGTTAAAAGCATGTACAGCTCTTGCAGGGGACCCAAGTTCACTTCCCACAGCCAATACAGCTGCCTTGAATTCTGGCTTCGGGCTATCTATTGCCCTCTTCTGCCCTCCTTTTGTGGCCTCCACTTCCGGCCTCCGAGAATACCAGCACTTAAAGAGCACACACACAAATTAAAAATAAATCTTTGTTTAAAAGACTTAATGCATAGATCTAGTACTAGTTTAACAGAAGAGTATTGAGAACAAAATTATTCCTCACATCAAAATACGAGGTAGGAGAGAACCTTTCAGAGATAAAGCAGGACAGGGATGAAATAACGTGAAGAGTCTACGGAGGAGCCGGGCATGGCTGGATACTCTGAGAACCATCATACTGAGGAGGTGGGCTTGGCTGGATACTCTGAGAACCCTGATAGGATTTTGGTAAAGAATCCTTTGTCAGAAAAAGGAGATGATAAGATAAAATGCAAAGTTCTAGGAAAGAGTGAGCTATACAAGGGTGAGATGTAGTGACAGAAGTTCCCTTCCACTAGTTTATACACACAGGAAAATAAACACTCCATGTACACTGTTCAGTATACCAAATACAATTCTGAGTGTATTTGGACTTTCAATACCTCTGACATCGCTCTAATTCAACACAAGGAGAACAATCACATTAAGAGTTATACCTCCTGCTAGTATCTATGTCATAAGTCAAACTAGAACAGACTAATTTACTTTCCTGAAGGACTCTAAGTTTCCACTTTTGGGAAACAAGAGTTGCATCTCAGTTCCTTGTACACAGCCCTCTCTGGAGTCAAAGAATATGAACATCAAGTGCAGACACACAGGAAGAAAACACAAGTATCTTTAGAGGTGCCCAAGGTTCTTAGGAGATCCAGGAACAGAGTACGCAGAGCAGCGAGACTAACAAAGGGCAGGAGACACTAACATGAGATGAAGGCAGGCTCACAAGGTTCAGAGATAGTCATTTGCAAAACAGAAAGTGAATACTCCAGAAAGAAGTGGTAGCAAATAGCCTAAATATGGATATGATATGAGGTACTGAGGTGGGGGAGAAATAGGTTGTGAAGGCTGAGGTGGCACTGGGCAGTCCTTTTATGGCTATTGAGAAATAATTACCCAAAATCTATTGCACAGTACAGATTTACAAATAGATAAAAACAGAAAGAACAACAAAATATTTTTGCTGTCCTGTTGCTGAATCTCATATAGAAAATAATACCTTGCTGACTCATTTCTACTTATAATAAGTAGCACTACCCCAAAATTGTCCTCACACATGAATAAGAGTGTAAAAGCTGAAGTGTGGTGTGTGCGTGCATTCGTGTGTCTAGGTTCTCAGTACCATATCCACTAAGCTACATCTCCAGCCCATGATCACTCTTACATAAAGCAAGTGGCAAAATACCTTTTGTTCTACGTTAAGGTCAAACTCCAGTGTGCAGAAGCACCACGTAAGTAGCTTGATAAAAACAGAGATGCCCGGGTTGGACTGCCTTAATTCAACTGATCAGTGAGTGTGCTGAATTAGTAATTCCTATGAACACTCAAGGACTCATTCTCAAACTTTCCTAAACGAACCTACTGTAAGTGTGGTACCAATACAACTGGGCAATAAGGGGGGGGGGGTACTCATCCCGACTATTTGGAGTACTGTATACTTCTAGTGAACACAAAAAAACAGGACTGTAACATCAAATACATTTAAGAAACACTTTTCTAACACAATTCCTATCATAATCATTTTCCAAATCATAATCGCGTAGACAAAATAGTCAATTCTCTTAGTGAGAATTATAAGTTCAAAACTTCCTGATCAATCTTCTAAGAAAACTTTAATTTCCAATAAATAAATACAGCAGAAGTTAGCATAATCAAAAAAAGGTTTGCAAGTATAATGAAAAAGTATACAGGCTTAACTCAATCACTCAGGACTACGGTGTTCAACTTGCCAAAAGCCCAGAGTCTAAGCCCCAGTACGACCACCAAAAACCAAGAAATTCCAGGTATTCAGAAGAACTCATTTCAAAATAAATATAAACAAATAAGTAAAAGCCAGGTTTGGACACATGCCTGTAATCCCAGCAGCAGAGAAGCTGAGGCTAGAGAAGTTGAAGGCCAGCCTACTAAACGACGAAAGCAAACAAACTTGGTCATCAGTTCACAGGAGAAGACAATGAAAGTAAATGTCAATGGGTATTTTAGTCTAAGCGTTAAAAGCAACCTACAGCCCATCATAATCAGAATGAATGGTATTTAAACACAGATTTGAGGTTGAAGAGATGTAGGCTAGGGGGATATTAAATCACAGGCATGTCTCCACAGTGGCTGCTATCAACTCCCCTCAGCCCTACTTTGAGGCATAAGCCATTTTCCCACTGAAAAGTAAAATCTACTTCCTCATTCCAGACAGACAGATGTGTGACTGCTTGCTTAAACTAGGCCCTAAAACCTTGCAACTTTGGTCTGATTCTGGGAACCTTTGATCAGGAGGCAAGTGGATCATTCTGAAGCCTCTATTACATAAGAAAGCCCACAGTAGCCTTAAGAAGACAGGTGACCATCTCTCTCCCATTCCAACCATTATGAACCAGGCATAAAATGGATAACACATGGCAACCTTTATGTCCCTGCCAGTTAACTGACTGCAATCAACGTACGTGAGTGACTCCAAGGAAAATTGCCCAACTGTACTGAGTCGACACTTAATTATTTTAAAACACTGAACTTTAGGGTAGATTTCTTTTTTTTTTTTTTTTTGGTTTTTCGAGACAGGGTTTCTCTGTATAGCCTTGGCTGTCCTGGAACTCACTCTGGAGACCAGGCTGGCCTCGAACTCAGAAATCCGCTTGTCTCTGCCTCCCAAGTGCTGGGATTAAAGGCGTGCGCCACCACCGCCCGGCTTAGGGTAGATTTCTACAAAATGACTTATGAGCAAAACAGCTGCCTGAGCATTCATTTTACCTTGTTTTCTAACATTATGTTACTGAAACCTATCTGTTATATTCACTGTCCCCAATGCCTCACTCAACGTTATTGTTTAAGTAAAATCTAATGGGAATGCCACCAAAGAGGTGGCATTTCCAATTCACATATAGGGAGGGACAGGCAGTGTTTGAGCTCCAAATCCTATGTACCTTTGGTAATTCAAATGCAAACGTGTCCCTTTCCCTTCTTCCTAGAGTCACCGGGGGACAATAGCACTTTTAAGGGAAATTTCCCCTCTTCTCTCCCTGGTCTTTCATACTCATTTGTCATGACTCATGTATCAGCCTACATTAATGTATAGTAGACATCCCTCCTTGAATGTTTTATCATTTATGTACATGTCAGTATGCAAAAAATTTTCTAAATATCTATAGCAAAACAATCTTAAATAGAGGCATACTAGAGGAAACAGAATAAAGTTTAAACACCGTTATCTTTGTCCTTGGTCACCCACTTTAAAACCTGAGCTTTTCCTTTCAGCTATCATCTCTTCTCCTCTCCCTTATCTTTTCCCCATTGTGCATCTAAAACTATACATTTTCCAACACATTTATATTAGATGTCAGACTTTCCCGAAAGTAATAGTTATGCTCTGTTTTCACTTACTCCTGCATGTTCATGCTTAGAAAGCTATGGTATTTCACATACACCCAACTATGGCTTGCTAAAAGAATGAACCAGTCAAAAGCCAGGATACAGAAAGTGAAGATCTCTTATTCAAACTATGAAATTATAGCCTTTAAAAATGCTTTTATATCAGCACACAGAATCCTTGAAGTCTATTCAGTTAAAAAAAAAAAATGCTCCTTAAATCCACATTTAGTTCTAGGTCAAAATTTAGTTTAAGTTGATTTCTTTTCATTGCCAATAATTTTCCCTCTAAGAGCATATGACACAGGACTTGAGTCACATCACTAACAGGAATTGCAGGAACAAGGAAGTGTGACTGTATTGTGAACCCTGCCTGGAAGCAGTCTTGTCAAACAACTCAGCTCTATCTTTTCCTTCCTACTAGATGTACGTCAATCCACATTACTTAATGCCTTTGATTTTCAATTTTTATTGCCTTATTAAATTCCACACTACTGACTGCACTGGTTCAGGCAAGGGCCATGTCACCTCCTAGACTTCTACTGGTTTCATGAGTCCTTCAGCAAACTCTGTATTGTCAGTCTCTGAATATATTGGACTTTACCCTATAGGGCAAACCATCATTCAGATGACAGGCTCCTGGGGAGCTATGCTCCTTGGTAGCTGTAAAAAAGAGGATAATGTAGTCAGAGATCACTATTACCCTACCCAAATCCCAAACTCAAATACGTAGCTGATAAAGATTTAAAGGTAAAACTCAAATTGCTTCCCCGGAGCATGCAGGCAATTTACCGGATAATAAAGCAGTCATTTTTCCTTCCTGCATACCAATCCTCCTGACTCATCCTTCTCACCACATCTCTAGCTTTAAGGAAACACCAATGCATTTAGAACTGACGGAAATCCAAGGCTGACATTTAGAGCCTCCACTTTCTCTCTCTCCCATTCTTCAATGCCCTACTCATATTTCATCTCCTCTACCCCAACTCCCAAGTTCCTCTCTTCAGAATCTCTCTCCTTTCTAGTAGATACTTCACTCCCCAAATGTCATCCATCACCTATGTGAGCGTGTGTGTGTGTCCCTTTCTCCCTGCCAGCCGGAGACGAGGGTAAAATTCCAATTAATATATTTGGCATAGTGCTCTATGCTTGTTGTCATGCGGTAAGTGTTGAGTACTGTACTTAACAAAACCGTGGTGAAATCCACTGCCTTGATTAGAACTTGCAGGAAGACAAGTGTATTAATTATTGTACCGGCCACTAAGGAGAAATGGTAACAACATGATTTCAGGCCTTGTTCCAGGCCTATCTAAACTCTTACATACTTTTCAGAAACCCAATTCAAATGTCACCTAACTCCAAGAGCTCATGCGACTCATAGATAAATCTTTCACTGCCTGGTCACCCTTAATATTGAACCCCCTTGAAGAGACACTTTCACGAACACACAGACTGGTTACAATTATTTACCCGTTACTTTTGTGACCTTGGGCAAATCAGTTAATGTTTTGAACGTCAGCTCCCTCTTTTGCGAAACAAAGCCAGAGAAAACCATCTCCCCTAACCGACTACGATAAATATCTTTTAAATGTTACAAACAGTAACCAAATCCAAAGACTTAGTCAATGTTCAGTAAAAATGATCTCCCTTCCTCGAAAGCGCCGGCACCGTGATTTTTTTTTTTCCTTGAGGGCCAAGGGCTACCGAAACTCGCTGGGCCTGGAGAGGGCGGCGGCCTCGCAGGGCGACCAGGAACAAAGTAGCCAGAGACTAGTCCTCAAGACTCGGAAGCGCCTCTGTCACCCCACCTCCCACCCGGTCTCACCTTGGTGGTCGTAGACACTAATGTAGGAGATCCCCACGGCCATACACCACACCACGAGGCTGGCGATGTCTGAGAAGCTGGGCTCCTGCACTTCCTCGGTGATCACCAGGCCCATGTGCACCGGCAGCTTCTGCAGGGACCGGCCGTCCGCGCGCCAGCGCAACCGGGGATGGGTGGCGGCCGGTCCCGGTCCCCCGTGCGGGTGCCGGTGGTGACGCTGGTTCCTGCTGACGGCCGGGACTTGCGGAGCGTGAAGCCGAGCGGCGCTAGGACCGCGGCGGAGGCGGCGCGATAGCAGCGCCGCCAGATCCAGTTCCAGGTGCCGAAGCGAACGCGGAGCCAGGAGGTGAGCGTGCGGTGCAGGCAGAGCAGCGCGTGCAGCACCCGACACACCAGCTCGTACAGCCCCGTCATACTCCTGTGGCGCTCGGGCACCGTCTCCTCCCTCCGGCCCACACCCGCGGCGCGACGGGGGTCTTATCCGCCCCAGCGGCCGGCGCGGGCCATCGCTCCGCGCCCCCCCACCCCCCGCGCCCGAGCCCCTCGCCACTGCCAACACCTCACCTAGCCCCCGCCGCCATCTTCCTCCGCCCTCGGCAGCCCCGCCCCCGTTAGTACATGGACAGTTCTGATTGGCTGCCGGGGAACTCCGACGCGACTGGGAGTCGTGGCCGGAGCCGCCACGGCACGGCTAAAGAGAGCGTGCGCTTGAGAATGAGGCTGGCTCGCGCCCGCTGGCGCCCCCTGGGGGTAAGGAGGGCGGCGCGCCAACGCTTCTAGCCTTCCTCTGGTGGAAGGATTGAGCTGTTCCTCAGACTGAGAGGAGGATCTGCATCTTGGGACGTGTTGCCCATCTCCTCTCACAGCCATGACAGAAACGATTCCCAAGGAGTTAAAAGTAATCTAAGCGAACTGGAAGTTACAAAGAGAGAATCCACCGCATCAGCAAGTGCAGATGCTGGAAATCAACCAGGGTCCCCAAAGAGATGTCCCCAAAGGCTCGATGTTCTTGGAGAACACTCATCACAGTTCTTTGTCCATTCTTCCGACGAAAATAAAACTTCCCAGAGTGGGAATGAGATCCTATAGCATAAGACCTGGAAACAGATTACCATGACACTGTTAGGGTCAGAATCAGGCCCTAGTATCCCTAACAAATCAAGCTCTGCCACCTGTCCTTAATAGAACAATGAAAGAATAGACAGTGAATGCAGAAAAGGGAAACTGATTCAATGTGGCCGCACTGAGAAGAGATTCAGTGCCCAGACACACGCGCATGCATATGGTGTCCATGCATATGGTGTCCATCTTCAGGGTTCTAAAATGAAGTTTAAGTACACACAGAAAACAAGACGTATATATAGCTAAGAAATCCTAGTCACGGTGGCATAACACTCAGCCCCAGTCTCTTCCACAAAAGGAGTCTTAGCAAGTTGTATGAAATCGTTTTCCCAGAGACAAATGCCCCTTTTGCTTCAAGTTCCACCCTTTTACTTCTCTCAATATGTGATCCTTGTGGAAAATCCAATTTCTTGGAGTCTGTTTTGTTTTGATAATCAAAGCAGCCAAGGGCAGGGCAAGAATCAGAAGTGTCTCAGTATCTTCAGGTACAGAGTCCTTACTGGCTACCCACCACTTCTATATAAACATGAGATCCACCACCTGATGCCCCAGTCACTTCATTCATTCAAGAAATTCTGACCACCAGTTATGAGGTAGGTTTGCCGTGGATATAGGAAAACAGGCATGATGCTTAGTCACCTCTGCCATCTGACGTAACATGACCTCTAGCCTTGTTATTTTACAGCCCCAAGTTCTAGCCAATCTTCACTTAATATCCTCTAGGCCGCTCTGAACTTCCCTGTAGCAGTTCTGGGTAATTATTATCTCTTTTGTGTAGGCTTTCCTTCTGAATTCCTGTTTCCCCAGTTTAGTATTGCTCAAATCCCAATCCATTTCTCAAGGCTCACCTTGTGTGCTTATAGTATATGTATTTATTATATTTTCATACAAATATATAAGCATATATAGTTGGATGTGTGTAATACAGCCAGATTTTTATCTATATGGCCCCTTTTCCCACTGGGAAATGTCTAAACAGGCCTTAATGTTTTGACCATTGTCACCTTTTTCAATTGGTCTTATTTCTGTTTGTAAGACTTTCTTTGCTTTAGTTTAAAACTTCAGTCTCATGTTGATTTTGCAAGTTTTCCTGCCTTTGGCAGAAAATGCCTGAAGAGAAATTTTAATCGGGCAGCATAGCTGTAACCAAAAACTGTAACCAAAGATATGATCTGATCTGTCTGGAATACAGAATACTCCCTTAGTATATACCTTTAATCCCTGGCAATGAAGGCAAGGTTAGTTTGTAGAAGGAAGCAGCCATGTTTGAAAATGATGTTTAATTGAAGGGCAGACAAAGTGATGAATCAGAAAAAGATTTGACAGACTAAATCAGAGATACGTATGCCCCACTCACAGAAAAATAGAAGGAAAGAAAGGCTACATAAGAGCAGAGAGAAAGAGAAAAGAAGAGAAGGGAAGAGAGGAGAGGAGAAGGAGGAAAGGAGAGGAGAGGAGAAGAGGGAGAGGAGAAGAGAGGAGTGGGTGGGTGGGTGGTGGGTAGTATATGTGCACGGCAGTTTTACGAGGACAGTTTTACTGAAACTAGTTATGGAAAGAACAAGCTAGATACAGGTGAACACAGAATGAGAAAGAGCCAGAAGATTAGAACATATTGGCAAAGTTAGTATGAAGCCAGGCAGAGCAATTGAGTCAGAAGCCAGACTGAATCAGTCAGCTTCTGGAAGGTTAGATTGTATGGAGGCTGGAAGCTTCTGGGCATAGGTCTAGGGACAGTTAGAACAGAGAAGGAAACACTCTGGGCTCAGTCCAAGCCGTGTAGTCATATAGCCTGGGTACAAGTCCCATCTTATCCCTTCCTCGGCGGAAGTAAAAGAGACGTTTACAAGTGTCAGCTAAGGCTGAGGCACAGCCTACATACTTCTCTCCCTCTTTGTCTGCTCGCCGAAGCTCTTCTGAGAGTAGATAAAGTAGTGGGAGAGAGGAAAGACCATGAACAGCAAAATGCAGTCTTCTGCACTGGCTGCAGCTTAATGTTCTGCAGTCCAGATGATCTCCTACGGAAGCTGCTAGACACTCAGTGAGACCTGGCTAACTGTTCCAGAGGCACCAAACCTGATCATCCCAGCTGCCACCTATCATGTTTCTCTGGTGTGCTCAGTTCTTTGTTCCCATGCTCCCTACCTCTGGCAAGATTAAAGGCATTGATCTCATGTCCTGTTAGCCAATTCTCAGGTCTGCCGCAGCCTGTGAGCTGTATCTATGTACTGCTTTGAATTACAAACTCAAGCAAGAGGTTTCTGGTCCCATCTCCATCTGACATAGCCCTCTGATATGTGGATCCTTCACCTCTAGGCAACCGTTTTCCTTCATAGCTGAAGCAGATAGACAATGTCCTTATATTAAGGCTGTTCAGCCTCCTCATGGGACAGAGCAGCGGAGGACCACTGTTCTGCTTGTGTGACTCTCAGTAGACTATGGACAGAATTGTCTTACACAGGACAGTTCTCTGTGCCATTTTGGCCTGGCATAGTTCTCCTGCTTCCCTAGAGGTCTCAGGAATAACTGTAGATGTGTGTGGAATGTAACATCATGAGACACTGAAGTACTGGCCTCAACAACTGGGTCTTTGTCCTACTACGCCCATGGAAAGGATGCTCTTCAGCACTACGGTCTAGCACTAAGAGGTCCAGACTGTACAGCCCTGCACAGGCCACCTTCTGTGGTGCCTCGTCTGCCGTGGAAGTGAGATATTTGAAGTGAGATTCCATCCTCTCTCGACAGATTTTTAGGATAGATACATCATGAGTCCTAGACTTCTGTTGTTCCCCTCCTGCCTACCTATAATAAAAGCACCTTATCTACCTAAATGTGTGGGTACACTTTTGCCTCATTAGATTGGGGTAATAGTAAAAGTGCATTCAAGATACAGCTACTGCACGCAAATCTACATCTGGTAGCGGTCCCCAAACCCTGGCCGGTCTCTAAACCCTGGCCAGTTTCTCCACTCAGAGCATGTCTTTCGTGCTCAGCTGCTATTCTGAAATGACAGAAAGCCACAGTGGATGCCTCATGCTGCATCTTCTTATTTGGTTATTGCCCCCCCCACAAACAGTAATGTCTTTTAAGGGAATTTGGATTTCAGAAAATAAAGTCTTGATTTAACCTAATACACCCTAAATTTGACCAGAAACAAACACTAACGTAGAGTTATGCAACCTCAGATAGGTACAAAGTTCCAAATATTACAGATTCAATTTTTTCCTTGCTTTTCATTATAAAATGCATTATTTAACTTAATTATCACATTGAACAAATAATCTGTGGATGCCAGATGAAACCATTTTGCTTTCACAAACAAATAACAGTTTGTAGATAATTAAGAAGAGTGAACAAAAGGACTGGAGAGATGAGAGATGGTTTGTTAGTTAAGCACACTGGCTGCTCTTCCAGAGGACCCAGGTTCTATTCCCAGCACCCACATAGCAGCTCACAACCTTCTGTAACTCCAGTCCCAGGGGATCTGAGACCATATTCTGACCTCTGTGGGTACTGCATAAGTGTGGTACACAGACATACATGCAGGCAAGCCACCCATACATCATGAAGATGATAAATAAAATGTTGAAAATAATTTTAAAACTTTTTAAAGAATAATGAATAAGAAGCCAGGTTCTGACTCAACAAACCTAATTAACTGCGTCTAGCCCCTTACCTCGCCCCTTACTCTGGTTCCTGCAACCTCATCGAAGACGAGACAGTGGCCGTGGCCATTCCTAATGATGTTCACGGCTCCTGGTTCCTCGTAAATGTTGTCCCTGGCTTCCTAATCTGGTTTTGAATGTTATAAGAACTAAAGCAGTGGTGTGCTCGGATGCTTCCTGTGTCTGGTCTGAGGTGAGTTCTCAGTAATTTAATCGAGAGAGAGAGAGAGAGAGGGAGAATAGAGAGAGGAAGGCGTGAGAGGAGAGAGTGAGAGGGGAGAGAGGGGCAGAGAAGAGAGGGGGAAGAGGGTAAGGAAGCAGAGTGGGAGAGAGAATCTCAATCTGTGTAATATCTAACTGCTGAACTACAAATAATCTTTAACATAGTTTTTTTTTTAAACCTCTCACTACGTGGTAAAACCCTCTCAGTAAAAAAAAGAGGCAGGAACAGCGAAAAGAGGCACGGTGTGGTCTTCAGTTCCCTATGTCCACCAACAATATGGCCGACCGGACCCTCGGAGGCCCATCAAAGTTGTGCAAACAAAGCTGCCCTGCAAGTGCAACCCGACTTTGGTCGACCCCACTACATAAGTCTCATTGCGCGAGGCCTCACGCTCAAGCTGAAGGGGTGTGTTTGCGTGGCCATCTTCCATTCCTTCATTAGCTCTGCCAACTCCCAGCACGTGGAGGACACTGAACATATGATAAATGGCTTCATGCTCTCAGTCTCTGCCATGGTGATGACCTTTCTGCAGAATCCTCAGCCCATGACATTCCCATGGTGATGCACCTTGACAGATCGGTTCTTGGACTCCTGTCCACCTCTTCTGTGGCCTAGCCTTTGCTTGCCTCCATCTTGCCCTCAGCTGGTGTTCTAAACTTGCCTGAGTGTGGCCTCTGGGCTCCCAGATGAATGGAGGGAAGTTAGCCCTTTCTTTGGGGTCCTGCTTCTGCTTTCACAAAGGGGTAAAACCCACAGACTTCCCTTTATCCTCCCTCCCCTTGGCACTGTTACCGAAATCACTGTTCATGTTTCTAAGTATTCACCTGTTTTCTTGCTGAAACCAGTTGATATAAAAATTTCCACTTTAAAAAAACTAAAATGGAGAGGCAGGGGCCATCTTCTGGATCTTGAAGAATAAAAATAAATAAATACAATGAAGATTATTGAAAAAACAGCATTTTAAACTAGCTTCACTAACAATTTTACTTTTCCAAATGCTTTCTAAGGGTGGTGGTCACTGCTGACTGACAAACTACATTTCTAAGCTCTTTCCTCGGGTGGTGATTGAATCATTAATCTGCTCCAGCAGCAGTGCCTCAAAGAGATCAAGCAGTATTATTGTGTCAGTGTGTTGCCCAGTGTGGGGTTGGGAGCCCCTTAGAGTTTTCAAACAATTCTTAGATTGAGAGGGATGTGAAGGCAACCAGCAGGGCAGAACTCCACAACAGCATCAAGTTCTCAGGACACATGGTCCTCAGGGTCTTACCTCACTGAGACTCACCCACTGCGGCTGTGCTAACTATTGTGCTGCATTCTATGAATTCTACAGCCGTTTGCCTCCTGCATGGCCCTCAGCACATGACTACACCCGGCACATTGGTTCATTATTGAATTCTAAACAAGTTGCTTCCCTAGAATAAGTCAAGATATATGACCTAGAATGGTCAAGATATATGATTCTTTATTTACATTCTTATATTTGTTTTGGTAATATTAATATTTTACATCTGTGTTAATGAGAGATATTAGCCAATAATTTTTTAATGGTACACAAATTCATGTCTTTATTTTTAAAAAATTATTTCAACAATATTTTACAATGAACAAGAAATTAACTGGACTTAGTTGTAGACCATTGCCTAGCACGTGCAAGACTGAGGGTTCAATCCTCAGCGTCTCCAAAAAAGAAAAGAAACAATTATCAAAATCAGTAAGTATGTATACCTAAAACCATTTCCTGCACCAAAACTGAGCCTCAAAACCCTTAGCATGTTAACATTTTCCAAACACAGAAGGCAGCCCCTGACCTCTGCCCTTTGAACTTCCCTCCCTCTGCATTCCTACCCTCCACACACAGAGGTGCTTTCAAGTCAGTTATTAGGTAAACGGTCCTCACAAAAAACAAACTTTTCTAGGAAGCAAGTTCTATGCATAACTAATACTAACTGCATATTATTTCTGTAAGAAGTCAAAATCAAAACTTTTATGAACTGTTCCACAAATGTTTTCGAAAGCAAAAGCTAATACTGAAGATGCTAGTTGTGAAAAAAATAAACTTGTACTTTCTTTCATAAATATAAGGTTCATTCCAAGCTAAGGTAATTGAGGAGATATATAATACTGACAAACTGTAAAAGGAAGTCTGTAAGTCATTCTTTTAGAAACTTTAGGGGTCACAGGTAGGGGTGACAGAAAGAATAAGGTATAAAATAAGACAAGAAATTCCATAGTCTCTCAGTGAGTGCACTGAATGCCCTCACAGTTTAACTTAAATGCTGACATTTTACAACAATTTGAAAGACCCGAAATTTCTCTCAAGTGGAAATAAAATATCGTATATAAATAGCTAGTGAGCTTCAAAATAGAATTATCTATTTTGTTGAAAGTTCCTTATCAGGCAAAAACAAGAATTTTCATATAAGCATACACATGTATGTATACATGTGTGTATACATATGCATATAAATATGTGTATTATGGTATGCATATACATTCAATAATGTCCCTGCAGAGTTCATCCACTCCTGGATCTTGATGTCATTCACACAATGGGCTAGTGCTGCACGTGGCGAAATGGAAAGATGTCCAAGTGAAAACAAAGGAAAGGTTGCAAAAGTCTGCATTTTCAAAAGGCAGAACCATGAAAGGCATGCACAGATATGTAGACAGACATAATAGAAAGCATTCCTACAAAGAATACAAGGACCAGTAAATAGTCCACTGAAGTGTGAAAATCAAGTTGCAGAGGGAAACATTTTTTTTTATGTATGGAAATTTTGCCTGCATGTTTGTCTGTACACTATATGTGTCTATGGTGCCTACAGAGGCCAGAAGGGGCATCATATCCCTGGAACTGGAATTACACATAGTTGTGAGCCACCGTATGGGTGCTGGTAATTGAACCTAGGTGCTCTGGAAGAAATAAGTCATTAGTCAGCCCCCAAACTATAATTTTCTTACAATGGCCTATTTGGTTCTAGTTTAAGGGAAGTTCTGCTTTCATAGGATAAAGTTAGGAAAGATTATTTCTGCTTCTATATTCTGAATAATATTGTAGAGAATTAATATAACTTTTTTCTAAAACATTCGGTAAAAATCTCCACTATGTAGATATGAAATAAAGTTTGTGGTTTGGGTCAATTCTCAACCACTCCTTAAATTCGTCCCAAGTGTAAGTTCCATGTTTCAACAGAATGATTTCTTTTAATCATCTGTCCTTCTAAAACCTAAGGTTTCTAACTGTAGGAGAGAATGGCTTAGGAGGCAAAAATGAAAGAGGCAAAACAGTACCAGGGTGGCTAGGTACATAGCTACATAGCTCAGTAGATAGCCTGCCCAGCATGCATGGAACCCTACTTTGATACCACAGTGCATTAATGCAAGCACTCAGGAGAGAGAAATAGGAGGATCAAAAGGTCAAGGTCCCCCTTAACTACATAGCAAGTTTGAGTTCAAGGCCAGCCTGGGATACATGAGACACTGCCTCAAAAAGGAAACAAAGCAAAAACATACATAGGTCCAAAGAAGGACAGATGGAGTCATTTTCAATCTCCTTCATGCAAGTCTTGTGCCTTCAGTCCCAGCCATTGTGAGTTCCTGTGTGCAATTTCACTGTCATGGCTGGAAAATGTCATTTTTCAAATGTCTACTCCCTCTGCTTCTTACTATCTTTCTGTTCCCTCCTCTGCTACGGTTCCTGAGCCTTGTGGAAGAGGATGTGATATAGATGTCCCCTTTGGAGTTGAACACTCCACCGTCTCTCAGACTTTGCACAATGAATAGTTATGGCTGTCTGTATTAATTGCCATCTACTGCATAAAGAAGTTTCTCTTCTGTGGTTGAGAGATGCACTAGTCTAGGTATAAAGATAAGAACTTAGAGGGTAATCTAGTACTGTGTCCATTTAGTAGAATCACAGGGAAGTACTAGGTGCTTCCCTAGGGCCTATGATCCTTATGTCCTGTGACTCAGGTATGTGGTGTCTTCAGCAATGGGGTTTACCTTCAGGTTCTGGTGGGTAACCAAGTATAACAGCAACAGCATGTAATGGGAGCTGGGAAAGTCTGTGAAACTCTACTGATCAATAACTTGAAAAGAGGTAATCCATACCAGACATTGATCTTTTTATTTAATAGCTGTATTAATTAAGTTTGTGTTGCTGTGATAAGATACCATGACCAAGGCAACTTTTGGAGGAAAGAGCTTAGTATGTCTTAGGGTTTCAGAGAGAGAATATTCCATCATGGTACAGAGGCATGGCATGAGAAGCTATCACATCTTCAACCACAAACATGACGTAGAGCAAGAACTAGAAGTGAGTAGAAGCTATGAACTCTCAAAGCTCACCCCAAGTAATGTACTTCCTCCAGCAAGTCTGTAGCAGCTCCCCAAACAGCTCCACCAACTGGTCACAAACAGTCAAATACTTGACCCCGTAGAGAGCGTCTCTCATTCAAACCAGTACAATAACCTGTCATGTCTGGAGGATGCATTGTTCCTCCCATTATAGGGGAACTTCATTTAAACCCATAGGAGGCAAGAAACTAGTAAGATACCAACAGGGGATACGAAAGGATGAAGAAGAATGGAACAGGAGGAGTTAAATAGGGTGTGTTGAGGCCAGGATAGAGGAGGAAAGAGTAACACTAAAGACCTTTGAAAATGTAGAATCTAGCCGGGCAGTGGTGGCGCTCGCCTTTAATCCCAGCACTTGGGAGGCAGAGACAGGCAGATTTCTGAGTTCAAGGCCAGCCTGGTCTACACAGTGAGTTCCATGACAGCCAAGGCTACACAGAGAAACCCTGTCTCAAAAAACCAAAGAAAAACCAACCAACCAAACAAACAAACAAATGCACGAAAATGTAGAATCTACTGAAAGACCTGTGTGTGTATGTATGTGTATGTTTGTCTATATGTGTGTCTCTGTGTGTGTATGTCTATGTGTCTGCATATGTGTGACAGAATCATCATTCACACACTTTACAACTTGTTTTCTTTAATCCCACTATATACAAATTCATTTACTTAGTTTTTTGTTGATAAGTTCTGTTTTTATTTTATTACAAATATCACATGAATATCTCCATGTATATCTTGTTTCTTATGCAGATGAGTATGCTAATAGGAAACATTCTCAGAAACAGAGTTGCTGGGAAGATAAGTTCGTGAAAACTCTTAAATTATATTTTACCACAATGTCATATGCAAAATACATAAGGCACAAAGCAGAGTAGTATCATGGTGAGTACTCACAGTCGTTACACTTTTAAAGGCCCCTAAACAAAGGAAATGATGGGAAAACAGCCTAATGTTCAGTCCTTAGGAATGAATACAACAGTGAGAGGAGAGAATTTTCTTGTGAAATATAACCATAGAAATATAACAGAAAGGAAACCACGATGGGCAAGAAAAGGTCTAAAGGAAAAGAGATGACAAAGATGATGGAATACACGTAATGTGGAAACCAGAAAGACTTTGATGGAAGAATAGGTCCAACAAGAGGGGTAGAGGAGCTGAGAAAGAGATAGAAACTGCAACAAAATATAATAACAGATGTGGGACTGTGTAAGGGTATCTGGTTCTTGGCTGGGCATGGGCCTAGAACCCCGAGACTCCAAGGGAGAAACGGCAGGAGTTCGGCCACATCCCAGAACTCAGAGTCCTGAAAAGCAGTCTAATCTCCATGGAACTACATTTTTCAGTCACGAAGGCCATTACAGCCCCTCCCAAAGTGCACAGGTAGAGGGTGTGACTACAGGCCTCAGGCCCTAGAGATTTACATACTAATGAAGGTCAGAGGGAGGAGCCAATTAAGCATTGCCCCCAGAACCTCCCCTTTCTCCCTCCCTGCTTAACTCAGGTCTGCCCTGAGTTTGGGGGGGTACATCCAGATCCATCCACCATCCGCCATGCCAATAAACCCTTTTGGAACCAAGGTCTTCCTCGTATCATTGGGGCCTGCCGGGCCTGCCAACGCCAAAGCCTCCAGCCACTGGAACCAGGGACCTTCCTCCGGTAAGAGAGACAGGCTGCCTGGAGGCCTCCAGGCAGCCTCCATCCCGCAGGCCCTGGGCCGCTGCCTTGTGGGCCCGGGGCCTGCTGTGCTGCGGTCCGCTGGATCTTCCCACAAACAGATGTGTATAAAACTTCACAATGGAACCCAAAAAAAACACCTAAACACCTAAAAAAAAATCTTTGATCAACTAAAGTTAGCAACACACAGCCTGTAAGATAGAGAGCCTAGTTTTGAATTTCACCATATTTCCAGTGAATCATTATTAACCTGGGCTACATTTTAAATAAGTCTCGGACACAGAGTCTTCAAGTAATTTTCAGTGATTTTTGTGATTATTGAGAGAAGTTGGTGCTGGGGGGGGTGAGCTCAGATGTGGAGCACCCGCCCAATTGCACAAGGCCTTGAGCTCGATCCCCAACACTAAGACATGCACAATAAAAGTGGCGGAGAAGATGTGAGTAGCATAAGCTCTACAGGCCACGCCCCGGTCCAGGCTTGGAGGTGGTGGGTCTTGGGAAGGAAATGGTTGCAGCTGAATGACCATAAACCATTTTCTGAATGCACATTAGGTCCAGTATAAACACTCACATTGTACAGACACTTGTCCGTGACAGTCTTAGTTACTTCTCTTGTTTCTGTAACTGAGTACCTGATAAGAAAGAGCTTATGTATGAATATACAGCTTCGACTGTGGCTATGTTTCCTCGTGGTGGGGATGGCACAACAGCTGGCACAAGAGGGAAGCTATATGCCCACAACCGGGGGGAGGAGGGCATCAGGAAAGGGGATGCTCTGACTTGATCTTTTTTGGGTCTAAGTCCAAGCCTTTGAGATCGCACCGCCCACATTCAGGGTGAATCTCTCTCCAGTTAATCCTTCTTGGAAATGCCCCAGACATGCCTGGGGTTTAGTCTCCTACACAATTTTAAGTCCACTCAAGCTGACATTGAACATCAGCCATCCAGGCGACTACTTGGAAATTTGAATAATGGCTAAGTCTAATAATATCGAATCCTATATACTGGGTTTCGAAGAACAGTGTTTAGTGGAAACTTACAGAGTATATCAAAATAATACTTTGTCTTAGATATAAAAAATAGGAAAATCTGCTATGTGGGTTATTCCTTGTCAAAAACAGATACACCTAGAATAAAGGTAAACCTAGGGCTCAGAGATAGCACAAAAATCTATGCATCAAACTGTTAAGATTATCTATTAAGATAATCCATTATTAGAACTGGGTTGTCGGAGGCAGAGGCAGGTGGATTTCTGAGTTCGAGGCGAGCCTGGTCTACAGAGTGAGTTCCAGGACAGCCCGGGCTACACAGAGAAACCCTGTCTCGAAAAACCAAAAAAAAAAAAAAAAAAGAACTGGGTTGTCACTAGTCACACAGAGTTTATTGTCATAAGTTGTGCTTTGAGCACTTGTGTCAGTCCCTATGGTTTTGAGCTGCTCTGGCAATAATTCAGTTTTTAATATTCACCAAACAACTGCAAGTATATGATGGAAAATTATAGAATTTCTGGGTCACTTATAAGCATAGTAATTCATTGATGTATGTGTTTATGATTAAGCAAATTTAGCTGAGCAAATTATCTAATTAGCTAAATAATATTAGACTTAACAAAGTGTGTGTATACATATATATATGCATTTATATATATATATAGGTTGTGCAAGCCTGTAATCCCTACTTAAGGCAAGAGGATCACAAGTTCAAACCCTGCCTGGGCTACAGGAGTGAGTTCAAAGCTAATTGGGTCAACGTAATGAGATCTTGTCTCCAAATAAAACATTTTTGAAAAATCTGGGGAAATCGATAAATGGTAGAGAACTTGCCTAGTATGTGCAAGGCTCTAGGTTCAATTCCTACACACACACACACACACACACACACACACACACTGAGAGAGAGAGAGAGAGAGAGAGAGAGAGAGAGAGAAGAGAGAGAGAGAGAGAGAGAGAGCTATGAATGAATGCTATGGTGGAAGGCTGCACTCAGACCAAAACCAGATGCAGGAGTGGGGTGGATCCCATAGTAATGCCCTGGATAATTCATCGATGAACATGCAGCCTGGGTTCAGTGCGAGAGAGCACTAAAAACACACAACCCAAGTGTGAGGAGGCCCCAACTCTGCCTTTCCCTGTCGGTGTGCCACTCTGGGACAGCTCCCTCATGTGCACTTTCATTCTCAAGCCCTTGCAGCTTGGGAGCTAAGAATAAATATACAAAAGGTATTAGAGCATATAAATCATTACTCATACATAACTAATGTTTCTAGACACAACTATAGGTCTAATGCTTGTAGTAGCAAGAAAAATGTGTATAAATTCTCTTATTTATGTATTTCTGTGTTGGGCAAGGAAGTGCCAGTGTGGTAGGGAGTCTCAGAAATCAAAAGACGCATGGGGCTCTTCTCAAAGAATTTCAATTTTCATAAATATCTTGAAGATTGAAAATACAAACATAAATTGAATAAATATATAAATCTGTGTGAAAATTTAACTTAAAAGACATACCACTGAAGAAAGTTCTATCTTTAGTGGCTTCTTTGTTCAACTTAATAATCCCCACTATTTTTTTTTCTCTGCCATGAGGGGTATTTGATGAAAAGCTTCCTTAACTATTACACAAGGAATTTCTACTAATGAGAACAAAGACTAACATTTGAACGGGCTTCAAATGTATTCACAGATAGATTGTACCCAGAAATGAACTGATAGAAAAGTACTATTCTGCCGTCTCTGTGCTCCTATATACAGACAAGCAGCAGTTAACCAGAAGGAAGGCACACTGTGGAGACTGCGGTTAACTCAGAGGAGAAACTGAATGTTATAACTCAGAGCACTGCGCAGACATCTGTGATAACACGGCTATAAATTACACTTCCTCTCCTGCTTTTCTTTTGGTTTTGGTAAGAATGATAAGATCTTCTGACCCAAGGCAAACAGATAAGTCAAACTAGGCCAAATGTCTTCCCTCCCCACCACCACCAAGGGTAGAAATCTTGAGGGGAGGAAGACAGACTTCTTTTTTTTTTTTTTTTTTTTTGAAAGGCAAGACAAAGTTTTACTTTGAAATGATTACAAGCACACCAATAACATGTAACAAGTTGAGTCCTCGCATCCAGTGGTTTGGGTTAGGATACACTAACAGCAGCCTGAACGAGCACATTCACTGTCCTACATTATCCAGGATAGGGTACTGTAAGGCTGGCTGCTTCTTCATAGGAGTTACAAATAGCTATTTACTACTTTTTCATAGATAACGCCCCTGACCTTTAAGAAAGTTGAAGGGAACAATTTAATCCCTTTCTTTCTTCAAAGAATTTTTTTTTCCTACCAGACTAATAAAAGAAAGGTCAACATTGACACCCATTACTTGCACAAACACAGAAAAACAGGTGAGATATACACCTTAAGACACACAAGGTAAGAAGATGAAACCTCAGGTATGTAATAAGTCTGTACAAAAAACTAGATTTGATACTCTCAAAAAGTGAAGGGTCCTACAACAGCATAGAGAAATAATTTAATGCCTTCCAGAACAGAACTCAAGCTCTGTGGAGACTGGGGTCCCATGGCAGTTGTAGCAGTGAGGTGGAGAAGGAGACCCAGGAGAAGATGACCATCCTCCAGAACTACTTCGAGCAGAACAGGGATGAAGTCCTGGATAACCTCTTGGCCTTTGTGTGTGACATCCGGCCAGAAATCCATGAAAACTACCGCATAAACGGATAGGAGGCAGAAGCGCCTGTCTGTGGGTTGGCATGAGATCTGCCCCCATAGAATAGGAAAGACAGACTTCTAAAGTGCTAGAAGGCACTTTATTCTCCAGAAAAGAGAGCCCGGCAGGAGCTAAGGCATCTCCATCCCATACTTCTGTGGGAAGCCCTAGAGTAGTTCTCATTCCTGGCTCCCATCTTTGAACCAGAAATGGCTCCTGAACTCCACCCCCACCCCCACCCCCTGTTGAAATGATGGAAGCTGTAGGGACTAGTGGGAGGAAGTAAGATGATGAGGGCTTAGTTAAAAGCCATGTCAGGTTAGTTGCTCCCTTCTCTGTTTCCTTCCTGGTTGCCATGAGGTGAACAAGGCCTCCATTATATGCTGTCACCAAATAACTGCACTGATACCTCTGAAAGCCATGAACCAGAAGCCTTCCCTGCCGATGGTTTAGGAAGGGAGCACACTGTTCTCACAGACGCTCCAGCTTTCCCTTGGATTCTGTGAGTTACTGTGAATTGTTCTAGCAAGTTGTTTCTCATCTGGTCAGTCTGTTCTTGTTGGTTATAGAAGTTTGTAATGTAGGCCATTAAGAACAGCTTTGTATAAAAATATCAACAATCGCCGGGTGGTGGTGGCGCACGCCTTTAATCCCAGCACTTGGGAGGCAGAGGCAGGCAGATTTCTGAGTTCGAGCCCAGCCTGGTCTACAGAGTGAGTTCCAAGACAGCCCATGCTCGAGAAACCCTCAAAAAAAAAAAAAAAAAAAGTCAACAATTATTTGGTTAAATGAAATACTCTATTTGTGGGAAGTTGGTTTAAATGATAATTTTATTTGACGTTATTTGCCTAGGTTTCAGACTAAAACAAAAGTTATTTCAAACCAGAAAACATGTCTACTTTTTTGTCCTCACGCATTTTAACTAATCCTTAACCCTTATTTCATCTTCAAAAATAGCAAGAACCATTTATAAAGAAGGGTTGCAATATCTAAATGATAGCGTATTTCTGCTTAAGACAGTGGGCATTAAAAATCATTTTCTAAACTGGAAACAGTTTAGTTTTCTAATCTATTTCATAATCATCGTCGTCGTCATCCATGCCGAGTCTAATGCTAGAAGAGTCTTCTGGCTTGGGTTTCTTCTTGGTCTCTTTGTTTTTCTCGTTCTGCTGTAAGTGGTGCTCACATTGCCTCAGGATCTTCTTGGAGGACATCCAGCTCTCCCCTTGTCGTTCTGCTGGGGCGGCACACTGTCCTCCTTTCACGTCAGTGCCCTTGGCCTTCAGGACTTCCCTGGCTCGTAGGAGACTGCAAGTGCAATTCCAGGGATTTCCATCAAGGTACAGATGCCTGAGCCGAGGCAGCCCCTCCAGTGCCTTGAGGTCTAAGGCAGAGATCTTGTTGTTCCTCAGGTTGAGGACTTGCAGTTGTTTGAGGTCCCTGAGCTCCCTTTCAGCCATGTCCTGGATGGCATTGCCTTTGAGATCCAGCCTGGCCAGGGTCTTAGGGAGCCTACAAAGTTACAAAAAACAGCATGAAAGGGAAGGCTGCAACCATGAGACATCATTCAAAGCCTCCTATGCAACACTCAGAGGCTGCTTCTCTATAGAGCCCCTTCCCCTCGCAAGGTAGGAAACAAGATGTATGTTTGATGTATGAAATTACAAAATTATTTGGCTTTAAGCTTTAAAATGTTTCTTTCCAAGAGATGTACAAAAAAAAAAATGTTGAGGAATCATCAGTTGGTCCCATTCCAGAAACAATGTAGTGATATGTAACAAATTTAAATAATGTCACGACTCCAGCTAGGAACAATATGAAAAATGAAAAAAGACTTATTTGTAAGTATTTATGTTGAATTATAAGTGCCAAAGGCAATACAACACTAATATCCAATATTTTAAAAATTATAAAACAATGAGCTATTATATGATTATAAAAATATTATCAAAATATTTAAAATACTAATTCTATTTTAAAAAGCTTCCATGACTGAAAAATATAGAAACTATTAAAAACTGATGAATCAATAAATTTAAACATTTTTATATAGGGCTAGAGAGAAGGCTCAGTGCTTAATAGCATTGGCTTCTATTCAGTCTAAATAGAAGGTTCTGAATTCAATTCCCAGCACCTACATGGTGGCTCATAACCATCTATAACTGTAGCTTCATGGAACCATATGACCGCTCCTGGTGTGCAGATAGATGAACGTGTAGACAAAACATCCATATTTATAAAATAAATTTTTAAAAATTTGTATAGCAAAAGGTATGTTCAAAGTCAAAAGACAGAAGAAGGGCAGCTATGCCATGGCCAGCAATCTCCCTATCACAGGAGTCTCAAAGCTGAGAAAAGATGGTTTTAAACCAACATAGAAAACGGACAGGAAAGAATAAGTAAAAGTTCATTTCTCAAATCACTCTCTATATATTTTAAATGTCAAATTCCCTTGTGTGGGAGGGGGCACTTTTTGATGTTTTGGACTGAATACACATGTCACACTATACAATAAAAAGTTCCTTCCCAGATAGGAAAAAAATTGTATATATTAAAGATAATTCTTTCTTTCTTGATTGTCACTGTAACTAACAATGAATTGGGTAAAGTGGGAGCCACAGCAATGTATGGAAGCCAGAAATGGAGTATCAATTATAAGAAACTTGATAAAGATAATGCACATGACAAAAAAAAAGCCTTCTGTTTTGTTTTGTGTTTAGAGGAAGTGTTGGAGAGACTCTAAGATTTTTTTAAAACAAATATAATAAACAACATAGTATCTCTTAAAAGTTGAATAATGGGGAGCCAGAAAGATGGCTCAGCCAGTGAAAGTGACTACTGAGAAGCCTGACAACTTGAATTCAATCCCCAGGACTCACATGATGGAAGGGGGAGAACCAACTCTGGCAAGTCGGTCTCTGGCCTCCACCCTGGAGCCTTGGCTCTTGCCCTAGACAAACATGCACACAGATGTAAATTTATGACGAGATAAAAGTAGTTAAGGGGATGACTGAGTAGTTGAGGGGATGACGGAGTAGTTAAGGGTACAGTTGAGTAGCTAAGGGTACAGTTGAGTAGTTAAGGATACAGTTGAGTAGTTAAGAGAATGATTGATTAGTTAAGGAAATGATTCAGTAGTTAAGGGGACAGGTGAGTAGTTAAGCGGACAGTTGAGTAGTCAAGGAAATGATTGGGTAGTTAAGGGGATAATTGAGTAGCTAAGGGGACAGTTGAATAGTTAAGGGAGCAGTTGAGTAGTTAAGGGATGATTGAGTAGTTATGGGAACAGTTGAGTAGTTAAGGGGACTGGTGAGTAGTTAAGGAAACAATTGACGTGCATTGTGCATAGAGGGAAGGATATTTGCAAAAGAAGCTATGGAGTGATGCAGGGAGAGGAAAAGAAAGAGGAAAATAGGAGGGGAAGGAAAAGTTAAAGGGAGAGGAGAGGATGGTAGGAAGGGGACTAGAAGGAAAGATAACAAAAAAAAAAAGAAAAGAAAAGAAAAACAAGCAGATACTTAACAGAGGTTAAGACCAAGGCTGATGATGGACTCACCCACTCATACGGACATAGATGGATTTCGCAGAGCCTGCTTAAACCCTTAGGTCATAGCTCTGAGAAGAATATGAGAATCCTTTATATATTCAATTTTTCTGTATGAGTATGACTTTGATACTTTTTAAAACAAAATGTCTTACCAAATACTCCTCATTGATGTTTCCTTGTGTCCTTGCTAATGGCTACCCATGCGCAATCAGCCAGTTTTGCATACTTAGAAATCAAGACATACTTTTTACAGTGTATTTATATTGTGCTTGTCAGTGTAGATATTATATGTGTGTGTTGTTCCATCAGCAAAGTTCATTCCCTATGGATTTGGTTTGCAGACTGGGAATTCTAAACCACTGTTTGAAGCTTCTGTCCCTAACTCCTAGTATTATTGATAAATCCTCATAAGCAGCTGGTTTGTCCCAGAGCCTGGCAAATACTTCTGGTATCTACAGTAAATGACAGTGCTCACTCACCTCAGAGGGATAGACAACAGCAGATTCTGCTCCAGGGCCAGGTTAGACAGCTGAGAACACCTCTGAAGGGCCCCAGCCTCGAACAAGCTGACAACATTGTTGTCTAGAAAGAGATGTTTCAGGTCTCGGAGGTCCTGGAATTCTGGTGCTGTCACTCTCTGAATGAAGTTACTGCTACAGTCGAGCTTCTGTAACCTTGATGGTAGCCTGGGAGGCAACATTTGAAGCCAGTTTTGGGAAACCTCCAGAGTTGTTAAATTGGTCAGCAGCTGTGCCCCGTCGATGGAAGACAAGAAGTTTTCTGACAGGTAAAGATGGGACAGGTTCTCCAAGTGTCTCATATCTCGAAACCTAACCACTTTGAGCTGGTTTCTCTCCATCTTTAAAGATAGCAAGGATTTGGGTAGATTTATAGGAATTTTAGTCAGAAAGTTACTACTGAAACTAAGGAACTGCAAATTCTGCAGAGAAGTGAAGACATTCCCTGGTATAAGGTGGAGTTTGTTGTTCTCCATGCTCATGTACTTGAGATATGGCAGGCTCAGTGGTCCAAACACAGACTCTATGTTGTTACCGTCCACCATCAAACTTTGCAAACTGATGAGTGGGGAGAGCATACTGGGGGACAGGGATGAGATCAAGTTGTTTTTAAGTTCAAGGACTTTCAAGTTCTTTAGTCCTTCAAAATCTGATCCATGTAGAGCACATATCGAATTATCGTTTAATTTTAACACCTCAAGGTTGGCTGGAGAGCACCGGGGACTTGTCTCAATTTATTTTTCCAAAGTTCTAGGGTCTTTAATGTACTCAGAGTTTTGAAGGTGTCATTTTCGATAGACTCTGTTCCACTGGCCAGCAGAATAAAATCTTCCAGAGCCAACAATCCAGTGAGGTTAGATAGCTACAGAACAGCAACAATAACAACAACAACAGAGATGATGACAAAGAGGATGAAGTGAACAAGAAAAAAGAGAATTAAATTAAGATATTGTAAAAAGAAAATAAACATACACATTATCATTACTATACTAATGATAATTTTAGACTTCCCTTCAGATTCCTTTTAAAGTTATGTTTTGAAATAATACTTTAAAATCAAGGCTAGATAATTTTGGTAATTTCATATATGTTTATAATGTATTCAGATCATCACCACCTCCATTTCCCCCCTCCCCAACTCTTCGAGGATTCCCCTTCACATCTGCCTCCCAATCTAGGACTTGAGAAACCTGACTCATGCGGCCTCCGTCAGTGTCACTACTCTTTCACACGCTACTGGCAGATATATGATATTAGTCAACTCTTACCACATTTTTTTTTCTGACCTAGAAAACTCCTGTCTAGGCAGAAGGGCTTACAAATTGCACAATGCTCCGTACCCTAGAGTGTTCTCTTGTTGCATTACAACAGGCAGAAATTTAAAAATCTACACATGTTTCACTATACTGTGAAAAGTTTCTAACCCTAAAAACTAAGATTACAAGAGGAAAAACATGAAAAGTGAAAAACTTGATCGTCGTAGATTCTTCAGGCATTGGGGTATTACTCGAGATATTTTCAGTTATGGCAGAATTTAGAATATAAGTCTAACTCTTTTCTATTTCCAATTTACATTGTACTAACAAGAAAGATCCCCAAAGAGACGAATGCATGCGTGTGTCCTCACTGTACACGTTGGCACTGAGGTATGTATTGCTGCTGATGTTTAGTTACTTTTTCAATGACTCATCAGCGACATTAATCAATCCTAATCCTCACAGCATGTTTTTGGTTGCGTTTGCTCAGTATTTACAACTACCACACACTTTCTTAAATATTCCCAGGAGCCTCCCTACAACACTTCAAGTGTTGTGGATGTCAATATTGGTATCAAGGTGAGAAGACTGGGAAGTAGAAAGTTCACCAAGGTCTATGGCTCCAAAGCCTGCCCTTCCTCAGCTACACCATTTGTTTCATGTTTGCCCTATATGCAATATATTTGAAAAAGAACTCAAGACCTGGACACGTAACCACACACTTTTAGAAAAATGGGTATTATATAAATGATTTTGTCCATTTCAGTGGTGAGTTTCAGTCCTCCTTCCCCAAAAGTGAAGCAGTCCTATCCTAGATATTTATCTTTTATACAGTGTTGGAAATAGACACGGACCTTCACTTCTTGACTTGTTAAATCCCCAAAGAAGAACCTGATGTCACTAAAACTTTCACTTATCCAGAATGGCCACAAATCCTGATAACTCTGTAAGACTCATCTAAAAGATGGCATGGATTCATTTTGGGATGAGACAAAGCATGCTGTCAATGTTTCAATTTGTTTTCATTTCTACTTATGGAGTTCAGAGAGTGGCTCACATAACAGATACATGCTGCCTGATCCCAGTTGAATCTAGTAGCAGCATTTTCCCCTTTATTAAGCATGAAAAATATTTTCTTACTCTTTTTTGTCAGAGTCAGCATGGATTGGTATTGATTAATTAATTAATTTAATTAATTGCTATTAATTAAAATAGCCACAATTTTCTAAAAATTTACTGTTTGATTTTTTTTTTTTTTTACAAAGTATGATTATTGACTCTTCAGAGAGGAAAGCCAAGGCTTAAGAAATTGAAATTTCCAGGCATGGGTGGTGCACATCTTTTATCCCAGCACTTGGGAGACAGAGGCAGGTGGATCTCTGTGAGTTTGAGGTCAGCCTGGTCAACAGAGTGAGTTCCAGGACAGCCAGGGCTATATAGAGAAACCCTGTCTCAAAATAAACAAATGAATAAAATAAATTTGCCTGCCCCAGCATATGTTGCCAGCAAGTAGAAAAATTACCAACACAGGTTTCTCATTCAAGCATATATTTCTATGAATCTTATGGCTGTAGCATACATTCAAGTAGGGAATGTAGAATTTTACTGATACCTACAGTAAAGAAGACTTCTACTGATTGTGAACACTGGGGATGGGTTTGCTGAGCCCACACTAGGAAAACTGAATCTGCCAGACCAGATTTGCCCTGTTCGTGACCTCAGCAAGGATGTGCTCACGAGGGTGGAAAGAGACACATTTGACCTAGAGCTAACCTAGGTATGGCAGGCAGCTCATTCGGGTTTCTTAATAAGACAAAGCAAGTGGCGTGGTATACAGCAGGTTTCTCCCACTGCCTTTCCCACACACAACTCTTCTCAGACTCTTTATAGGTTCAAAGATGACAAAATGGCCAACCCCAGAAGGAGATGGCTTCTGACCTGCATGAAGCAACCAGCAAGTAGTTTCTAACGCAATCATGACATTCCTCTTTGATTAGGAAAGGAACATTCAGTCTCTATAAACTGTCTTAAAGCTCTGGGGAAATATGGAAAGATCATAAAATAGCCTGTAATCCCACTGTAAAGTTACCCATTAAGAATCAATATAACTTCTCTTAGACACACACATGCACTAATGTTATGTTAGAATAATTATAATTTACTACCAACTGTATTCACATTTGATCCCTGTCATAGAATAGAATCCAGAGAAGCCCAACTGGGCTTGTAGACTTGTATTGAGTGACAATAGTGGGGTCAATTTAGCTCTGTTTTGTGGATGTGGACACAGAGAACTGAACTGAATCTTCACTCCCCAAACAGGAGTGAATTTAGTGCCCTGGCAGTGCCTTGGTACTTTGACACCACATGCTTTTCATGTCTTTCATTCAGTACAATCAACTATTTAAATGTAGCTTGAAAGTAAATATGAGTTACTGAATAGTGATAGAAAAAGATGAAGAATACAAAAGAGTACAAAGGACTCCTTTCTCATACCACATGTAAAAATTAACTGGATATAGATTGTAGACCAAAATGTAAAGGCCAAAACTTTAAACTCCCAGAGAAACTTATAGGCATAAATACACATGATCTTGATTTAGGTGATCCATCTTAGATATGAGATTGGAGGCACAAATGAATATCACACACACACACACACACACACACACGAAAGAAATCAAACTCATTTAAAGCTAAAAACTGTGTGTTGAAAGGATGCTACCAAAATCATCATCATCATCATCATCATCCATCATACATTTGCAAGTAATATCTTTAGTAAGAGACCTGTGTTTGGAATATCTAAAGAATGCTTACAATGTGATAATTAGGATACAAATAACCCTAATTAAAAATAAGCAAAACATCTGCATTTGTGCCTCTCCAAAAACAATATACAAATGGAAAGCAACTGGAAAAAGAAAAAAAAAAAAAAAGTTCAATGTCATTAGCCCGTGGGAAAGCACAAATCAAAACTGCAGTGAGATACTGTCTGTGTGTGTGTGTGTGTATGTGTGTGTGTGTGTGTGTGTGTGTGTGTGTGTGTATGTGTGTGTGTGTGTGTGTTTGTGTGTGTGTGTGTTGGTGTGTGTGTGTGTGTATGTGTGTGTGTGTTTGTGTGTGTGTGTGTGTGTTTGTGTGTGTGTGTGTTTGTGTGTGTGTGAGTGTGTGTGTACATGTGTGTGTGTGTGTATGTGGTTCTGTCTGTCTGTGTGTGTGTCTCTCTGTGTAGTGTGTGTGTGTGTGGTTCTGTCTGTCTGTGTGTGTGTCTCTCTGTGTGTATGTGTGTGTGTGTGTGTGTGTGTGTGTGTGTGTGTGTAGGGGGAGTAGAGCTGTGTGTGGCTTCAAAGAGAACCAGAGAACACAAATTTCTGGAAACTGGAAGTGTGCAGCCGGGATTTAGAATTTTAGTTATATGGAATGGGAAGGAGTCAGAAAGCAGTGAATTAAACAATAAACAGGAGGTGAAAGCTGATACAGGCAGAGTCTAGAAAAACCACAGTGGTCAACGGGAGAAGAGGGCAGAAATATGGGAACTTTACTATAGTAACAGTGAGCTAGGGAGGAATGGCTCCTGCTGATGTGTGGGTGGAGAAAACTAAATCAAGGCCTGGGGAGAGGTGAAAAGGATACTGGGTTAGACCCACTGATCAGGATGAAGAAAAGAGTTTCGCCATGATCTGTCAGCACAACAGAAGACCAGCCATCTGTTGAGGCTGAGGTAGCAGAATGACTAGCAAACCCAAAACTGCACTAGAGTTGTAGAAGACTGTGCAGGGGACCTGAGCAGAAAGAAGAAAAGGATGAGCAAGATGCAGATGAGGCTGGAGACCTCGTCTTCAGGTGGCTCCAAACCATCCAGTTGTCTAGACATAGGAGAAACAGGAGAATTACCACCCTCCTTTAACACTGAGGCTTTCCCGAAGGGTGTTTAGATAATTAAATGTGGATAGAGAGGGAAGGGGCAGAGAAAGATGGGAGATAGGAAATAAACTGAGTATCAGAGACAACACGCTTTGTAAACTTAGGGCTCCACGTCTCCACAAGTTAAAAAGAGAGGCAGCTAAATGGAGAAGTGGTCAAGGTTTTCAGAGTGGAGAAGTCATAGTGGAAGCAAAAGGTATGAGATGTGATTTTCATAGACTCAAGTCGCATAACTAAGATGGCTGGGGTAAAGTGGAATTGAAGAGAGGTTCATTTTGAGAACAAGAAGGTGTGAGACTGGACACTAGACTAGGCATCCATCTAAAGACCAAAGACACCCAAGAAGATACAGGACATAGGATGGAGGTGAAGACAGCGAGCTAGTAGGGAAGAGGCCAGACACAGAGTGTTAAGTGGGGAAAGGGAAAGGAAGACTATCTGGGCCAAAAATATGAATCTCAGAGAAATAGGAGTTTTTGCAGGCAAATCTGATTTAAAAAATTCTTTTATCCTAAAGGTAGAAGCAGAATTTTTAAGCTTTTATCCTGAATCTCAAACATGACATTCAATGACATAATCCTAGACAGTTAAATTTTATGAACATGTCATAAATCCATTAAAGTGCTGCTTATATTAGTGTTTATAATTAAATCATATAAAACTTGTGTTACTAATTATCTGAGGCTTTATTCAAAGATAGTTTTCTTTACATACAGGCACTAGTTCTGTTAAATCTAAATTTAAAAAGTAGAATATACTTTGTATTCACTATACATTGTATCCACTAAGTACAAGTGAAATATGGACCCTTGGAGCTTTTTGTTTCTTCAACAAAACAACCTCTTTCACCAATCTTTCTGATGTGACCTGCCCTTCTAAGAGACAACTAACAGAGTTAAAGTCATGGAAACGGCAATACTACTGTTCAATAAGCTCAAACAAGTGACAAATTGACTCATTCAATAAGGGAATTTGACAAGTCATCAATTCACAACAAAGTGGCAGGATAAGATTATTACCAGAGTCTGCAGGCAGCTTAGGTCCCAGAACAAATATTTAAGTGTCTCCCATTTACCCAGCTGTCTTGTTTCAATGCTAAGACTGAACAGGCAAGGTCAGATTTGCTCTCTGGTATTAGGTACCATTAGGTACCATTAGAGTAGAAGGGGAAAGCAAACAGAGGGGATGATCACACTTGCTGAGTCTCGATAGTAACACCATGCATTTATGTTGAACTAAGACATTCCAGTGAAAAATTCTCAACCAAATGAAAGTGCATGCATGCCTCCATTTTGGAGGGAGATAGCTTAACCTAAAGCCTCTCAGAGAGAGGCTAGCTCTCTAGTTTTCAGAGAGTTAGTTCCTTATCTCAGGGCTTGGACCTCTGAGTCAATAACAGTGAATACTGAAGGGCAAACAGAACCACCATGGAGTTTTCTATCTAGAAAAGGACTTCTTTATTGTAGCCTTTTCACATCATCAAGGATATAAAAATGAGACACAGAAATCTTCTAGTAGCTTGCCTAAGATGGTTATGTATACTAGCTAGAGAGAACCCTTGTCTCCTGATGCCTTCCAAAACACCAGAGATCAAAAGTAAATTTCTTTTAACGTATAAACGTCAGAAAAATCTGTAGTACTGTTTCCAGTGTCCTCTGGATACAGAAGCAAGATAACTTAAATTGGAATTCAAGGCCTACCTCAAGTTCTGAGAACTGCCAATAACTTGACAAATTTAAAACCATGCATCTCCATCTAGGCTCTCACAAAGATCAGGCACCTGACTGGATGTGGGTTTGTATGAATGAGTCTGCTGTGCCAGTTCACCTTAATAGTCTTTTGACACCTGTTCTGCTACCTATGGGGTAAAATAAAAGCTTTTTGTTTGGTACGACTTGTCTTCCATGTAGGGCAATTGTGCGCCTTAAGAAAGACTTGTGCACTTTGTCACAGCTTAGTTTTTTAAATTGTTGAATAAAAATTGAAACAAAATCCTGACTTTCAGAGCAAGTAGTTCCCTAAAAATACATATTTGGAGGCACAGAACATCTCACTGATGCCTAGCAAGCAGGTAGTACTACAGCTTGAGAATTAGCACTTTTCCGTTAGAATGATTCAAGTTAAAACTCCCCACACTCATCCCACACTCTGCCCCAAGAATAAAACTTAGCTACTTCAATAGAGAATGACATGATTACCTGAAGGTGCTGGATTCTGCTGTGGCTAATGTAGAGTCTCTTGGTGGTGGAAGGAATGCCTGGTGGGACTTCCATGAGCCTGTAGCACTGTACAGACTGCATAGAATCACAGCTGCATCGTCCTGGACAGTTAGCACTGAGGCCATTGCCAAGAGAGAGCCAAAAAAGAAAAGCCCAAAGCAGATGCATCGTCCAACACAGAGGTTTGCAGGTAGCAAGCAACTGTTTAGTGGCACCTTACTTTTTATACCATGGACTCTGATAACAGAATCTTTCGAATGTGTACTCTCCGTGTGAGAAGACAGGGGGTAGGGGGGAACTCCATTTGCTCCATTTGTCTGGGTTAGCAATCATTACAAAGAGGAAAGGCGTAAACATTGATAAGCTCCCTTAATATCTCTAGGTGAACAAAACCCTATGTTATTTATGGCTTGTAAGTCTAAACTGCAAACACTTCTATTATCTGTAGTTTCCTCAGTTTTGTTAAACGTGACACTAAGGAATTAGTGGAAAAAGACAAAGAGCTGTTTTATAGTGGGCCATAAATCCTTTGCATTTTCTGTGACCCTATATTAAAACCATTTTTGCAGGATCTAAGCAAGCAGGTGTTTTCTTCTCACATTAATTATTTAGGGGAAATGACAGGTTCGCTATTTGTTACTGTTTTGGTGACGTTTTATTGCTAGATGAAACAATGGGTCGCAATGAGAAATATTTAGAGCCACAGATAAGGAGCTTAGTTTATCTATCTCTTAATACACCCAAACACAATGCTTTGGGAAAATAATCTTTCTCATTCAAAAATATTAAGTCTATTAAAACGAAACACTTAGTGACTCCATTTAACTTCCCGTAATGATGGTACAGCGGCTCTTTATTTTTTTCACAGAGATGCTGATTGTGAAATCTTGTGAAGCTGTAAATGTACAGGATCATCTTATACAGGGTGGTTGTCTGTCGTGGCTTTTTGTCCTGCACGGGCATCTGTGCTGGGGTCTTTGGAAGTGTTTGACAGCTAACTGAGCTCTGTCATGCTGCTGAACCTCTACAAGGGCCCCAAAGCAAGCCTTACTGTAGAAAAGCTCCTCCTGCAACCCTCAGCTCATTTGATGCAATTTCCATTTGAATCCAGTTTAGTTGACTTAATAACCAACTGATTTGATTTTCAGGGTATTGGTACTATGTGTTTTTTCTGACTTGTTTGTCTATTTGCTAGGTTTTATTTTATCAAAGACAAAGGATGAGAAAATATTTTCCTGATTATTATGCCTTGAAATACCTTATTGCTTTTGTCTAATAATAGTTACTTTTTAGGGTTTCAAAGCAAAAAGTCTATAACTGATTTTAATAATCTGGAAAGAAATAAAAAAGGGCTCTTTGGGCAAAGGCAGTTTCCTATAACCCAGATGATCTGAGTTCAATACCTGAGACCCATAGGTGAGAACTGACTTTCAAAAGCTGTCGTCTGACCTCCAAGTGCCCTCCCTCACCCCTTTCCCTCCCCTCTCCCCTTCTTTCACACACACAGGAAAACGTAATAAAACTTTAAGAAAGAAAGATAGCAAGGCAGCGGGGCAGTCAGCTTTAGTCATATCACAAAGTTAAACATTATTTTTCTAGCCTTTTTCTATGCTTAGGCTTTGAAAAGACAAGAGAAATGCTCACTGCACATTTTATATGCATCTGGATGTTGCTAAACAGATGACTTTAAGTTACTTTTATGTTTTGTAGTATCTAATCTGGAAGTTAAAGGCTCCTTTCGGTATTTATTGTGCTATGAATTAGCTGTAGGCTTGGTATGGTGAAGCACCATAATCTCAATTCAGGAGACTGAGGCAGGAGGATTGTGAGTTCTAGGGAAATCTATTCCATATAGAAAGACCCTGGTCAAAAAGAAATAGCCACAGGAAGTCCCCTGTTGCTCAGCAGCTTTCTACTGACATCCGTAGCTTCTGCATGATGACCAAGGACTAGCCATATAAGGCTCAGGTTTCTAGTCACTGAACTTGAGTGCCTGAGACCAAGAATAAGGCACGCGGTTCATTCCGACACTTCTGATGTTTTTACCAGGCTTCCTGGGGGGAAGGAAACACAGATAAAGGAATATGATGTCTTTCTCAAGCATGGAAACACAATGATTTACCCAACGGCTCTATTCAACATGTAGACTAAAATCTAGGTCTAATCTTTTTGGCACAGCAAACAACAGTCTCAAGAAACTAATCATCTCTGGATTTGAAATGGACTTGGACTAGGTTTCGGTTCAGCTTTTCAAACCAAGCTCCTTCCTGACTTATCTTTGCTCTCCTCCACAGAAAGTATTTTTCTTTTACTTTCCATCTACTTTCTTTCCATTTTGCTTAAGTGTTTGCAGAGCAGCTTGCAACTAAATTCATGGTTGTTTCCAAGTCACCTAGTGGCCTGAGCAGTGAGTTACAGACTCACAGAGTCACAGTGCTTAGTGGCCAGTCCCCAAGTCCAGTCAGTGCCTCGCCCTCCAGTTTTCCGTGGATAGGCCCAGTAGTCACCTATGTATCTTCAGATCAGTCTTCCACCTCGGATGATCAAAGCAAACTCAGGAGCTGACACAGACCCTACACCCTGACCTTTCTCCTTGATCACAGCTTTTTCAGCAAGGAATAATTCCCTTCCCTTTTTGTCTCATCTGCATCAGTTGTGACTTCTCATGAGTGTTTACAGGAGATGGTGCTATGGATGCATGGAACGTCCCAAGCCATCAGTCACCACATCACTGCAGCTGAGGGAGTTCTTTTGCTGCATGAAATGGCCATGTTCACATCGCAGACGAGAATCTATGTACAAAAGATGCCTCTGTGAAGGATTGCTGGTCCATCTTGGGACCTGTCACTACTAGAAGACATGTGTCATGGAAAGTTGCTTGAATAAGGTTAATGAAGGGCCTAGGAATGAAGCTACCAGCAATAGGAATGGCTCTGGTGGCAGTTAGTAAATTTCCATAAAGCTCACGGAAATTTATCCTAGAAGAGATGAGCCTGACACTGGCAGAGTTCTCATTGGCAACAATGGTTTGAGCATCCAGCAGGAGCAGCAGCAGCTTCTCCCAGGTCCTATTCAGATTTCTGATGTAGGTACCATCACTTCTCCTTTATAGATGTGATGCTCTATGTGGAAATCAAGGTAGGTGCCACTTAAGTAGGTTCCTGCTGCAAGGAATTCCTCCTCGTTGGTTTCCAGGATTTCAAGGGCTCCAGGAATGGTGTGAAAGTTTTACTTAAGTTATGACCAGAATCAAGAACAGTAGCATATGGGCCTTTCCTGTGACAGCCTGCAAGTAAAACATTTCTGATTGTCATGAAACTATAGGGGAAGAGAGAGTGTTATTGGCTTCCAGTGGTAACAGAACGAGATGCTCCTACTAAACACCTTACAGGGACAAGTGTCACCCATGGGAAGGAATTTTTACAGTCCAGAATGTCAATATTGCCATTGTTGAAAAAAAAAAAACTACAGGAAATTCAAATGAATATTGACTTTTACTGATTTATTAAAAATTAAGGATCAAAAATAATTGGCCTGTACTCTGAAATTATATTTTTGGAGCCATTATCACCAAAGGCACCATGAAGAACTCTGTAGAAATTGCTTTTAAATGAGTGTTCCTGATGTGTTAAATGGAGGATTTAACTCCTGCTTCTGACATTTTGATGAATTTTAATCAGTGTCACAGGATGTCCGCATGAGAAGAAAGTTAGAGATAATATTCTCAATAACCTCTTCCCTACTATCCATAGAAAACTGAAGTCCAGAAAAGAAATTGATTTACTAAATCAGGCCTGTTCTGGCTCATGGTCTGACCAAAAACTGACTAGCTAAGCAGTTAACAGAAAGCTTTTCAAGAATAAAAACACATAGACTTCTTAGGTTAAAAAAATACTTTAAGGATTTTTTAAATGTATACACAATTCTTTCAACATTGTTTATTCTGAAACATGTTGAATGCAAGGTGTTAAAGTACAACAAAAAAAATGCCTCATTTTTATTTTTATTTTTGATTTGTTTTCTCCTATAAAATGAAGATAGCTGGGAATAGTGGTACATACTTACAGTTCCAGCACTTAAGAGGCTGAGGCAGAATAGTGAACATGGCTATAAAACAAGTCTCATAAATAGTTCTGTCAACGCATTCTTGTAGTCTAAAAATTGCAGTACAAAGAAAAGAAAATGTATTTAGAAATGTACTCCTTGCGGAGGGTCTTAAAGAAGTAATCGTTAGAAACAAAATGAAGAAGGTTAAGGGGGGGAGTCTGTGTTTGATCTGTGAAGATGACAATCTGGAAGTAAATAGTAGGTTGACAGGGAATAAAGAGAACGAATCAATGGCCGGTAAATGCTGATAGCCATTGATAGATAGTGATCTTAGATAATGAACTGTGGGGGAAGGTAAATGAAGAGTGTGGATTAGGTTTAAAGACTAACTTAAAGTTAGTCTTAACAGTGCAAAGGGATACAGATACAGATATGGGAACCGAAAACCTTTGTCATGCGGTTAAGTCTGTAACACCATGTAAAATATAGCATCTGAGACCCTTTAATTGTGAAACAGGGGAAACAATTTTTAAACCTTAAGATTATCCTGGACATAATAAACAAGACAGAATATTGCTAAATAAACCTAAAATTTAAAGACTAATGTGTATTTTAGAAATATGTGTACCCCTTAGACAGTATAAAAATCTATTTCAATATTCTTTATTGCATGGATCAAAGGTATTTGAAAAGCAACTGCCTTCAGAATTCCCTAGGTAAATAATGGCCTATCTTAGCCATCAAAGTCATCCACAGTTACAGCAATCCTCCCCTAGCCCATAGAATTTGAGATTTTTCTTTTAAAATTTTGTGTGTGCACATGTGTGTATGAAAGAACACATGTTCATATAAAGAAAGAGGCCAGAGGGTGACCTTACGTGTCTATTGTAATTCTACAATTTAGTTTTAGAAGCAAGGTCTCTCACTGAAACTGGATCTCATTGATTCAGATGGATGGGCTGACCAGCAAGACTCCAGAACCCTCCTGTCGTCTGCCTCAAAGCACTGAGATCATAAGTGCACACCATCACATATGGTTTCTCTTATGAGGGTGCTAAGTGTCCCAACCCAGTCCTTCATTCTTGGACACTAGCACTTTATTTGCTGAGTCATTCCCAGGCCAGTGCCTAGACTTCAATATAAGCAGGTTGTAGCTTAGGGCTTACATCCTAAGGAGTTTCATATGGCTACCACAGAGAACTATAGCAGATACTTGTAGAAGCCTAAGTGGGAATGGAATCCATAGCTTCACATAAGAAAGAGAGAGGCAGATGGCTGAGCTAATCCTAAGTCACTCCACTAAAATTCTCACATTTTTAGAATAAGACAACAAGCGGTTTCTCCATTTATATTAAAAGAAACAGAGGAAAAATGAGTCTAAATAAGTCACCTAAAATGCTCAAATTTACTTCCTTCAAATAAATTTCTCAAATTTATAAATTGTAGCAATTTTATGTAATAAATATAGTTACTATAAAATAAGTACAATATTCTGAGGCTTCCCCCCACATTGTTAAACAGAAATAGCAATAGACTTTCCTGGCATTTCTTAACTCATCATACAACTGTTTAAAACTATCCAGAGAACTTACTCTCTTTTCTTACTCCTGGCAGGGCTACAGGAAATTAGTGGGAACTTGACATTTAGTATAAAGCTTGGAACAGAGCAGAGCTTAAAACTTGTAGTCTCATTAGCCTATACAAGGCAGGGTTTCCATAGTTCCCAGTGTCATGACGGTTGGTGGTGCACTAGAGGAATCTGCACAATCCAGTAACTTCACAGCTACCAATTAATTACCAAAGGACACACCAGCATCTTCTCTCTTTCCTGGTTTCCTCAGGCTTCACTCAGTCTTTAGTGGTAAAATTCAATATGAACAAGACAAGATTGTCAAGCTGAATGTCTGAATGCCAGTCGTTGAGAGGTAGGGACAAATGATTGTAAGAAGTTTTAGGCCACCCTGGTCAATACAACAAGATCCAGGCCAGCCAGAGATACACAGCAAGACCCGGCCTCAAAGGCAACAATGACAAAATACAGTGAGACTGGTTTTAGTTGTATTATTTTATTTTAAATCACACAAGCATGATTTATGGGTTGGAAGTATCTCCCAATCCAACATTCATTCTTTTTTAAAGCCATGTGAAAACAAGTGTCACAATACAAAACATCCAAGACCAAATTCCAGCAAAGAGAAAGCAACAAATGCAGATGGAGCACACCGTCAACAGATGGCAGCACTTGACCACTGAGCCTCTTTCTCCACAGTCTTCCTTTCTTTCTTTTCTTTCTTTTTCTTTCTTTCTTCTTTTTTCTTTCTTTCTTTCTTTCTTTCTTTCTTTCTTCTTTCTTTCTTTTTTCTTTCTTTTTTAAGACCAAGACAATTTTCATTTAATCTTTTAAATCACGTGAACAGTATAACTTTGAAAGCCACTAAAATGTTTTTGGCTTTTAAGACAGAGTCTTCAGTACCCAAGAGGATGTGGCCAAGATGACCTTAACTCTACTCTCCTGTTTCCACCCCTCAATTCTGGGCTTCTTTATAGTATTTTCATCTGACAATGGGAGATATATTTTCTTTTCTTTTTTTAGCATCTTTTTTATTGGTTATTTTATTTACTTACATTTCAAATGTTGTCCCCTTTCCTGGTTTCCACTCTGAAAACCCCCTATCCCATTCCCCTCCCCTTCCTCTATGAGGGTGCTCCCCATCCACCCACCTACTCCTGCCCCACTACCCTGGCAACCCCCTATGCTGGGTCATAGAGCCTCCACAGGACCAACGGGCTTCCCTTCCATTGATGCCAGATAAGGCCATCCTCTGCTACATAAGCAGCTGGAGCCATGGGTCCCCCGATGTGTACTCTGTGGTTAGTGGTTTAGTCCCTGGGAACTCTGGGGGTTCGGTTAGTTGATATTGTTGTTCTTCCTATGGGGTTGCAATCCCCTTCCACTTTCATGTTCTATTGAGACTTCTACATCTGCCAAATTCCAGATTAAGGTGGGCAAAATGTTCTATTAGGAAACCTCATGTGCATTTAAAGTTATCACTGAACACCAAGATAATGAGCCCATAGGATGTGACAGCTGCTACGTAATATAATAATGGGAAGGAACCATGTGACATGAAACTAACCTGAGACATTCAAGGTATGACATGGCACGACTTGAAGTTGTAAAGGCTGTAACAAAAATGAAGCTGGGCTCTTTCATGCTGAAAATTAGGATATTCACCAGCCATAAGAACAATGTAGGTCACATAAACACAAAATATACTTCAGAGTCTCTCCCATAATTAGTAGTAAGTTTGATATTTTAAAGAAATGTAATTTGCACTTGTGTGATTTTTCTAAAAGGTGTTACAATGGGATATGCATTTTTACACGTTGTTATAGTTTTGTATGTATACACCTAGGAAATATTGTCTCAAAAAGCTTTTAGGGAGCCAATCAGTGGCGTACTGCTGCAGTTGCTGCACTCTCGAGTCCGAGGTGGCCGTCTGTCTCTCCTGACCAATTCGAATCCCGCCTGTGCTTGCTCACAGGGGGGAAAAAACAGCTTTTAGGGAAGAACTGCTAATTTTTCATACTAGAAGCATGAAATGGATTCCTTAGTCTTCTGTATCCTATAGCTTATGCCAAAGACTAGTAAGAAAGACCTTCATTGTAATGTCTGCTGTGTGGCATTACAAAATGCTTAATCTGTCTACAATATACTTATAAAAGAGTAATTATGGAGGGGGGGGAAAGGGGTAAGGGGGAACATCTGAAATGTAAATAAAATTTCCAATAAAAAAAGAGAATTATATTTACTGCAGGTGTTTTGAGAATCAAAGAAAAAACCCTATACATAGAACATTCTTTTTAAAAAAGGTTCATTTATTTAATGTATATGAGTATACTGTAGCTGTCTTCAGACACACCAAAAAAAGCATCAGTTCCATTACAGACAGTTGTGAACCACATGTGGTTGCTGGGAATTGAACTTAGGATCTCTGGAAGTCAGTACTCTTAACTACTGAGCCATCTCTGCAGTCCAGAACATTCTTTTTTTTTTTAACAGATTATTTGTTTTTGTTTTTGTTTTTTTGAGACAGGGTTTCTCTGTGTAGCCCTGGCTGTCCTGGAACTCAGTCTGTAGACCAGGCTGGCCTCGAACTCAGAAATCTGCCTGCCTCTGCCTCCCAAGTGCTGGGATTAAAGGCGTGCGCCACCACCACCCACCTAGTCCAGAACATTCTTAATAGAAAGCTATTGTTATTGTTTTACGTATTTCCTCATTCTCACACAGTAATTTTTATTTATTTACTTCATGTTCCTCAGGGGTTGGGGGAAGTATCACTAGAGAAAATGGCCTGGAGTTTCCTCAATGTTCTTGCAAATACTGTATACAGAAATATAACAGACTGGCATGAGGGGTGGCAGGCAAGGAGGCTGGAGAGAGAAGGAGGCTGGAGAGAGAGCTTAACAGATAAGAGCATTTGGCTGAAGAGGAGTTTCTGCCCAGGACTCAAATGGTGGCTAACTGTATCTATGACTCCAGTTTCGAGGATCTGGTACTCTGTTCTGACCTTTGTGTGGTGGGCCATGCATGCATGTGGTACACAGACATACACATACATTTGGGCAAACACACATATATATATACACACACATACATCTAGGCCAAACACCCATCAAGACTCTTTTTCATTGGGCAAAATGTTCTATTAGAAAATCTCATGAACATTTAAAGTCATCACTGAATACCAAAATAATGAGCATACCGGATGTGGCAACTGCTGAGTAGTCTAATAATGGGATATGTGTGTGTGTGTGTGTAGGTATAGATATAGAAATTATTTATATTTATATCTAAAATAAAATACAACCAGTTATTGGAAGAGGATGTTTTATACTATTGTGTACTAAACCTAAGAGACGGTCTCTGACTAAACTCAAAGGAAGAATTGCATGGTTAGTTTTACTTGACTAAGTTTGCACAAGTCATTAATAGTTTTTGCTTGATGGTAACCAGTCTTGCATTGGAGTAACCAGAGTGCAAACTAAATTTGTTTCGTAATTCTTATTGGTACCGCTTTGATGAGAGGCACACAGTGCCATGCAGATTTTGACTGATGATTAGAAAGGTCGGTCCCAAGAACAACTTCTGAAAGATTCTGAACTAATTTTCCAAATACTCCGTAGGCGAGGCAGGAGGCACAATTCCTACCTGCCTACTCTAATTAGTCTGGCTTCTCCTTTCCCTTCCGGACTGTCTACTGTTGGATTAGACAGGGTGGAGTTGGAGAAGTGGAAGAGATGAGAGGCAGGAAGCAAAGAAAGCTCTTGCTAAATGCCCCCAAATGCACGCAACACTGGAATTAAGTCTTGAGAGCCTCACTGGCTTACTAGCTCGGCTTAGATGAGGTCGTTTCATTTTATGTCCTTAGTGCCTCAACCGGGACGTGTATTCAATGTTTATGAACACATGAAAATAACATGAGAACGGCACTATACTAGTTTATAAAGTGATGACAACATTCCAAGTGGTTGCTCTAGAAATATATGATCTGTGATGTAGTAAGATGAGTGCTATGTGCCAAGTATTAACACTTTCGCTTTACCTTAATTGCCAAGTGAAGTAAACTTTGAAAAGGAGGTTCCCAAGCAAGGTAACACCACTAAGGTGGGGTAACTAGTATGTCATTATGTGTAGGCCTTGAACCCAGGCTTGTCAATCAAACAAGGAAGAGCCATTGATTCAACAAAACTTGGTCAGTAGCTTCCACCGGCAGCTTCTGGCTGGAATGCACCGTCCGGTTTACCGAGAACAGCCAGTGTCCACACCCATCCCGCCCTAAGGAAGAGCTGGAAATCCGAAGGGAAAACGTGGCTATTGCGCATGCACACAGGGCCCTCCCCCGCTCCCACCAGAGCCCCTTGACGCTCCCGCAGCAATTATGCCAGACGTCTGTGGACCGGCTCCCGCCCACTGTGAAGCCAAACTGGCGGAAGCCAGTCCCCTCTGCGACGTGGAACCTTTCCCTTTCCTTCCTCCGGTCTTTCCCACTTGCAAGTGGCTACCTCACCCCTCTGTTTCTCAGGGTTTTTGCCAGTCCTCAAAATGTCCGCAGACAGGCTTGTGGAGGCGGGGACTTTTCATTGGCCAAGCTCTCGTACGGCCCCGCCCACTTTCTCCCTCTGGGTTGCGCCTGCTTTGGGCTCCGCTACGCATGCGCGGCGGGGGCGGGTCGGCTTGCGGGCGGGTCTTCCGTGTGTCGCCGTCGCTGCTTCAGCCGCGCTACCTTTGCTGCTCTGGAGCTGCGCCGCCGGCGTTGGCGGCGCGAGGGAAGGGAGGGGACCGGCGGGGCGTGTGTGTGCGCGCACGAGGGGCGCCGCGGTGCTAGCAGTTCCCCTCGCGCGGGGCGGGCGGCCAAGGTGAGCAGCAGTCGGCGAGGCCCTGGACGGCGCCATGTCGGCGGGCGGCCCATGCCCGGCGGGAGCCGGCGGCGGCCCAGGGGCGCCTCCTGCCCTGTGGGGGTCTCCCCTGGCGGGGTGTCCATGTTCCGGTGGCTTGAGGTGCTGGAGAAGGAGTTCGACAAGGCCTTCGTGGATGTGGATCTGCTTCTGGGCGAGATCGATCCGGACCAGGCGGACATCACTTATGAGGGCGTCAGAAGATGACCAGCCTTAGCTCCTGCTTTGCGCAGCTTTGCCACAAAGCCCAGACTGTGTCCCAGATCAACCACAAGCTTGAGGTGAGCCTAAGGGGCTGGCAGCAATGGCATTCAACCCCAGGCTGTCCGAGGGCGTTAGATCTCTTTTAACGCACTAGGAAAATGATCTTTAAAAACCTACCATTGGACACCTCAGCTTCGAATGTGATGGGGAGGGCGTTTTATAGTGAGTGAAGCCTAGGAGTGCGGAGCGGGTGGGGGAGGAAAAGGATGGAGACCGACGTGTGGGTCTCCCGATGTCCTGTCATCCACCTCCTGGCATCTCATGAAGTGGGGACAGGAGCTAATCACACTACTTGCCTTGTAGGTGTATCTTTAAAGATATTAGCAAGATCTTCTGTTGGGGAATACCTCAGATCCTCTTCTGCTTTGATAATGACACGGTAGACTGATTTTCAGACAGATGCACCTCTAATTATTTTCATCCAATAGCCCAGATCTACTCGTGCCTGTACTAGAAACTCCATGAACTTAGGGGAATCCATCAAAGCTTAGGGAATGTAATGGAATTATAATGTCCTATCTTCCTTCTCGTTTACATCCACAGTTTGGCAGATCTTACGGGCAGCTATGTCTTTAGAGCTCTCTGTCAATATTCAAGTGACTTCTAGCATTAAGACGGTATGTGTTTGTACTTTACAGTATTTCCCTAATTTCAGACCTTTGAGACTATGTAAAGACAATCCTTTGCTTTGGTCTGTCATCAGAGTGAAGGGAGTGTGATTGCAAACTGAAATTCCAAACCTCCCATTTTGTGTGGAAAATTAAACTAGGCCAGTATTACAAGGTTTAGAAATCATGGTGTACTAACATTATATAGAAAGCATTTTAGAAATAGACAATTTAAATAGAGATTAGGTCTTTCATTTTAAAAAGGATGTAAAAAAAAAAAATTGAGCACTATGTGTGATGTGTGAAGTTCTTTGTGCCTTAGCTTTCCTAAGAGCTCCTCATGACTGTTAACTGTAATAATGATAGTGCTAGTTGTGTATAGATTAATGTGTATGCTAGACTGCTTTCCTGTCCTTGCTTAGTGCGAAGCAGTCTTTCATATTCGTTAGCCATGAAAAACATTTGCCACTAATAACACCTTACATATTCAGGATGTTATGGTTTCTTTTTGGAAACAGTGGGATGAAAGTTCTTATGTAAAAGCATTAAGTTTAGATAAGACTGTCTCTTGATCTTTTTTCAATGAATGGTAATTTCTAAAGCTGAGTTTTCAGGTAGTATTTAGTGGCTTTTAGAATAGTATTTTAGCTTTAAAGATCAAAGATTAAGAGTAGGTTTTGCCAAATAACGTACATACCATCTACATATTTAACCATATACTGAAGATAAATGGCTTTTAAAAATAAAATAATTTTAACTTTTTTTTTTAAGTAACCTAAGGAAGCAACACAATAGTACTTTCTGATGTTAGCAATAAAGTCTGATTTTGGGGAAAAAAAGGATTTTTTTCTATGAATCGAAGGTACTGGGTTTTTTAAATTTTTAAATATTTTTTAAAAACATTTCTCTAATAGACTGTGCATGAAATAACTGATGTGGTTTTCAGAAACTATACTTACATATTCTAAGTCCATGTCCCATCTTAGGAAGTAGCATTATTTCGTAAAGAATGCTAGCATATCACAGTGTGACTGTGTTTTTCACTGTGAATGCAACTCTTGATTTAGAGACCTTAGAAAATGATGACAGGATAATTTGGGTTTTGCTTCATATATGTATGTTTGTTTATATATATATATATATATATATATAATATATATATTATTTCAACTATACATGATTCACCTATGTCAATTTTTTTATACATAAACATTTTACATAGTTTTCATAGAATAACTGTGTACTGCTGTGAAAAGACTTATGGCTAGTCACAACTTTCAAAGTAGACCTAGTATGCTACATACAGAATCTCAGGCGATGTTCTGTAAACTGTTGACAATCTACTGAGAGTCTCAGTATTGAAATCTTATAAGAGATTTTTGTGCTTTCTTACTCTGTTTTAATTTTGTCTCAATAAGCAAGTAAACCAGGTCTGCTGACTGTTCTTTAAGGATGTTGAAGTTGTATATGATGCTGCTTATTGTGTAATAAACAAATGTATGCCTACTTGTTTGGGAGATTAGTACTCAAACCATCTTATAATACAATGTTTTTATATTCTCAAGACATGGATAACTCCAATGTGGGTAATTTATATCTGTAATCTCAGATGGTGGAGGCAGGAGGATCAGAAGTTTAAGGCCAGTCTGGGCCACATGAAACCCTGTCTCAAGAAAACAGGTATAAATAAATGAATAAAACAAAAACCCAGACAAATGGAACTTGTGTATCCTTCCAAGATGCCACATTCTTCTGTTTAAATTTAATACCTGTCCTGTTTTTTAGGTAATGCTACATCAAATTAATCTAGTAGTTGGGAAAACACTTTTACTGAAAAAAAATCATTAGTTCCCTTTAAAATTAAATACAAATGTCATCTACATAGCAGCGTTTGCCATATGTTATATTTGACAAGAGATGTATATAAAGGGCTGCGACTGAACAAAAAAAAACAGACTATTTTGAGGTGGCTCTGTTTCATATAAATCTCTCAAACTGTGTACCTGCCGGGGAGTTCCTGCTGTGATGAGACAGTTGAGGCCCAGCTAGAATCGCCGGTAAAATAAGAGTAACAATGGCAGTAACAGCCATAGAGAAGCAAAGGCCATGAGCCAGTGCCTTAAAATAACTCACCTCTGTTTTGGAATGTGTGCTGTTTGTTTGCTCCTTTTAAGAAATAATAGCAAAACAATATACCTAGACTGGACATGGTGATCCTTGCCTATAATCCCAACACCATGGAAGTGGAGAGGATCAAAGGCACCCTCAGCTATACACTGAATTCAGGGCCATCCTGGGCTACATGACACCCTGTTTCCAAAATCAAAAATACACCTTCTATTACATGTCTTTCTTCCACAGTAGCTGAACTAGTTAATGTCTCTTTGAAGTGATTTGTTGTTCAAATCATTACTAGAGAAGTATTAGGCCTTGGTCAAAAGCTATGTTAATATTAAATTGATGATATACTTGTTTTGTGCAGCTTTAAGTTCGTACTGTTTTATTTATTTGTTTGTTGATTGGTGTGTGGGTGTGTGTGTAAAGGAGACAGTTCAACATCACGTATCTCCCTCCTGTTTTGAGATAGGATCTCTCAGTGAACCTGGAGCTTACCAATTTGGATACACTGTGCTTGGAAGCACATGGCAAGCCCCTGGCATGTCTGTCTCACTTCCCAGTCCTGGGTTACAGATGCCTTTCCATGGCTGCTTTTTATGTGGTACTGGGATCTGAACCCCAATCCACATATTTGCATGGCAACCATTTTATCAACTGAACCATCTCCCCAGCTCCATTATTTTTACTTGTGAAACAGGATCTCTTGTCATTGCTGCCTCCATCTCTGCTCCTCCTACCTCCATCTCCCTGAAGGAATTACTCTTAACCCAAGACGTAGTGGACAAATAGAAATTAAGCTAAAAGATACAGAAATATTATTTCACATTATATAAAACAGATGCACTAGGAAGTGGAAAGTATGGTGATGGGTGAGAGCTCATGGTGCATTTGAAAATCTGGGGAAGAGTTGAAGGCACACAAGAAGTGAAATGCCAGATAAGTGTGTATTGGTAGGTGGGAACCAGGCTTGCCTTGTTGCATAGGCTGTGCCATAGACTTGTTTTATCATAACAGGAGCAAGCATTTTTAAACTCGATGAGTGTCTCAGATACGAGGTTAGAATAGACTTTCCTGGTTATAATATCCAGGTTTTACTATAATAGGCTCTCCTGGCAGAAAGTTTGAGGAAATAAGAGTGAATGCAAGAAACTCTTCAGGAGTTTCAAAGTATATATGTGACATTATGGTAGTAGAAGTGATGTAGATAGAGAAAAGTGTTCAGAGTAAGAGAACCTTGAAAGGTACAATTCAACGGAGTCCAGAGATGGATTAGAGTGAGGGAGGATGAAGAAATTTAGGACAGCTCTGTGGTGCATTGCTCTTGTGTAGCAGGCTGTCTGGACAGATGCATATGTGACATTATTACAATAATGATGTATAGCTAACCTTATTGATCAGTTACTATGGATTAGTCTCTTTCCTAAATGTGTTTGTTTGCTTTTTACATATTCATTCATTTTCATAGCAGTTCCTTAAGAAAGTTTATAGTTACAGTTTTTCTTATATTATAGAAAAGATGTAAGAGGCCCACACTAAGCTAAAGAAATCATTCTGTATAAACAAATTTATGTTAGGAGGGGGATTGGGAAGACAGATTGAGAAGCATCTAGAAGAAATGGAATACATAACTTAGAAAGAAAACGGTAGGCTTCAGGGGAGATATTACTTACTTCATTGTGTTTTTCAATGAAAAAATAAACTTGAACATGTTTATATTTAAGGAAAAAGCTAATACTGTGGGCTAATATTAAGACGGCTAATATTAAGATGCTGGGTACAGATAAGACACAAAGAACTGTCACAGTAAGTAACTTTGCACTGTTTATATAGCAGGAGTGAAAGGTGACAGGAATAGATGAGGTGAGGGGGTTGCCAGGATTCTGTGAGATTTTCTTTCACCTTTTTTCTCTAAAATAGGAGCTCAGGTCAGTTGCTGAAATAAGAGAAGGACTTGAAGAGAGTGGAAGAGATTGTTGTAGACATACATCAGGGGAAAGTCCCATTGGCCAGAGAGATGAACTGCCAGGCAGTAACGGACCTAGTTAGTGCTGTTTGACAGCCAGTGTGACACATTCATCCAAGTAATACTTAGATTCATCCAGTGCTGTAGCAAAGAATTTTGTTAGATGGGCGAGGAAGTTATTGAAATGAAAGTAGTAATGGTGAAGAAATGGAGGCTTTTAAGGTGAAGGAGGTGTAGACAGAGGAGCTGATCTTACGCAGACACAGTGGCCAAGACAGAGACAGGAAGGTGGGATCACATTTCTGGTAGGAAAATGAATTTGTTGGTGTTGTAATCATTAAATCAACCCCAGCCCCAGTTCATGTTCACCAAAGTGAGAAATAGTGACGTCCAAATTGAGTAAAATCCACATTCCTTATTTAGGACCGATAAGCTCTGTAGGATCTGACCTCTGAAAGACGAATCTCGCCATTCTTGATTTTTATTCTTTATGGCCCAGATGTAGATAGACCTTTCGAAAGCACTGACAGTATTCTCAACTTTTTTAGGACCCTGGCACTTAAATTTTGGGGAAACAAGAGACCTTGATCTCTCTTTCTTTCTCCCTCTCCCTCTCCCTTCCCCGACCCCCCACCCCCTGTGTGTGAGTGTGGTTTTAGAAGTTGAAACTAAAAGTTGTAAATATTATATCTATTAATTTGGGTGGGGATGGATAATAAATATTTAAATTTCAATATGTAGTCTGTGTTGGCCCCTTGGATTCTCCTGCCTCAGCCTCCCAAGTATTATGATGGCAGGCATGCAACCACATTGTTAATGTTGGTACCATCTTAAATTTAAAATAGCTTTTCCAAAATCAAATCAAATGAGTTAGCAGAGCAACATTGTTTTCTTTATTTTTCAAATCTTTTAACATCTAGCTTAATGGGTAATATTTGGATTCTCACATCTATTTCTATGTTCAGTTTTATTGTGATAGCATGTTGTTGCTAGGAAGAAAATTTGACCAGGCAGAGACCTGTAGCTTGAAGTGAGAAGATATTGATAGCTCTGTCAGATAACTGTCTTATTCTCTGGTGGTAAAAGTTGCAAGATTTACAGATGCCAGCAAATCTCTTGAGTTCCGGGCCATCATGGTCTACAAAGCAAGTCTGAGGCCCCCAACACTCTGTTGTAAAACAAACAATTTTTTTTTAAAGAGTGATAAGAGATAGTTTCTTTGGAGATCAGACTAGATGGGTGTGTTTGAGTGTGTGGCTGTAGACGTGAGATAGTTTCTTAAAGGTTGGTTGTAATGTAAAGCTAATGCAGTGGGATGAAACTTTCATACAATGGGTTTGTCTTTAAATTGTTTTATTTTTAGTGCACAAAATAATGCGTTTCCAGTATGACATTTTTCATACATATTTATCTTTGTACTTTTTTCCTCTGTTGCCTACATCTCTAGTACTTATTTCTGCCACCTGTCTACCTTCCTGCACCCTCCCCCACTGGTTTGTTAATAAATATTGGTCTGTCTAGCAGGTTGAGTAGCTCTTTATCTAGGGATGATTATGTAATATCATGCATGGATCATTTTTGAAATGGTTTGCTGGTTTTGTTTTAGCTTCTCATATATCTTAGAGGATTTTTTTTAGTATTATATTTGTTATTATTTTCCATGTCATCAAGAAAATCCTTAGGTTTGGGGAATCATTGAACTTATAGTAATGAATTTCAACTTTTGACAGGATTGCAATTTTCACTCAAAAACTCCAGTGTCATCGTTAGTAACACATACCGTCATAATCACTCTCGGGAATGTATCTACCACATTTTAATCTACTGGTTTGTCCCTTTTTTATATTTTAATTTTGAGACAGGGGCTCACTATGCAGTCCAGGCCATTCTTTAATTCATGGTCTCCTGTCTTAGTCCCTGGGTGGTGGGTTGGATGTGCAATGCCACACTCAGCCACTTGATCCTTCTCCCAAGTAAAGATGCTTTCAAAGGGAAAAAAGTCCAGTTTTTAGTCAGTTGCCTGGGTGCTTTTTCTTTGAGATAGCATATGTTGATTTACAGTAGATATGCATTGCTTCTGTTTTATCACAGACATGTACACAAAATTGAAACTTATAAGAATTAATGATTTTTTAATTATTCATAAAGTACATTATGAGGAAACTGAATGGCTGCAATGCAGAGAATAGAAAGTGCCGGTGCAGTCTGTGCCCTTCATGCATGGTCTTGTGCTCATGTGCCAGCATGGTGCTCACCAGAGCTTTTGCATGTTAGTGCAAACATCAGCCTAGTAGAAAAGCAAGCAAAGTTTTAGTACCATGAAAGTGGCTTGCACCTGTGAGAGTGTCCCATGGGACTTGAGAAGGAACTCATGCTTCAGTAATGGCTGAAACTCTTTGAAGAAAAAATAGTTATGCATTTCTATCCCACTGAGTCTTTTAATTTCTTTTGCATAGTTTTTAATTACATATAATATATGTGTAATATATATAAATAATAATGTGTTAAAATGATCTATAAAAGCCTTGAACATTTTACCTTAACTCTTAGTTTTCTTTCTTTCTTTTTTTTTTTTTTAAAAGATAGTCAGAAATGCCTCTCAGAAGATTCTCTAATACTTTTGAAAATAATGCCTGGCACTAATTAGCATACATTTCATTCTTTTAGGTCCATGCTGTGCACCAGGCCCCTATAACCTTAGGGTTATAGGCAAGAGACATGGTTTTGTTCACCTGTTTGTGTGTGTGTGTGTGTGTGTGTGTGTGTGTGTGTGTGTTTAGATCCCAGTCCTGTGTTAGGTATATCATTGGAATTCTGTGGATGTGTAATGGTGTGGAAGACTAGAAATAAAAAATCTTCTCCTATCTAGACTGCAGAACAATTTGGGAAGAAATAGTGACTAATGAAGTTAGTGGTCATTATGATTGTATAGAAAACAATTTGTATGGAGTAGATAACATTTTCTTGCAAAACTTTCCTAAGCTACATGAGCAAACTGTTTGAAGATTGACGTGAAGTAGGAAGGCTTTGAAAAATGACAGGTTTGACCACTGAATGTATTTTCAGTGTACAGTATTATATTAGGCTTGTGTTTTAGAATGAGATTCATTGATTCTTTATAATTTTGAAGAGTAGGAAAGACACACTTTGAGCATAGGGAGGAGAAAGAAAATAAAGGAAGCTCCTTTATGTAAAGGGTGAGTTAAATGATAATTTGAATAAGAAGAAAGGGGTAGAACCAAATAATCCTGCTAGTTCCATCGTCCCTTTGGCTCTTGCCACAAGTGAAAAGGCCTATGGCGAATGATTGGGCTTCTGTCAGATAGATGACAGTCCTTTATATAAGAATCGCATGGACCGGGCTGGTTGGCGACAGCCTTTAATCACAGCACTTGGAGGCAGGAGCAGCGATTTACTGAGTTTCGAGGACAGCTGGTCTACAAGTGAGTTTCCAGGACAGCCCGACTACACAGAGAAACCGTCTCAAAAAAAAAAAAAAAAGAATCGCATGGTATATCCTTTTAAAAGTACTTCTCAGGTTGGGAGACGATGACATATAGGATTACTGTGCATCTTTTAGTAGGAGAAGCAGATAATGTGTTGAAGTAATTATTTAAATTGGCCTCTGGCTCAGGCCGACAATCTAAGCTGCAGTGGCTCTGCCTAGCCTAGCCGCCATGTTTCTCAACTGAAGGCCACGTGCGTGCTGCAGCTAGAAATGTCCAACTAGAAACACCAGCCCTGCCACTCACGAGAAGTCAGCATGGGAGATGGCTCCATCTCCCACGCTGTCTCTGCAAGGCTGGGCATTGCCCAGGCCATTCCGCCATCCAGGCAGGCTCAGTAGAAAGATGAGACTCTAATGCTTAAAGATTAATAAAAGGCTTATATATTTGATAATGATCAGTAAGTAACAAGATACCCATCAATCAGAAGTGTAACCCAATACCCAACCTAGATATACCAACTACCTTTAACTGCTACAGACACGTGAACATCCACCTCCGTCTCCTCTCTTCCCTTCTCTCCTCTCTCTCTCTCTCACTCTCTCTTCTCTCTCACACACACACACACACACACATTCTCCTCTCCTCTCCTAGCTCCTCCTCTTCCTTTTCCTCCTCTCCCTACTCTCCTCTTCCTCTTCTTCCTAACTCCCCCCACCTAGCTCCTCCTACAGATAATGCATAAAGGTTTTCTTACTATTTGAGACATGTTTATTAACAGGACATTGTAATAAGTTTGTGTATGTAGTATGTGTGTGTTGTGTCTCTGTGCACACATGTGTGCGTGTATATGCAGGTGTATGCAGGTGTTTATAAACATGGAGGCCAGAGGTCAAGGTTGTCTTAGTTGGGTGTCTTAGTTGCTCTCCACTTTGTTTTTTGAGACCGGGTCTCACTGAACCTGGTGTGCACTGATTCAGTTAGGCTGGCTGAGCTACCAAGCCCCAGAGATCCTGATCCTGCTGCTCCAGCATAGAATTATGGACTCACGTTACAAAGGGAGTTCAGTGGTTAGGAATTATATCGGGGAAAAGGAATCGTATCAGTAAGGAATTGTCTTTAAAAAGATTTTACCAATTGTTTATCAAGTATCAAATAGTCAGCCATGAAAGCATACATACAAGTAAAATTGTACAGGTTTTATTTAGAAAAAAATATATGTATGTGTGTGAGTGTGCATGCGTGCATGTGCAGTACAACAGTAAATGAGAAAAGAGGCTATGAATTTGAAAGAGAGCAAGGAGAGGATTTAGATGAAGGAAAGCAAAGGGAGAAATGGTATAATTACATCATAATCTCAAAAAAGAAAGAAAAGGGTTTTTTTTATTTATGAATGATTTTGCCTGTTGTGTATTAGTGCAACATGTATATGCCTAGTGGTTTTAGTGGTCAGAAAATGACATCTAGTCCTCTGGAACTAGAATTAAAAAATGTTTTGAGTCTCCAGTATGAGTGCTGGGGGCCCAGGCCTCTGCAAGGACAGCCAGTGCTCTTAACCATCGAGCCATCTCTCTAGCCCAGGATTTGTCTTGATAGAATAGTTTAGAAGACTAAGATGGGGAATGGAACAGTAACGACTCATTCAGTGAAGGGTGATAGTACTCCTACAATGCTCCGCAGGTAAAATGCCTCCCTTTATCTCCTTCCATTTTTGGAAGTATATCAATTTTACTTTGTGCAATATATTTTAAACTTTTAATGTACTTTATGATTAATGATTGACATGTAATTATTATACTTATTTATAAGCATTATTTTGATACATTTATTATGGTAAAAACATTTAAAAGCAAATGTTTTCTAGCTATCTTGAAACATACGTATTATTGTTAACTCCAGGTATCTAACTGTACAATAGAACACCAGAATGTATTCTTCCTCTCTACCAGTGACTTTATATCTGTAATTGGTCTTTACCAATCCTTGCCTCTTCAAATCCTCATACCTCTGGTAACCACTTGATCCTCTGCTTCTATGAAAACAATTTTTTAGGTGCCACATTTAGGTAAGATAATGCAGTGTTCAGTTTTCTATGTCTGACTTATTTAACATTGTATCCTCTGTATCACTTTACATGGTATTCTTTTATTTCTGAATACTATCCCATCGTGTCCATATACAACATTTTATGTGTGCATGCACATGTACCATATTTTCTTTGTTCTTTTATCCATTAATCCTTTATCCATTTATCTTTTTATCCATTAATTTATCCTTGGCTGATTCCTTATCTTAGCTATAACAAATGGTGCTACAGTAAGCATAAGATTCCATATATCTCTTGGATGTACTGATTTTGTTTTCATATATCCCTAAATTGTGAGATTGCTGGCAGTTGTTTCTTTGGTGTTTTGGCTTCTTTGCTTGAAGAAGCAACATTCTGTCTTCTATGATGGCTATACTATTAGGTTTATTTTTTTCCCTTCTTACTCTTGGTAGTGTTTTTCTTGGTTTGGTTCCTTTGATAGTCACCATTTTAACAGGGTATGTGCATGTTTGCTATTTTGTTATAGATTTGATTTTATTCATTCAATAGTGATCCCTGCTGTTAAACTTTTTTTAATATACCTGATTCTAAATAGTTTATGAAATGTCTACTGATGTTTTTGTCCATTTTTAACTGAGTTGTTTGTTGTTGAGGTAGTCCTAGTTTCTTGTGTGTTTTGGATATTATCTCCCTATCAGATACATAATTTGCAAATACATTCTTCCACATTGTAACCTGTGTCTCTGGTTGTTGGGTTTTATTTTGTTGTTCCTAGTGTGTTGCAGCTCCTTTGTCTATTTTTGGTTTTGCTACCATTTGTCTTAGTTACTTTTGTATTCCCGTGAAGAGGCACCAAGACCAAGGCAACTTATAGAAGAAAGTGTATTATGGTGTACTGACTCTTGACAAAAGCTGGCAAGAGTACATAGTGAGTAAGGGACAGACTTCTTCATAAATGGTACAGGGAAGTGCTGGGATTTAAAGTGTCAGCCACCACAACCTGTGTTCTGTGTCTTTAAAATACTTTTGAGGTGTTAATTAAAGTTAGAGATTGAAATCAGCTGCTGTTGTTTGTTTCTTTAAAAAAAAAAAAAAAACTCAATAGGTTAAGTATAATCTAGTAATTCCCATCAGTTACTTTAATATCAATTATTGGTCACCTTAAACACAAAGAATTCACAATGATCTCTGTTTCCTTACTAAAGTGAGCTTTTATTCACTCGCGCCCTCTCTTCTTCCTCCCCTTCCTTCCTTTTCCTTACTTCTCTTCCTCTACCTCTCAGATATACTGACATCATAGAAAGGGCTCTTTGACCCAAGTGAACAGTACAAAAAAGATTCAGGTAGTTAATTCTCAGGAGTTTACTGTTTGTTCAGAATAAAAGTTAAAGTGTAACTGAGGAGCAAGTGATGGCTGCTGGGAGTGGGAAGGTCAGTTTCTCCAATGATGAGTCCCTGAGAAGCTACAGTCCATGCTTCCCATGATGGCCCTACACCCAGGCACATTCTGGGAGTGCCGAGTAGACTCAATGGATTGATTATGATGGATGGATGGATGGATGGATGGATGAAAGAAACAAACAAAGATAGGAGGGGAGGGAATGACGGAGGATGGGAGAGGAATTGTAGTAGAGGGAATAGGGAGTGGGCTTGATTAAAACCTACTGTATGTGTGTCCAGAGTCCTCAGACAGTACTGTCTGTACTCAAGAAGCAGCACACACACACACACACACACACACACACACACACACAACAGTTGAAGCAGAACTGTGGAGTATTTCATTTTGAATAAAAAAGTAGTGACACACAAGGAAAACTTACGGTATACTATTTCTTTTGCAAATATCTTTAATGAAATTGTTCTGAATAAAAGCTTTCGTATTTATATGAGAGGGCACAAATGTATGGTCTACAACAGTGAGGAAAGATCCTCAAGCAATTTTTTTTTTAACATTTAAACTAGTTTCAAGTTTATGTGGCTGTGTGTCTTAGCTGAGCTGTTTAAATCCTGATTTCCATTTCCTTAACTGTAAAAAGCAAGTTAAGTATGATAAGTAGAGATAATGTCCATGCCTGCCATATGGTAGGTAGATGCTTGCTTTGTGGGAGTGTGAATATTATCGGCGCACTAACCACATACTGTAGTGACACAGACGCAGTTTTCCTCTGGTTCCCTCCTTGGTACTGATACTTCCACCGTGCTGTTCTCGTGCTTCTCTGGAGATTGGTATCGGATGCCGGAATACCCTTGGCACCGACCACCTAATAGTCTTAGAAAATATGCAGCTTTGTATTACCTAAATCTTGTCGTAGACATAGTAATCATCATCTTTGTGTTCTTGTAGGTCCCTTTCTAGAGTTCTGCCCTGTTAAAGGGTGACCAATAAGTAGTATGTAGAAATTTTAAATAAGTTACATTTTAGGCAAGAAAGAAGTTACTAAATATTACAGAATTTAGAGTAAATTTGAAGCAGTCTTATTCCCAACATATAAAATAGCACTTCAAATTTCGATACCTGCATCTTCTATTTTTTATTTTATGTGTATGGTTGTTTTGTCTGCTTTTATGTCTGTGAACCATGCATGTCTGGTGTCTGTGAAGGCCAGAAAAGATCATAGGATCCCCTGGAACTGGAGGTACAGATAGTTGTGAGTCACTGTGTGGATGCTGGGCATTGAACCTGGGTCCTCTGGAAGAGTAGCCAGTGCCCTTAATTACTGGGACATCTCTCCAGTCCCAATATTTTCATGTTTAGCCAAATGTGATGTAATTACTTTTTTAATTGAACCCATGTAATACATGACTTTCAAATTGAAGACCCATTCATTCATAGCCCTATTTTTCTTGTCCTTTTTGGAGGTAATTAGATCTAGTTTTCACTTGAATCTCTTTGTTAGTGCATAGATTTTGAATGTATTAATACATCATGCTATTTGTGAATTAAAAGAGAAAAAGTAGATAACTAGACTATATATGTCTGCTAATGAAATACATGGTATAGTCATGTTCTTACTAGAAAGGCTGAAAAATTAGTTCTAACTTCTAGTTTACAAGAAATGCAAAGAATGAAAAAACATTGCAAAGAAAACAGAAAGAAAGGCAACAGTAGGAAAGGAAATCAAACAATGTTGTAGATTAAAATAGCTGAATTTAAACTTTCTTGGGTGTGCAGGCTAAACACAAGCTACATATATTACGCAGAATACATATATTAGGAAAATAATTTGTTTTCTTTTTATAATTATTTCGGAGGTCATAGAATCCTATAGGGTTTTTTGTTATTTTGTTTTGTTTTGTGTTTAGCTTTCTAGACCAGGCTCACTTGTACTTTAAAAAGAACAGGCTTCAAAGTGCACTGAACATGTCTAGTGGGATATGGCTTTAAATCTTTATACATTTTTCTTTGGTGGATAATTTGTTGAATAAGTTCTATAAACCATCTTTTATGGTACTGGTAAGTTTTTTATTCCTGGAGTTTTTGTGTTGAAGATTTATCAAAGTTGATTAAACTGTTACTTAGGGCTGATGGTAAAGCTCTTGTCCAATACAGAAGGGCCAAGTTTGATCCCCAGTGCTGAAAAAGCAAAAGCAAAACCTCTTATATACCCATGTAGACAATAATGGAAATGAGATACTGCTCTGTTTTATATATTACATATGTTTACCATATATAAGGATTCCGTTGCTGCTTTATCTCTTTTTTTTTTTTTAATGTTGTCCCCCAAAGATTCATTTATTTATTTATTTATTTTGCATGAGTGTTCTATCTACATGTACACCTGCATACCAGAAGACAACATCAGATCCCAGTATAGATGGTTGTGAGCCACCATGTGGTTGCTGGAAACTGAACTGAGGCCCTCTGGAAGAACAGTGTTCTTAACTGCTGAGCCATCTCTCCGGCCCTACTATTATCTCTTTTAAGTATTTAAATCATAGTGACATTTCAGATTTTGCATAAGAAATAGTCTAGATCTGACTGCATTGTCTTGTACTCTAGTGTGATGTGGCTGTTGTATGTACTTGAAATATGGCTAATTCTGATTTAGATATGCTGCACAGATATCTACAGAATGGACCTAACGATGATGTAAAAAGTAATAACTCAGTAAGTGTTACAGCAATTGTGTTTACTTATGTTGTGTAATAAACCATACTACAGAAATGTATTTTATCCACCTTTTTACTTGTGGTGGGGGTAAGGGGTGGTGGTAGGGGGTGGGGGTGTGTGTGGCTATGTGGGAATGTGTGTCTGTCTGTGTCTGACCTCCAGACCCTAATTGTTACTATTCCCTACTCATCTGAAAACACCCAGACCTGACTTTTTTAAAAAATATTTTTACATTATGTGCCATGTCAGGTCTCTTCTTCCACCAAGTGGGTCCCCCAGGTGTTATCAACTAGTATAAATTAGTATAGTAAATTGGTATAAATTAGATTATCAATTTGATGGCAGGTACCCATACTGAACCATATCACTGGCTACTATTTATTAATGTAGTTATCAGAACAATTTAAATCAAATGTCTGGCTGCTTCTGTTGCAGTGTTAGTCTAAAATAGCACAGCTTTCCTAGTAAAATAAAGTAGGAAGAATTTATGATCTAAGGAAGACTGATTAAAGAACCTTAACTTGAAAGAGGGAAACTGAAATCACAAACAAAACCTAAGGGCAGGTTCTTGAACAAAACTAGGTCTGAAGGTACCCTCACAAACTCCAGAATATGATGGGCTGAAATAGCAGGACCTTCCCATGTCTTGTGTGGAAAATTTCCCATATAGCAGAAGAGTTTCCAAGGAGACCAGACACAAGTCACCAGCAAATGCCAAAGGGAGAGAAGAGACTAACTGAAGCAGGCAGGTCACAGGCTACAGGGACTCTAGACATCAGTATGGGTGTGGGTGTCGCCCCAAACAAGCTGAAGATTCAAAATGTCTGGGGTATACTTTCAGGAGTTTAGAAATTTTCAACCAAATCTCCTTTTGTGTATGTATGAGTTCGGTATGGGGGTGGAGTTTGTGTGTGTGTGTTTGGGGTGTTGACCATTCTCCATCTTAAGAAAAATCATACCATCTATTTATGGGTGGGCACAAGTCATGGTCTTCACTTGAAGGTTAGAGAACAGCTTGGAAGGTCTCACCTCCCACCTTGTTTTTTGATTGTGTTTCAAGACAGGGTCTCACTGTGTAGCTCTAGCTGGCCTGGAACTCACTATGTAGGTCAGGTTGGTCTCAAACTCAGAGAGATTGGCTTGCCTCTGTCTCCCAGGTGCTGTGATTAACGACATGTGCCACCCCATCAGGTTGCCATCACCTTGTTTTGAGAGACATCTGTCTTGTTCTTTCTGCTGCTGTTATGTACTCCAGGCTGGTTCTCCTTCTAGTTTACAGGTGATTCTCCTCTCTCCTCTCTCTCTTTAGGAGGACTGGGATTGTGGCTGCATCCTTCCACATCTGGCTGTTTATGAGGGTTCTGAGATTGAACTCAGGGATCAGACTTGTGCAGCTAGCACTTCTGCACACCTGCTCATCTCCCCAGCCCTCTGTCTTTATTTATTTGGTGTTGAGACATGGTCTCTCATTGAGCTTGAAACTCATCAATTAAGCTAAGCTGGAAGGAAAATCCGCTTCAGGGATTTTCCTCCTGTCTCTACCCTGTCTCCATGTATTGCTGGTGGGAATACAGAATGGTGCCACCTCTGTGAAGTCAGTCTGGAAATCAATGCAACAGTAGTTCCTTTAAACGTTAGTTGTAGAAATATCACAGAACCCAGAATTTTCACTTGTAGTATGTACTCTAACCTTAATCTTCACAACTTCTGTCCTAATGCCAATTTCTATCAGTTCTTAAGTTCATTGAGTTGTGTAGACTTTGAGTCTGGTTAATTTGGGTGTGTGATGTTTTGATTTGTTTAGTATTGTTTTGATTTTAAATAATAAAGTTTATTTAAAAGAAAAAAGTACACTACAACAATTATTTTCATAGCATTTACATAAGTGATCTAGAGATTTAAGGTATATGGAGTACATAGGTCATATGTAAATATTAGTCATTTTATGTAAGGGACTTGAGAGCATTCAAGAGCTTGACTTTTCAAGAATCTTGGAACCAATCACAAACAACTTTCCATTTTGTAACCCAGAATTTTCCTCTTAGATGCAGTCAAGAAAAGTGGATTCCGTATTTAACAATTGACAGGTAGTTTTATCGGTATCATGTTTATCATCAAAAGGGGTACCCATTGAAAGTAAAAGAAATTGACAAATTGTGTCTTAGTGAAAATCACATAAAATGAAAATATAGTATAAGTGAGTCTTAAACTCACTCTTGATGTAAAAGGCCAAACAGTCAATGTATACTACATTTGCATTTGTATAACATTAAAAGAAAAAGACGGCTCTTTTTTTTAAGTGTGCTCATTAAATAGATACACTTACTTTTGCTAATATGTTGTTTGTGCATTGCTCTGATGTAAACTATACTGAACAAAATTATAATAAAATTATAAAGAGGAAGGGATGGCGGGGGTTGTAGATCAGTGTTAGGTGTTTGCCTAACATACACAAGGCCCCGGGTTCTAGCCTCAGCACCACCAACAGTGACAACAACAGAGAATGAAAGGCCTGACGGATGGAGGCATCTACAGGAAGGAAAGAAAGCAGTGCCTTTGTTTCTTTTCTGATCTTTTCTGTGATAAAATAAACTGACAGGAGCCACACAGGGGGCCATAGCCTGTAATCTCAGCACTGGGGAGGCAGGCACAGGTAGAGCTCTGTGAATTTAGGACCAGCCCAGTCTTTTGGTTCCAGGCCAGCCAGAGTTATACCAACTCTGTCTAAAAACAGGAGACAACAACAAAAAAAGCCTCACAGTGTACAGGCACCTGACACACAGCCTGAAGAGCTGACTTTGTTCTATCCCAGAACTCATGTCAAATAAAGAGAAACAACTGGACAAAGTTTTCCTCTGACCTCCCTCCACAAACCCGTACCCTCTGATACTACTAATAAGCAAAATAAAAACTAAAAATTTCTTCTCTGGCAGAAGCAACTTTAGGAAGAAAGATTCTCGTCTGTATCACATTTCCATGTTGTAGTCCATCATTGTGGGCAGTCATAACAGCAGGTGCTTGAGGTAGCTGGTCATATTGCATCCACAGTCAAGTTTTATACTCTAAGCTCCTCTACCCAGAGAATGGTTCTACTTACAATTATGATGGTCCTCCCACATGAATTAACATAATCAAGATCTCTCTCTCTCTCTCTCTCTCTCTCTCTCTCTCTCTCTCTCTCCTTACACACACATATCTCCCAGGTAATTCTAAATTCTGTCAAGTTAGCAATTAACACTAACCATCACATGTGACAGTATTTTTGTCATTACACATTCTGATTTGATGTCCTTGTGAAGTATCTTTTTCTCTTTTCCCCTCTTCAAGCATCCCTGACAAGTGATTTCCCAAGCCTTAGTCCCTGACACCATGTAACTCTGTGTTAGGGTATTAATGTGATTGCTCCTGTCCAGTGCAACCTACTTTGTACTTTTCTTCTTCTTTTTTTTTTTTTTTTTTCGAGACGGGTTTTTCTGTGTAGCCTGGCTGTCTGAACTCACTCGTAGACCAGCTGGCCTCGAACTCAGAAATCCCTCCTTGCTCCAGTGCTGGGATTAAAGGCGTGCGCCACCACCGCCCGGCGTACTTCTTTCTTTCTTGTTCAGGTAATACTGTGGTTTACAACAAAATCAGCATATCTAAGACCTATCTTTTTTTCCTCCTAAGTAAGCTGTTATCTTAATCTGAACCATTTGCATCAGTGGCTTCACGTCGGAAAGGTTTTTGCTTTGATTTACACTTTATTTTTGAATGTATTGCACAGTGCTGCAAGTCTTCCTAATAATGTATCTAACATTATAAAATCCTTTATTTCCATTTTTAAAATTACCATGGCAGCCAATCCCTGTTCCTGTAAATTGACTTTCCTTGGAGCTGAGCTAATTCTGTATGAACTACCTACATTGTTTTTTCTGTGACAGTATAGTTCTCTGGCCTTTTAGTTTTTAAATTGAAAGTTCAAGTTTAAAATTCTTTTGAGTTGAACAGAAAAGTGCAGGTGCTGGCTACTTGGGCGGAGCAAACATAAGGGCCATGTGCAGTTCACAGTGGTAAAACAGTGTCAGCTGTGCAGAAATGGAAAGCTTTGGTGGAATGAGGAAGCCTTCTTGAGGGACTTTTCTGATATAACTGAAAACTTGCAGTCAGCTCCGATGCTTCAGCTCACTGTGATCTCAGCACTTGGCCCTTAAAATAATTGCTACGCAGTACAGTACAAAGGTAATTTTCTGACCCAAAAAAAAAAGGCCACAGCTTCCTAAAATGAGGTTTGAGCTGCTTATGAGGTCATGTAACTGAATGTGAGGTTCCCAAAATATTGAAGAACAGTAAAAAGGCTTCTGAATGTGCAACAACCAAAAATTAATTCAAAACCAAACACATACTGAATCCAAGGTGTTCTGGCAGTGCGTGCCCTTGTATCAGACAGCCTCATAGCAGCCTTGGTTCTGAGTCCACATGCAGTTTACACTGTTGCAACACACAGTACTGATGACTGAAGTGTGCAGGCCAAGATTCAGGTTATGAATGATATGTTCTTTAGTGTGTAAAACTCACATTAGTATATCCCTGGTTTTATTGTGTTAGATTGTTAGAGCTCAAAAATTGCTGTTTGAGTTTCTGACTTTAGTTTCCTTTAAAAAAAAAAAAATAAAAATGTTGAGCCAAGGAGATAGCTCAACAGGTGTAAAGCACTTGCTGTAAGCCTCACCGCTTTTGAATTTAGATCCCTTGAACCACTGTAAATGTAGAACTTTCCTTTGAACTTAAATTTAAAAGAACCCCACTGTCCCAGGACATATGGGGGGGGGCACATTCCTTAGTCAGAGGAAGCTTGCTAGATTAACATTTAGAGAAAGAAGAGAGAGGCTGATTAACATTCCTCAGACCACAGGGGAGGGAACCCACCTGTGAGTGAGGAAGGCCCAGAGCACACAGACACATTCCAAGACACTCCTTGTCATAATCTGAGTCACTAGAGACCAGACCTGAAAAGGTCAGACTTTGTGGGTTGACCTCGAGAACTCTGTATTAGTACTGCTCCCAGCTATTGTTCGGGGCTCTCTTGCCTGCATGAGAGAGGGTCCTAGCGCACCTCATATCATTACAGCAAGTCCATCTGTGTGTCTCTGTGAGAGCATGTCCCCTGGTTTTGGATCTTAGAGTCCAACATAATGTAGTGTTGTGTGTCTATAGAGTGAGATGTGAGGCAGAGGCAGGAGAATTCCCCAGAGGCTCTGACCTCCACACACAGGTTGCAGCACTCACACAGACATTTACACATATACAAATAAACGAATAAGTAGTTTGGAGGCTGGAAAGATGGCTCAGTGTTTAAGAGCACTTGCGGCTCTTTCAGATGACACAGGCTCAGTTCTTAGCACCCACTTCAGGTAGTTCATAACCATCTGTAATTGGATAAGGAAATCCAATACCTTCTGGCTTCATCAGGTATTTGCATATACATGACATGTACACATCTAGACCGTACACATAAATGAAAATAAATCTTAAAAATAATAGTAATTATTTTTTATTTTATTTTTATCATTAAATGAATTTTGGCTTGGGATTAGGAATTTCCAACAACTTCTGAAATAGTCCTAAGCATATTTCTGCATGCAGAACCTTAGTCTCTGCATTGACAGTTACCAGATCAAAATATTGATCAATTATGGAAAATGTTGAAGGTGCTCTACCTAAGATTTGGCCAACCTTGTGACAGACATGTTGTCATCTATGAAGTTCACAATTGAGAACCTTGAAAAAAACCAACCTTATGTTTTAAGTATGTTTACCATTTTGTGTTGGCTACATTCATAGCTGTCCTCAACCACACAGGAACCATGGACTACAAGTCCATGCTTAAATATACTACCTATGTCTTATAGTATTACCCTCAGCCAAGAACTATGTAAAAATAAATAAGCATACCTGGTTATGCAAATTATTGTTGATCTTTAATAAATGATAAATCATAATGATTGTTTTAAAATAAATTTATTATTTATTAGGAAGAGTATGTATTTATTTTATATAACTATGTGACTGAGGTTGTGTAAAAATCCAGTGAAAGGGGTTGTAAGAAAACGGAAGCTAGAGAAATGGAGGGCGGGCATAAGCTCATGATAAATACATGCTTTAGGAAAATGTCTTGATATGACACAGTGCCATGCACAAGGACTATACACAATGAAATGTAAAGAAAAAAAGGCAGGTGGTGTAGTTCAGTTGATAGAGGAATTGCCCAAGCATACATGAGGACCAGGATCCAATCCCTAGGCACTCATAAATAGAGCATGGACACACACCTCCAGTCTGAGCACCCAGGGCGAGGGGCAGAAGGATTAGTAGTTCCGGGCCATCCTCACTACATAGCCAGTTCAAGGCAGCTTGGACTAGAAAGCATTTGAATGAGTGTTGCTAGTGGGAAAAGTTTAAGAAGTCTAATGCAGGCTGATAGTTTCTGGATTAAGATAGAACCACACTAACATATTATTCATGTTAGTGGACCACCATAATACATACTGTCTGAACCAGAAGGTGAACTCTATGTCTCTATGTCCACACTTCTGTAATTTAAAAGCTTTGAAGATAAAAATGAGAAAGCTTTGAAAGGCTTTGTTAATGTAAGCCATGTAAAATGCAAGTAACCTATGTTAGTGGAAGACACTTAGAGTTGGGTTCTCTGGCCACTTATGTTTTGCACACTTGGTTTCTGGTCAGTTTAACTTTTTTTTAAAAATCTATTTATTTTATATATGTAAGTACACTATAGCTGTCTTCAGACACCCAGCAGAGGGTACCAAATCCCTTTATAGATGGTTGTGAGCCACCATATGGGTGCTGGGAATTGAACTCAGGACCTCTGGAAGAGCAGTCAGTGCTCTTAACCGCTGAGCCATCTCTCCAGCCCCAGTGTAACTTTTTTATTGCATTTGTATTTACTTATTTGTATGCGCACATGATCCTGAGGATCAAAGGCTTGGCAGCATGTGCTTTTCCCCTCCGAGCATCTATCTCGACCGTCTTCCTTGTTAGTTTAGATGGATAATTTGGTCTGCTAACCGTCAGTTAGTGTTTAGGTTTTCATCTCAAGGATTATCTGTTGTTTCTTGAATAATAAAGAAAACTAACCACCCTTAATGTTTTCTATTGCTTTATAAGGCACAGTTGGTGGATCTGCGATCTGAATTGACAGAGACTCAAGCAGAGAAAGTAGTCCTGGAGAAAGAAGTCCACGACCAGCTCTTACAGCTGCACTCCACTCAGCTTCAGCTTCACGCCAAAACCGGTCCAACCGTTGACTCTGGTGCCATTAAGGCAAAATTGGTAAGTAAAGCAGGATGTGCACGTGTGTGTGTTGGAGGATGGAGAGGTGATTTCTAATAGAGTTACAATTATAAAATGCGTTCATGCGGAGAATTCAGGCAATAGAAAGTTTATGGTCATATACACCAGTAGCCTCTGATAAGATCAGTACCCACCTGATAGAATAGAAAAATACTCTGTTTTCAAATATGTGTATAAATATATTTAAAAGTTATTAAAAATATAACATAAGTTTTTGTTCTGCTATCTATTGGAGTTAAATTCAGCTGCTGTAGCAGGAATCCTGAGTAACATTGAGATTGTTCTTGAATAGTTTTGTTGGTTTTTCCTCAACTAACCCTGAGACAGGCATCTCAGAACTTATGCAGCCACTCTATATGTACTAGGAGTTCAGGTTCTTGTTTGGTTGTGTTCTGCCATTTTTAGCAGATGAGTTCCAGCCTTGGGATTTCCTCATGTATGTGTCTAGTTAGGAATAGGAAGAATCTAAAGAGGGATAGGAAAATTCTTCTTAACTGTGTTAGCCTTTGTAACCAAGGTTCAGTGACTAAATCTCCTTAGTAATTTTGTCAGCCCTTCATTCACTTAGCCCTAGCTCTGTGTTAGTCCATACATCTTGGTAAGTTGGAGTGCTGATAATACAGAGAAAGGGACAGTATACTTAAATGCCACCACATTTCTTAGCTCTCAGTAAAGTGTAAGCGTTACTGCTGCTACTGAGCATTATTATGTCATCTCATTGTGAGTTCCCTCTCACTAGCCATAACCCTCTTAATTAGAACTGTCTGTTTAAGTAGAAAACAACATTGTAAGACTTGTTTCAATCCAACCTATGGATTGAGTGTAGTCTGTGTGTCAGACATTTGGCTAAATATGTAAAGTCAGCAGTAAGAAAGAAAGCTTAGAGAGAGAGACCATGAGACTGCGCTGTTGGAGTGTAAGACATGTTTAAATTTTACTTAGTTGCTCTTAATTTTGTTTGAATGCTTTCATGTACTGATACATTGGACTCTGCTTCAGCATTTATATTCTCCTGAGGATCTCACAAACTGAAGGGCCATGGATCTGTGTTAACAGATATCCCATAAGTTCTGTTGACTCGAGAGAACCCTGACTAAGACAGGCTATGTGATTAACATTGAGAAACATTTTACATTTTCATTAGAAAAACTTCCTTAACTTTTAATAGATGCTATAGAGAAACAAATATTGGGCCAATTGTATTGACTAATTTTAACTTTAAAATTTTTAGTGTAATATTATAACTTGTTTATAGATTTGCAAATATTTATGCTAATGAGCTTTACCCAACTGATACTCAACATGTGGGAATTTTCCTTGTAATGATAATACCACTAGACAATTTGTTTGTTCTATGGTTTTCTAATTATAAAACTTTTTTCTGTATCTGAAGTCTGTCCACTCTGTGGAGGATCTGGTAAGTCTGTCGTTTCTCTTGCCTTAATGTGTCCTGCTGAAATGCTCTGATGTTTTATGTATTAGCTGTTGTCACACTTTGTATTGGGAAGTGATGTTAATGCCAGTTTTCAGGGTTCAGATACCTGAAAAGGGGGTGCCCGTTGTGCTTTCCTCACTGCATGTGCCTAAAGACTTACCTTTCATTTGTGACTTACAGCCATTGTTTGCAGAGCCCATCAATTTTGACAACTTTTGGGACTTGTAACTTGCTCCCACATATACTTTGGCAAAAATACCTACATGAGGGTATTGAGGATATAGTAAACAGGCCTGGGTTTTGCCCCTTCAAGTTTCTGTTTGAATTTGTTCCCATTAATAGAGTGTGCATGCAGTTTCCTTCATTATTGCATGTGTTAGGACCTCTCTGCAGGTGTGAAAATGATGGGTATAGTCTTAAAAACACTGGGTTTTAAATGTTTCATCAGAAAGTATTTTAGAGAATAACAATATATAAATTCTTAGTGTATTTCCCATTATCCTAGGCTTATCAGATTCCAGTTGACTTAGGACTTTACCACTTCTGAAGATACATCAGTCTAAAACTTGAAATAAACTTGCTTATTACCTAATACAAAAAGGTTAACCAGGAAACAAACTTACAAATTATCTTTAAATCTTAAAGTAATTCTCTTCAGTTGCCTTAATCATATTCCTGTTTGCATACTTTTATTTAAAGATTTATGTATACAGCTTCTATATGAGTATATGCCTGCATGCCAGAAGAGAGGACACCAGATCTCATTATAGATGGTTATGAGCTACCACGTGGGGGTTGGGAATTGAACTCAGCACCTCTGGAAGAGCAGCCAACACTCTTAGCCTCTGAGCCATCTCTCCAGCCCAACATTTTTTTTTTCATGGGAGACTGTCCCTCACAGAGATCTGCCTGCCTCTGCCCTCCAAGTAGTAGGGTTAAAGGTGTGTGGATCACTATGGCTGGCTACTTGATGAGTTGTAAGTTTCAGCGACTGTCAGATTCTTTAGGAGTCTGAATTATTAAAAGGAAGTGGTGGCCTCATAAGCATCTGAGATTTCATTAGCTAGTTCAGTACAGTAGTATTTCTATACCTATACACCAAAGAAATCTTGGTCTTCAGACTGGGAATGAAGCTCAGTTAATAAAGTTGCTAGTGTGGATAGAGCCCGTGAGATGTGTGTGAAAATATAACTATATTTTTCTAAGTGGTGGATTGCTGTAGGTAAGTCAGCAAGGGCATCCTGATCAGGATAAATACAAGTGTGATGTGTTTAGTTGGTTTTGATTCAGAACTAACACTTGTGAGGCCGCTATTCAACTCTCAGAAGAGGTGTGCTTGGCCACACATAGTGTGCATATGATTTAGAATTTGCCTTTCTTTGGGTAAGACTTTGTGCCTTCCATTTTGCATTCTGCTTTGACTTGATGCTGCCCGTTTCATACTTGGATTCTGAACCCATGGTCTGTGAGCATAAACACACTGTGTAAACTTAGGGAAAACTGAACATTAATTCTTGTGAACTTAGAGTAAAAATTTAATGGTGATGATCGTGGGATTATGACCTCTAATCCCTGTAGATTCACATAGAAGGCTGAAGATGGCTTCTTTTATGAGAGCTGAAAATGGATAACTATTTTACATCATAGGCGGCTAAAGGAAGATGTTCTCCCTTAAAAGCCAGCTCTAACATAGTAGCTGCAGGTTCTCCACACATGGCTGAACAGTGTTTTCTGAAAGCTTAGAATGGGACAGTGAGGTGGGCCAGTGGGTAAATGCTAACCTAGAACTCTGTGTGTAGCCAAGGTGACTAGGAACTTAGCATCCTTCCCCTTCAGCCTCCTGAGTGCTAGTCTTGCAGCTGTGAGCTGCCTCGTGTGGCTTATCATTTTTATATTACTCTGGTTTCTTCAGCCATTTGTAGAAAGTAGTCTCAGTGTCCTGCTTAAAGAAGATTGTTGTTGCTTCTCTCAATGTCAGTGAACATTGTGGCAGGCAGCTATCCAAAGGAAGGTCCAAGACATTGTTTTTAAAGAAGGAAATCCAGCTGGCCATTGTTTTCTATATCTCTAATCCTAGCACATGACAAATAGATGCAAGATTGCAGGTTCAGAGCTAGCCTGAGCTATATAATGAGTTCCAGGCTAGCCTGAACCAAGGCTTTAATCTCAAAAACAAAGAATTATCATCTAAAGAAATGGCTTAGCAGTTAAGAGCACTTGCTGTCCTCCCAGAGGACCCAGTATCCCTATCAGCCTCCCAGCCACCTGTAACTGCAACTCCCAGGGACCCGATCTGTTCTCTGGCTTCCGTGGACAGACCACACACATGTAGTACACACTCAGACTCAGATACAGACAGACAGACACACACGCACACACGCGCATGCGCGCACACACACACACACAAATAAAACAAACAGCTAGATCCTATTTCGCATGTTTTCATTGTATTATATGCTGCACTTACGTGTATTTTTAAGGAGCATAATCTCTGGCTATAGAATCATAAAGACATTGTCATAAAATTATGTTCTTAAAATTGCAATAGGAAAGAGAACTTGAAGCAAATAAAACAGAAAAGGTAAAAGAAGCTCGACTTGAAGCTGAAGTGAAGCTACTAAGGAAGGAGAATGAGGCTCTTCGCAGGCACATAGCTGTTCTCCAGGCCGAAGTTTATGGGGCAAGGTGGCTGCCAAGTACTTGGATAAGGAGCTGGCCGGCAGGTGTGTAAAGTGGCTCTGCTTGACTCAACTTTTACAAGTGAAACGTTTTCACCCCTATTTTTATGCATAGCTATAGGTTAACAGCATTGGCTTAATATTGGCAGCATTGTTTAGCGCAGATATTTTTATCCACATGTACAAACTGATACAAACTTACAGTGAGATACCTGAAACTCTGCAGAGCAATGCTTTTCCGTTATTTCCTGCCTTGACTCTGCAGCAGGTGATGCTCATGTCGTCCGCAGTAAGGAATTCTTTGGTCTTTTCTGGCCCCTTTTTCTGGCTTTAATCTTGTTAGGTGAGATAGTCACAAACCTTGATGATGTGCTAGTATTAAATCATTTTATAATCATTTTAATATTCTATTAAAAATTGAGATGAAGCAAAGATTTTTTAAAATTATTTTTAGATTTTTAAATTTGACATGTGCGAGTGTTTTGCCTGTGTGTTGTATATACACCTTGTGTATTCAGTGCCTTGGGCGTCAGAGGAGGGGGTGAGAGCCCCTGAAACAAGAGTTACAGATGGTTGTGACTCATCATGTGGGTACTGGGAACTGAACCTGTGTCCTCCTCAAGAGCTTGAAGTGCTCCTAACCACTGAGCCATCTCTCCAGGCCTGAAGCAAATAACTTTTATCATTTTGAAATACAAATTTTCTGATGATTTTTTTTACTTAAATAATCACTTTATTAAAATAAACTATCATTAAAAGAAATGTTTTTTAATGTGGTTGGTGTTATCTAACTGCTTCTATTTAATAGTGCACTGAATTCAGTTATGTAAGAGATAAAACATGTTGCCATTAATCTAAAAAATTGTTTTCTTAGGTATATTTAAATTAAGTATATAATTAAAGGAGTTCTCATTTACTTATTTTAAAAAGTGTTTAGCTTTTATTTTCCCCTAAAGATATCTGTCCCTTTCAGTTTATCTGTACAAATCTGAGACATTGAGAAGGACCTAAAAGACAGCCTGGGCTCTACAGAGAAACCCTGTCCCAAAAAACCAAAAACAAACAAACAAAAAAAAAAAAAAAAAAAATTTCAACAGCTATTTAAGTTAGTAATCTTTTTGAATTATCTTAAATATATAAGATTAATCTAAACTACTCTCTTTTACTCATGTGAAGGGTCCAACAAATACAACTACTGGGACGGGATATGAAGGGACCTGCTCATGATAAGCTCTGGAACCAGTTAGAAGCTGAAATACATTTGCATCGCCACAAAACAGTCATCAGAGCCTGCAGAGGGCGCAACGACTTGAAGCGGCCCATGCAGGCACCCCCAGGCCATGTATGTCCCTGCTCCCACTCAGCCTCTTCCTGGCTTGGTCTCCTCTCCTCTGTTCTCTCTTTCCTTCTATTAGTGTTTGAACCTTTATTTAATGAGGGAAAAGGGAGTTTGGCTTAATTACAGTGGGTACATACTTAAGAGGTTCAGTTACCCAAAAGAATTTTGGTTTTTTTTTTTCAGTCTTTTCTAAGAGTGGTGTTTCTTCAAACAGCCCTATCCAGCAAACACATATTGCTGTACTTTAGATCATATTTCAAATTTTTCCTGTATCATGATTGAGCGTGCTTAAATTTGTTATAAACTTATCTGTGATAAGTTATATTTGGGAGTTCTCAAGGGAATTTTTGGTACCTATCTCCAAACACAGATTCTGAAATAGCATTTACATTTATTTGGCCTTCAATTAAAATAGAATTTGAAATCTGTATTCAGTTTTCCATTCCATAGGCACAAGTGTAAAGGAGCTTTGGTAAATCCTTATTAGATAACATAGACGTTAACCATAGTAGTTTAATATAAGAAGCTGACTTTTCCCAGTGGTTCACATATTTTAATATCAGATGCACATGGCCTTTATGTTAGTTACTGTTGTTCTGTTGCTGTGGTGACGCACTGTGTTCAAGGCAACTTACAAAAGGAAGCATTTGATTGGGCGCTTGTTCACAGTTTCAGAAGATTAGTCTGTGAAAACCATGATGGGGAGCACAAGGGTGAACAGGCAGGCATGGCACCAAAACAGTAGCTAAGAGCTTGAGTCCTGACCTACAGACAGCAAGCAGAGAGAGGCAGGCCACACTTCCTAATCCTTCCTTTATAGTCTACCAGCTGGGAACCAAACATTCAAATATATGAGCCATTCTCATTCAAACCACCACAGCTTTAAATAGAACAATAATTTGTTGCCTCCACAAAAGTTATTATAAGAAGAATGATAGCACATAGTGAGGAACAGGGTCACAGTGCATAGATATGTCACTGTCTTCAAGAGCCCAACGCTCCGTATTACCTTTAAGGTCTAGTAAGTCTGAGAAACAGGCTAGGAGGGGGACACAGTAGTTGGTATGGCAGCGTATCAGAGTGACAGCATACTCAAATAGCTTTGTGACATCAGCTAACAGTCAGCCAGAAGCCAGAAGATCAGAGTTATTTTACATTAAATAGAGGAGTCTTAAGTTACTTTGGTAGTTATGAGCCTTTTAAATAACATAGTGAACACAGTGGTGTGGTATTGTGCCCAGCTGCCTCAGTCAGAACGACAGTGGTGATCCAAGGAGAAAATGAGAAAGGCTTGAGAAGTGACATTGGGAAGGAAGGGCAGCATTGAGAGAATTCGATTGAGGGGGCTTGACTGAGCTAAGTTCTTCACAATTAGTAGTTAAAGAGAAGAAGGTGAAAGCTTTGCTTTGGCTAAGCCAAGTGTACTTTGGCTTCTACTAATAAAGGAAGTACAGGAAAATGAAGGTCTGTGGGAGAAAAGATGGCATCAGTTCTAGACAGCAATGTTTGAGGTTCAGGTGTGACATATAAGAAATCCATCCAATTGGGTGTATGAATGGAACGCAGGAAAGAAGTCTTGAGTTGCAGAAATATTAGGCAAGCTGTATTCTTTGGTGTCATTGAAATGATGGAAGTCAGTAGCCAAGGAAAGCATGCACAAACTAACCAGGAATAAGAGGCAAGGAGGAGACTGTGGAGGAAGAGAGTTCACAAAGAAAGACTCATGGTACGGTCAGCTTAGATCACCTGGGAAAGTAGGTAAGAACAACAGAGGACAGAGTGAGCTTCAAAGGGTGTTTATTTGTTGATTCAGCAATATTTTACCATAAAGAAAATTTCAGAGTTCTAGGACAGCCCGGGCTACACAGAGAAACCCTGTCTTGAAAAACCAAAAAAAAAAAAAAGAAAATTTCAGGCTGGGACAAAGTCTTAATCACAGTGACCAAAGTAATGTGGGAGGCAAGGAAGTATGTGTGGAGGACAGAAGATAGTGACTAAAAAGACGGAAGATGAGAGGATGCTGGTGGAGTTCTCACTCTGTTTGGTTTACTTTGGTTTGGGGAATTGGTTTGTCAGCATTTTAAAATTGGAAGATGCTTAGAATATATTTATTTGCTGAGTTGAAAAGGAGTTAAGTAGAAAGAAAAAGATCAAAGATCCCAGAGGGAGCTGAGTGGGGTCAGTGCAAGTGCAGAGTGTTTGCTTAGCATGCAAAACAGTCTTAGGTTTGAACTAAAAAAAGGTGAGGAAGGTCAAAGAAGAACAATTAATGGAATAAGGTACTTTATTTAGCAGGTAGATTATAGAACACTAGGGAATAAAAAGTAATTAATGTTCAAGCTGATAAAAAATTGTCAGTTCTAAAAATCACTTAACATTTATATAAATCCCTAAAGATATTTTCTAGTGAAGATACATGGTTACTACTTTATTCCTTGAAGATACTTATTATTAATAGATTCCTGGTAATTTTATAATGTGTTATTGTCTAAACATAGATATATGTCAATAAATATATATATATTTACAAAAGGTGAAAAAATCATCTATAAATTTTACTATATTAGCATTTTATCTCATCTTTTAATTTCTGTAGTGTATATCTATACCAGTAGATTAATAATGGTTTCTAAAGGCAAGTTAGTAACATGAGTTCTGCTTGCTTTGTTATTTATTTAAATAATGCTATTTTTTTTTTCTTTTTCCCTGCAATAAGGATCAAGACTCTTTGAAGAAAAGCCAGGGAGTTGGGCCAATTAGAAAAGTTCTCCTCCTTAAGGAAGATCATGAAGGCCTTGGCATTTCTATTACAGTAAGAAGTAGTGCTTCTGTTTCCTTATGGCACTTGTCTGGTAGGAACTGGCTCCTTTGTTGGCATCATCTGGAGGAACAAAGTGTTCTGGATATAGCTCAAAATAACTGAATTTTTCAAAACTTAAGCAGCAGTACTTTTGCATAAAACCTTTTGTATATAAAGAAAGCTTATAATTTAGATGTCCCTTTAGGAAGTGTAGTTTAACATAATACAACTGGGAGCAGACAAGAACATGATACAAAGACATATATGCAGGCAAACCACCTATATATAAATAAAAAAAAAAACTTTAAAGTAAAAATAACATACATAAGCTATATAAAGTGACAGCTACCAATAATTGTATTTCTTCATTTCAATATTACATATTTTTATTTCAGAATTGGTACTTCTCTTGCTAACTTATCTTCATTAAAGCTGAATGTGATGACACATACCATTAATTCTAGCACTTGGGAAGCAGAGCCAGGTGGATATCTGTGATTTCAAGGCCACTGGTCTACATACTGAGTTCCAAAACAGGCAGAGCTACATAAAAAGACACTGTCTCAAAAAAAAAAAAAACCTATCCTGGTTGTACATAAAGTAATTGGTCTTATTATACATATTTTAGTCACTCTTCTATTGCTCTGAAGAGACACCATGACCAAGGCAACTCTTACAAAAGAAAACATTTAGCTGGGGCTGACTTACAGTTTCAAAGGTTTAGTCCATTATCATGACATGCATGGCACTACAGCATTAGCTGAGAGCTGTATCCTGATCTGCAGGCCAAGAGAGGAAAAACACTTCGAAAACTCAAAGCCCACATCTGGTAACACACTTACTCTGACAAGGCCACACCTGCAAATTCTTCTAATCATTTCAAACAGTTCCATTCCCTGGGGACTAAGCAATAGATGAGCCTATGGGGCCATTCTTAATCAAACCACTACAATACATAACAATTTAGACTTAACAAAAGTGCTTAGAAGAGACCACAAGATGGCTCAAAGTGCTGTGGAATTCTAGTATATAACTTGTTTTTAATGTTTAAGAAATGAGGCTATTGCCAGGCAATGGTTGTTAGTATTTTGTCTAAACTCCACCTCCACAGTCACCTGACAATAACCAGGTATGTTCCTCCCGCAGCTACCTGGACCGGTTTCGGCACCATTGTTAGATTTCTAGGCGCAGCAGCTTAGAACAGATAACGCCAGGCCAGACGGTTCCACAAGAGAAGATTTATTTAGCGAGGAGAGAGAGGAGAGGGAGGGAGAGAGAGAGAGAGAGAGCACAGAGAGGTAGAGGAGTAGAGGCTGGCCATGACCACGTGGAGAAAGGGGGAAGAGGAGATGGGGGGAGGGGAGCCTGCAGGCCCGTGGGAATCCCGGCAGCTAGAGGGCAAGAGAGAGGGGAGGGGCCAGACATCCCCTTTTATAGTGGGGAGGGCTGCCTGGCTGTTGCCGGGTAGCTGCGGGGAAGATATACCTGGCTATCGTCAGGTGACTGTGGAGGTGGAGTTTAGACAGAATACTAACAATGGTGGCGGTCGCCATTAATCCCAGCACTTGGGAGGCAGAGGCAGGCGGATTTCTGAGTTTGAGGCCAGCCTGGTCTACAGAGTGAGTTCCAGGACAGCCAGGGCTACACAGAGAAACCCTGTGAGGCTATTGTAGTTGTTTACAGTTGTTTAGGCTGTTTCAGTTTTGGGGTCTATAATGATTTAACCCTATGGTCTTAGTCATTTTACTCAGAGGTGCTTCTTTGGAAGTGAGTACAATGTCCCCCCATTCTTACAGAAACTCTGTTTATTGAGATGATTTTTTTTTTTTTTTTTTTTTTTTTTTTTGGTTTTTCAAGACAGGGTTTCTCTGTGTAGCCTTGACTGTCCTGGAACTCACTCTGTAGACTAGGCACCACTGCCCAGCTGTGATGAATTTTAAGATGTCTTGTGTCTAAGATGATTTGCAATCATTTTATAGAATATAAAGTAACTTACTTCCTTTGGTATTATATTGCCAGGGTGGGAAGGAGCATGGTGTTCCCATTCTCATCTCTGAGATCCATCCAGGACAGCCTGCGGATAGATGTGGAGGGCTGCATGTTGGAGATGCTATTCTAGCAGTAAATGGAGTCAACCTACGGGACACAAAGCATAAAGAAGCTGTAACCATACTTTCCCAGCAGGTGATTTCTCCTTATGTCGTTAAAACTGATAGAGAACTTGTTTCTGTTCTTTGAACCTTATAGATGTTATTTGATCATATTTGCTGAAAAGTTACATCATCTGGGCAGTTAATCCTTCCTGTAGCAGGAGCCCTGGGTGAATGGCAGCTGTGGTGAAGGCGCTGTAGGTAGTCAGTGGTTAGTGGTGAGGAAAACAGAGCCAGCCTATAGCACATTCCTCAAGAGTAGTCGCAGGAAAGCAGGGCACCGAAGACATTAACATAGTGGGGAGAAGTCAAAACCAGCAGACTTTCTTTCTAGAAAAGACAGGCTATAATTTTCAGAGTTATAAACACAAGGCTAGGATGTGGTGATTGTAGTCTCAGTAAATGACAATTTTAACTTGGAGACTTTTTAAACTTAAATGGTTTATAATTCTGTACTTGAGCATTAAGTTTTGTTTTGTTTTTTGGTTTTTTTTATTTAATCTTTTATTTATTTATTTTTTTACACTCCAGAATTTTATTCCCTCCCGGTCCGACTGTTCCACATCCCATATCTCCTCCCCACCCCTGTCTCCACAAGGATGTCCCCATCCCTGACCCCCACCCAACCAGATCTCTAAACTCCTTGGGGCCTCTAGTCTCTTGAGGGTTAGGTACGTCTTCTCTGACTGAACCCAGACCCTGCAGTCCTCTGCTGTATATGTGTTGGGAGCCTCATATCAGCTGATGTATGCTGCCTGGTTGGTGGACCAGTGTCTGAGAGATCTCAGGGGTCCAGGTTAATCGAGACTGTTGGTCCTCCTACAGGGTCATCCTTCTCCTCAGCATCTTCCAGCTTTTCCCTAGTTCAACCACAGGAGTCAGCAGCTTCTGTCCATTTATTGGATGCAAATATCTGCATCTGACTCTCTCAGCTGCTTGTTGAGTCTTTCGGAGGGCAGTCATGATAGGTCCCTTATTGTGAGTGCTCCATAGCCTCAGTAATAGTGTCAGGCCTTGAGATCCTCCTTAAGTTGGATCCCACTTTGGACCTGTTGCTGGACCTTCTTTTCCTCAGGCTTCTCTCCATTTCCATCCCTGCAGTTCTTTCAGACAGGAACAATTATGGGTCAGAGCCTTTGATTGTGGGATGGCAACCCCCTCCCTCCCTTGATGCCCTGTCTTTTTGCTGGAAGTAGGCCCTACAAGTTCTCTCTTCCCACTGTAGGGCATTTAAGGTCCCTCCCTTTGAGTCCTAAGAGTCTCTCACCTCCCAGGCCTCTGGTACATTCTGGAGGGTCGCCCCCACCTCCTACCTCCTGAGGCTGCCTGTTTCCATTCTTTCTGCTGATCCTCAGGGCTTCAGTCCTTTTCCCTCACCCAATACCAGATCAGGTTCCACTCTTCCCCACCCCAGTCCACTTTCCTTCCCAGGTCCCTCCCTCCCTCCCTCCCCGCTTATGACTGCTTTCTTCTCCCTCCCAAGTGGGACTGAGGCATCCTCACATGGGCCCTTCGGCTTGTTGACCTTTTTGAGTTCTGTAGACTGTATCTTGGTATTCTGTAGGGTTTTTTTTTTTTTGGTTAATATCTACTGATTAGTACATACCATGCATGTCCTTTTGGGTCTGAGTTACCTCACCCAGGATGATATTTTCTAGTTTCATCCATTTGCCTGAAAAACTCAGGATGTCCTCATTCTTAATAGCTGAGTCATAGTCCACTGTGTAGATGAACCACATTTTCTGTGTCCATTCTTCTGTCGTGGGACATCTGGGTTGTTTCCAGCTTCTGGCTATCACAAACAAGGCCGCATGAACATAGTGGAACTAACAGTAAAAATATTACATCTAACCTAGTGTAGTGAAAGGACTAAAGAATGTCCAGCCATAGCAGTGTCTTTGTCCTTGCTTGGGCTCTAGGGAAAGCTGCCTGTTCTCATCACTGCTCATCAAGGCTTCTCACTTATGAGAAGAGACAAATGGGATATTCTGCAGAGTCAAAAAAAAAGCTATGATTTTATACAATAAATATAGTAGTTACTGTTATTCCTACCTAAGTAACACTGTTGTCAGTAAAAAGAAATTGTTTTTTAAACACTTGAAATCCCTTCTCTTAAGAGGTGGAGGCAGGAGATCAGGAGCTCACAGCTCCTACCCAGCTGTGTGTAGATTCAAGGCTAGCCTGATCTCCTCAGACCTGGTCTGAAGGGAATGCTTTGATCAGTAGAAGGAACTATAATATTAGAGGGAACTTCTTTGTAGAGATCCATGGAGTGGTCTGGCCTATGCTGCGGCCTCCCCCTCTTGTACCTCCTAAGAGTCTAGAATTTCCTGCCTGACTGAAAAGGAGCAGTACCTGCCCTCTCTGCTCTCAGTGCCTGTTCCTAAAGATTGGGAATTCTGTTGTGCTTGTGATCACAGTGACCTGATTTTGTGTGTTCATCTCCTGTTTTAGAGAGGAGAGATTGAATTTGAAGTAGTCTACGTGGCTCCTGAGGTGGATTCTGATGATGAAAATGTAGAGTATGAAGACGAGAGTGGACACCGCTATCGTCTGTATCTTGACGAGTTAGAAGGCAGTGGTAATTCTGGTGCTAGTTGCAAAGACAGCAGTGGCGAAATGAAAGTGTTACAAGGTAAAAGTTACTCCAAATTTTATTAGGAATGTATTGATTATTAATAACATTTTTTCTTTTGGTTCTTAGAGTCAGGGACCAGGCTGGCCTTGAACTTGGAGATTTGCTTGTCTCTGCCTCTGCCTCATAAGTGCTGGGATTAAAGGTGTGCACAGCCATCACCACCACCACCTGGCTTATTAATAATATTTTAATGTAAGAGCCTCAGCGTTCTTCAGTAACACGTTAAATGATACAGTACAAAAGGCATGAATAGTCACTCCTGCAATTTTGCTATGTTCCACTGGTTTACATGTTCTCTAGTTCATATTTGCTAAGATGCTTGAAAAAGAAAGAAGATTCAAATTCTCTACACTCTGAAACAAAACACAGCATCCCTTTAGAGTACAGGTGTCTTAATAAAGAGTCTTCTCTCATCACACGGCGAGTTAGAACTTAGGAACCGTGGGTTAGCCGTTACATTGATGTCTGTGATTATTACCCAACATAATATCGGACCCCCAAGATTTTTAATTTGGTACTTATAAAAGAAATATAGGGTGAGGACCGTTTCCTGGTAATACTGTGCTGAAACAGTAATAATTTATTTTTAGATAAAATTGGCATTTGGGGATAAAGCTATAAAACTTATTATTTTATTATTAAATGTTAAATCTTGAGTACATTGCTTATTTTGGTTTGTTTTTTAAGACAGGATCCCACTGTATAGCCTGGGCTGGCTTTGAATTTACAGATCTTCCTGCCTCAGTCCCAAGTGCTGCCTTCACAGGCATGCATCACAGGCCCTGCCCACTCTTTCATCCTTATGTTTTCAGTGTTCTTTGCCTAAGCCCCAGTGCCAGTTTATTGTGTACATTTCACCTTACTCTTCCACTTGATGAGATGCAAGCACGTGTATGTCACAACACACTGCACAAATCACATGTATGTCACTGACCCAGGACACTGCAGAAAGCACGTGTATGTCACTGACCCAACACACTGCACACTGCACACTGTATGTCACTGACCCAGCACACTGCGCAAAGCACATGTATGTCAGGAAATAACTAGCAAGCAACACTCAGAAGTCAGAGGTTGATAAAATTGAGTTTGAGGCCAGCCTGGTCTACAAAATGAGTTCCAGGACAGCCAGAACTACACAATGAGACTCTGTCTCAGATGAAGGGGGAGGGCGGGGGGCTATTGTCACATTTTTGTCAGAACCCTATAGTGTTGAGCTGCTCTCCCATAGCCCCATTGTCATTTTACTGTCATGAGTATTAAAAGGCCTGTTCCAAGATGGTGGTTAGGTGCCAGGGGGTGGGTTGGGGGTGAGGGGCACAAACCTTTAATCCAAGCATTAAGGAGGCAGATGCAGGTGGATCTCGGCTCAAGGCCAGAGTGGTCTACAGAGTGAATTCCAGGACAGCCAGGGCTACACAGAGAAACCCTTTCTGGAAAACAAACAAACAAATAAAAAATTCCTTACTTTTTTTTTTTTTTTTTTTTATAGCTGAGGTTAGAAAATTTTTCTTACCTATGTAAACTGCAAACACTTAAAACATGAAGTATGACTCAGCAAAAAGACATGTCATACAACATATCACTATTAAGTGAGTCAGACAATGAAACATTTATCTTTGGTAGGTTCGAGGTCTTCCTAGGACTCCTCGGCTGGCCAGGAGCTCATTGAGTAGTCCTTGAACACGGGAGCTTCCTGCCTCAGCCGCCCAAATGTTGAAATGACAGACATGTACTACCACGCATGGCTAAAATACATCTATTGGTGATTGTTTAATACAGATCTTTCTAAGCTTACTTAATGGGTTTAACAGCCAATCATATTTACTTAAAACCCCATTTATGTTAGGTAAATGAACCAAAATTTATTTTAATATTTAGCTAAACATTATCTTGCCAATGGATTGTTTAGCAGTCAACTAGCATATAGTTCAATGAGCTAAAGTTAAAATAATATGGAAGCAAAATATTAAAGTTAAAATATTTGTATCTCAATAGATAAATTGTATAAATACAATTGGGTTTTATAACCTAGTATGTTACCCCTAAGTTTTTTAGAAAACTGGATAGATTTATTTCACAAATTTCAGGTAGCTTCAGTTGCTAATACTTTAAAAATGTGTAGGATGTTTTCTATCTGCTATAACATGAGAGAATTCCTATAAGCACTATTAATTTGATCAGGACAGTGTTAGTTTGCCTTATATCACTGCTAATAATTTCATTGAACATTTTTTCTTAGTAAAATTGTAAAACTTAGACATATTTTCAGCCAGAAATACGTGGTGTTTCTTCTGTTCTTGTTTCCCAGGGTATATACAAGAAGACAGTGAGGGATGCACATGAGAATGGGGACGTGGGGGCTTCAGGTGAGAGCCCTCTGGACGACACTGCTTCGAGAGCGGCTCATCTGCACAGCCTGCATCAGAAGAAGGCCTACTAATCCATCCCAGATATGCTGCTTGTCAGACTCGTGGAATGTGGGGCACTAGAGAAGATGGTGACAAAGACTGCACAAGATCAGGGAGGCTGTGTGTTGCCTAGAGAAAGGCGGGAACCTCAGGGCTTCATGTGAACAATTCTAAGTGCATAAACCCCTGTTGTCTGTGGTATACCTTAATTAGCTATTGCATGGAAGGCAATTTGAGTTTCCTGGAATCTAAGCACCAAAGCATGTGTTTCCCAAAGGGATATTACTAGGCTCTTACAGGCCAAGTGGATGCTATTTCATTTGGCTCCTTTTCATATTTAACAGGACAGTGCTAACTGGAATTTTCTAAGTACCCTTTAAGTACAGCAGAGTAAATGATACCATATATTCCCTAAGGATAACTGTGGAATTTCAGATGACAGAACTTGACTCAGTGAGTTGCAAAAATCTAGGTTGACATTTTTGCTTAACTGAAAAATTTGTTTCAGGTTTTTTTTAAAAGTGTATTGTACATTCCTGATGTCTAAATTAATTACTATCTAAATCATTATGATGAGTTCACTCTCCAGTTTATTCAACTGCAGTACAAAGTGGTTTTCTTTAGGCAATCCTGTATCAATCAATGCTGCTCTAGAAATAGTTTGAGAAAAGTTACTGTGCATTTGACTTTGGATTTTTAAAGGAAACGCAGACGAGTGGAAAATGCCTGTTTTCAATTATGTTGATCTGTGTGCATGGCATTGGAGCATTACACTGTTAGTGTTAAGTCCCAAATGTTAATTGTCTGGAATCCACAAAAAGACAGTTTTGTACATTTTTTAGTTGTTCCCAAGCTTTGTCTTGTGATAGTCAGGAACATTACTATGTCGTGAGATACACTGTGTTCAAATAGCAGTTGACTTTAAGTACCTGACTTGCCAATCATTTAAAAAGCCGGGGCCCAAGGTGGGCAAGATGAGATAAAGACATTTTGGTACATTGAGCATATTGGTTTTCATATCAGTATATGTTTGACTTAAAGCAATACTCGTGTGCAGACTCTGTAAATGTATTAGTTCTCTTGTATCAGAACTAAGCACAGAGTACCTGCTCCCTTCTTTCCTGACCATTGCACCCTGCTGGGCAAAGTCAAAATACTGTATTTAAAGAGGTGTGATTTTTGCTAAGTCACTGTTTTAAAGGATTTATACCTAAGGGAATCTTAAGTGGGAAAAGCCTACATATACACGCTTTTACAATATCGGTATCTTCTTTCTTGGTATGCTTGTTTTCCCCAGATGCATTATATATTTGTTCAAAGTTAAATCTATAAATTGTATATACTTTATTTTGTGATTTTTGCTATTTATAAATTTACTTTTTAACTGTTGCTCATTTCTGGTCTATGGGTGGTTTCATTCTTCATAGTATCACCATGGTAACTGGTAACTAGAAGTGCACTTCGTATGTATATTGTTACTGATGCTGAGATACCTTGTAGTGTAACATTGCCTGTAAACAAGGTTAGTATTTTAATTGTACAAATGAATAAACACGTTACATATTACTGTTTGCTCCTAACAGGCTAGGCCTCTTAAAAGAAAGATTGTTTTTTCCTCATGTTTTCCTCCCACTCCAAACACATACCCCAATGCATGACTTGAGACCTTCAAAGTAGGTGGTAGCCAGTGTATTCACTTAAGAAAAAAAATATCCATGGTAACAGATCTGAAAACATTTTTGCTCTGACCTGAAACCATGTTGTCCTTATATGCTTTCAACACTGCCTGGGAATGACGACGGCCGTTTTCTTTTCCTTTTTCTTCAGAGATTATATGCCTTCTATACTATGACTGAATCACTAGGAAATGTAAGCTATAATAACCCTTTGAGTTTTTTCAAGATCTTCACAGTAGATGTGGAAACAGAATTTTAGAAAGTGGATGGACATTTTTGTGCGTTGCCTGTGAGGGACTGTATGGGATGGGTACCGAATATATTTAGAAAGAGTTTATAGTCCTGCGGTCAGTCTTTGCAGCTCTGCTTTCGGTTTGGAAGCATATGAGAACACAGTGGTGCTCTGAGAGCATCCTGGTACTTCCCCAGGCCCAGCTGGGAGTTCCCTTCAGGATGTGTGGTCTCTAGGGATAAACGAGGTAGTCAGACTTCTCCCAAAGCGCTAAGTGAAAATAGTTTTTATATTTCACGTTCCTAGGAAAGATGCCCATATAACACTGAATCTTCTTGAACAAAGCCAAAAAAATGGGGGGGAAAGCTGTTGCAAAGCCATCACAATGAAAATGTGTTGAATAGAGCATGAGAGGTGTGTGTGTGCAGACATATTCACACTTATTGTGCAAAATTGTCTTCTGCAGTTCTCTGATCTGAACACAACAGAAGGGACACATTGGGGTGAGAGATTATTGTTAAATTAAATTTAAGAGAGATGAAGAGCTTGCGAGTCTGTTGATTAGAATTGAACAATTACAAGTAACACAACCTGTCCATGGTGCTGGAATAGTCCCCACAGCGGCGGGCTTACGTTGTTTTCATATTTAAAAACAAAAATATATTGATTCACATATAAGGTGATTTATGATAATTGTATTATATCTAGTTGAGTTTCATATTCTTAATTAGCCTGTAAATAAAAATGACATATTCTCCATTAAAGTGGTATTGATCAGATTTGAAGGAAAATAAATGTTTTCTTTTTCATTCACATAAATATTTTGATTTATTGTGGGTTCTGAGTCGCTCCTGTGACTTGTAACAATGTGTCATGAAATACCCAAAAGCTGAATCCAGATGCTGAGGAAGAATATTATAGGTTGGATAGGAATTGTTTAGTCTTACCTGTTTCATCTCAGTTAGAAATATGGTAGTTAGGAACTGTCGGAACAACTCTGGGATCGGTCCATTTTAAACTTAGCAGACAGCAGAAACTCTGGTCTCTTTGGCTTGGTTTTGTATTATAGATCTTGAAAGCTAAAGTTACATAATGGGGACAGCATTGAAAAGAGTATAATATGAATCCTTGTGTTTGAAAGGAAATTCTATCATATATATCTACATATATCTAGTTTAGAGTTTTCCAAATTACATGTGAGATCATTTTGGTAAACTAAACTCAGAAACTGTTTTTCACTATGAGCATGTATAAATACTTGCCTCCTGCCGTTGGGTAGCTGTGGTTTAGTCCTCAAATCTGTGTGTGCCCTGTGGCAATTGAAGCTATGGATTCTTAAGTTCTCTAAGGAAAAATCTTTTCCAAAATTCATCCCCTTAGGCTGTTGCTTGTTTGTGAGATATAAAAAGGGAGCTGCATTTTTGTTATTGATCAGTGTTGTATATTAGAGAGGTTGCAATCTACTTGAAAAAGAAAAAAAAAGGTACAAACATATTACAGATAACCATGTGTTGTTGGTGATAAATATTTTGTTTGACAGTACATGTTTTTCAGGTTGTCTTGAGCCATAACCACCCTTGCAGCCCTTGACAGCAGAACACAACTCTGGACATCTCCAGCAGGACAGTTAGCTGTCTGGAGGCTCAGCTGCCTCAGTCTGGGATTGTCTGTGTTCAGGCTGAAGCTGTGCCTCTTCAGGTGACTGATGGTCGGCCACTGACCAGGACAAAGACCCCGTGAGTCATGGAGACTACCAGGAAGACTGCCTACACTATACTTGAAGTTGCATTTGCACAGTCCATCCTCCTCCAGTCACCCACCTGCTTTGTGGTCTGCTTGCCTCCACCCTCCTCACTTGTTTTCTTCTCACCAGCTAATAAATCTGTTGTACAAGCAGCCAACCGAGATGGACACAGATACTTACATCCAGCCAATGGACTGAAGTCGGGCACCCCTGTACTCAAGTTAGGGAAAGGCTGAAAGAAGCTGGGGAAGAGAGTAACCCCATAAGAAGACCAGCAGTCTCAACTAACCTGGACCCCCGAGTTCCCTTAGACACTGGGCCACCAACAGGCAGCATACACTTGCTGGTACAAGGTCCTCCAACACATGTACAGCAGAGGACTGCCTGGTCTGGCCTCAGTGAGAGAAGATGCACTTAATCCTTGAGAGACTTCAGACCCCAGGGAGTCAGGAAGCCTGGTGGTGTGGAGGAGTGGGTGGGGGAATCTCTTGGAGATGGGTTAGGGGGGTGAGGAATAGGATGAGGAACTGTGGGAGGATGGAAGAGGAGGGGGATAGTGACTAGACTGTAAAAACCAAAGATTAAAGATAATAAATAAAAGAGCTGTTCATCTACCCAAAAGTGAAGCAAGATGGCCTCTTAGCTGGATACCTCTAGTGCTGATACAGGAGCATAGCTGGGTTGCTAAATGTTTCCAAGACCATATACAGAAAATTATGAGCATAGTAGACAACAGTGTCATTCTCAGGGCCTGGCTTCTGGTTAGTATATAACCAGGTTTCAGGAGGATACCACCATTTTTAAGTTTGGAGGTTACATACCTGAAATGTCTATATAAACAACAGGATTTGTGTTGCTCGCCTTCTGGGCATTTGAAATTTTAGTACATGCTAGGCAGTGGGTACCTACTAGCTGACCTATAAAATGTGCTCTGAACAAATTTTTGAGAGCCTACCCCTTAATACTGTATGTATGGTGCATCTGTCATCAGAGCTCACTTTCTCTTTGCTTAAGCTCATATTAAAATAATCTTTATTAACCCTAACTGTGGTCATAGGCTCAGGCAGGCTTCCCCGACGAACAGTGCTTTGCATGTGGGATGGTACAAGCCTGTTCAGTAGCATTGGGAGCCTTTTCTCTATACTGGTTTTGTTTGTGTCATTCCCTGTAAAATCACATTTATGAGCCAACTCACGTACTCTGACCTGTGACCCTTTTGCTTGAGGGATGTTCTTGGAAGTAGGAAAGATCCACAGAGAATTCTCAGGACATTCAGCAATGTGGGTGTTAGGAAAACATGGTGATGACAGTATCCGAACAGCAGAGGTGGCTGTTCCCATTAGGTTGTGTTGGTGAACTGCTGATGAAGAACAGGTGGGGAGGTTGTGACCAGATTGCCAGTACTCCAACAGGAGAGCTAGACCTCCTCAGGAAAGGGACAGAGTTTGGAGGAAGCCTCCCTCCTACAGTGAGAGGACTGTGAACATCTAATCCTTAAAGCCAATGGGGAAACAGCCTTGAAATACATAGAGATATTTTGAATGGATGCCCCTGAGGATGGTGACTGCTGATCCTCCTGGATTGCTGGATCTTGTAAAGTAGTCCATTAAAACAAGTCACCCTTGGGAACTGGAAAGATGGCTCAGTGGTTAAGAGCACTGGCTGCTCTTCCAGAGAACCTGAGACCAATTCCAGCGCCAATAGGGCAGTTCATAACTAAGTCCAGATCCAATGGATCCCATATCACTGCACAGATATACAATCCAGGCAAAACACTAATGCACATTTTAAAAAAATCATTTAAAAATACATTAAAAAGTAGCCTACCCTTCCTATTAAAATCTTGCACTTAGAGATTGTTATTACCACCCCATATCCTGAAACAGTAGGAGCCCCACTTACCCTGCTGGTGGGCATATAGCTAGGGATAATTCCTAACAAAGCTTAACTGAGATGCTCAGTGTAAGAGAACACTTCACAGGAAGTGTTAGGATTGAGCTGGCATGATGGCATGCCCATCACTTGGAAGGCAGGAGGGAAGACAAGTTCTGGGCTACACAGTGAGTTCCTGGACAGCCTAGCCTGGGAGCCCTGAGAGTAAGACCTTGTCCCCCTCGCCACCCAATGTTTCGTTAGTATTTTCTGGCAAGAGCCAGTGGGGTACTTCAAAGATGAAAGGATATGATCAAGGAATATAAAAAAGAATCGTAGTTGCAGGGATGGGTGACTTGATTGACTTTGGAGAATGTTTACGAGAAGCATACTTAACCATAAAGATGTAAAACCCAGAGGAGAAAAAAAGGGAAGATATACTGGGTATAATTTTGTCCTCCCCCCACAAAGTTGATATGCTAATAAGCAGGTTAAGACACAAAGCATTTGGAATAGTTTTTTTTTTTTTTTCAGTTTACTACAAAGTTGAAATAATTCTAACCTTGTGACTTAGTTACTTTCTATTGCTGTGATAAAGACATGACCAAGACAACGGAAGAGTTTGAGGCTTACATTTTTAGTTAGAGGCCATACCCATCATGGCAGAGAGCTTGGCAGCGGGCAAGCATGGCATTAGAGCAGTAGCTGAGAGTTGTACACTGATTCACAAGCATGAGAGAGCTAACTGGGGATGAGTGGGCTTTTGAACCCTCAAAGTCCACCATCAGTTACACATGTCTGACAAGGCCACACCTCCTAATCTTCCCAAACAATTGCACCAACTAGGGGCTAAATACTCAAATATATGAGCCTATCTATGAGGGTTCATATATGCAAACCACCACACCTTGTATACACTTACTTAAAATAGCCTCAAAATATATAAAGGGAGGGGCCAAGATGGCTTAGTGGGTAAACGCACTTGGCTCAAGAGTAATGACTTGAGTTTGATCCCTGGAATGCACAGTGGAGGAAGACATTCAACTGAAGGCTATCTTCTAACCAACATACAAAATTCATGACATGGCAACAGACACACACACCATGGCATACACCACACATATAAAATAATAAAAACTTCTCATATGCAGTTTATGAAAGCTGGTAGAACCACAAAAAATTATAAAAATCCATCATAGTGAGCAATTATATAGCACAACACAGAAAGAAATCAAGATTTGAACAACAAAGACTTGCAATAAACTTTAAGTAATGGCTTTATTTTTTTGTATTTGATGAAAGACCTGTAGTTTCTAACTAGGAAGATGGATAAATGGTCTGTAACAAGGAAACTTGGTTAAATGTAAAACACTAAAACTTATTTTAAGTTTAGAAAGGTAGGTGCAATTTGGGAAAACGCCAGTAGGGGGCAAAAGATCCCCAAAGCTACATTTAACCCACTAGATTGGAGGGCTTTTTGAGCGTAAAACAACTAGATTCATTCTAAGGATTAATAAATTGAAGACTGGAGAAGTTATATCACTTGTTTGGTGTTTCACAGTGTCAGTCATGAGTAAGGACCCTCTCTTCACTCTTTAATAAGCCATGAAGAGAGAAAAGGGAACTACAGATGAACATATAGGCTTTCAGTGCTACACTTCACTTACATTATTTTTCATTTTTTTATGAATGGCACATGGTTTGATGGAGCCTAGGTTTAAAACATTTCTAATGTTTTTAATGGTGATCCATAGCTACAAAGGGGACAAAATGGAGGCACAAAGGTCAGGCATTCCAGAGCATCCTCAGAAACACAATGAACTCCCTGCCAGCTGACCTATATGATACTCTATGAAACCAAAACCAAAAGGAATGAGTGTGCTGCTTGTCTGTAATCCCAGAATTAGGAAGAGCTGGGAAACAGGAGGATCAGAAGTTCAAGGCCATCTCAGCTTCATACGGAGTTTGAGACTAGCCTGGGCTCTAGGAGACCCTGGCCAGCTCCCCACCCCCACCTCCCAAAAAACATGCTTAGCATGTAGGACAACTGGGGCTCAATACCCATCACCACATAACTGTAGCGTAAGTCACGTACCTACAAAGCACTAGAGAGATGGAGGCAGGAGAATTAGTTAGTATCCATCATCACACCAAAACTAAGCAGAATGTCTGTCACACACCTACAAACCGAGCACTAGGGATCTGGAAGCAGGAGGATCAGAAGTTCTAGGTCATCCTCAACTAAATAGCCAAGTCCAAGGCCAGCCTGGGATATATGAGACATTATCAAAGAAACACACACACACACACATTTGTGTATATTGAAATACATATATAAAAATACCAATTGAGTTGGATTTGAGGATTTTTTTTCAATTTATGTGTATGTCTGTGTGAATTGGTGTGTGTGTATATGTGGGTGTGGTAGAATCCAGAACATATCAGAGATCTTGGACTGGGGGCTATAGGAGTTATGAGTCATCTGATGTAGGTGTTGGGAATGGACCTCATTCCCTCATGTTTTCTAAAAGTATAATAAGTGCAAGAAGTATTCATAACCACTGAGCCACCCCTCCAGTCTCCTGACCATTTTTTTTTTAATGATTTATTTATTTATATGAGCACACTGTAGCTGCCTTCAGACACACCAGAAGAGGGCATCAGATCCCATTACAGATGGTTGTGAGCCACCATGTGGTTGCTAGGAATTGAACGCAGGACCTCTGGTGCCTGTGGAGTTCAGAAGAAGTTATTAGACCATTTCATTTCTAGTTGTTTTCTACATTGATTACAAGTGTTAATTAAAGTTTAAACAACAACAATAATAAGCCTAGAGGGAAGAAGTTCCAATAGCCTAGGTTGTTGGGTCAGTATTTCTCATCAGAGCAAATGTCATATAGACAAAATTATAAGCAACAGAATGCGATCTATACTCCCATATGATAAGACAGTACCAGTGAAATCAGATTCGTCATATCATTGCCTGACCATTTGTGATAATACTCAGACACAGAAAAGTTCTGTTTCTCTGTGCTCACCTGCTAGTCAAGGCTTAGGTGTGAAGAGTTTATCAGAACAGTTCACACACACACCCTGAAAGGCTCTAGTAGGTTCGAGCAAGGCAAACACGTCTCTGGCAGACCTTGACCTTAACTCTCCCTTCCTCCTTGCTAAACCATTATATTACATTTCATAGCGAGCTGCTGAGGTCTATTCTCTTATTTGGCCACTTCCTTCTGATTCCTAAGTCCAGCTATCAAAGCATTGAAGTGCAGCTATCAAAAGCCCCCTTTTACTCACCTAATTAACATGTCCAATCAAACGAAGCAACTCATCCTAACTTAGAGTTTCCCTTTTTCCTTTATAAACTGCTATTTGCCTTCAGGGCACATCTGTCTCTCTATCCAGAAGTGTCTGGACACATCCTTCCCTTTTCTCTTCTCTTTCATCCTCTATCTGTTGTCTCTATCTTGCTCTTTGTCCCTATGGGGCAAATAAATCTTTTTTGCTGAGAACTTGGTCTTAGTGTGTCCTTTGCAGATTTGGTCCCTTCACATCTTGTTCGGAACAGGGAGGCCACATTGAAAAGTGCTGTCTTAAAACACTAACTCCTTTCTTTTGTTAGATTAGCTGAGATGTATAGAGAAGAAACGTAACAGATGAAGCAAGTACTGTGTAAAGAGGGCTGTGGAAGCTATGCATGATGACATAGGCTGTTAATCCCAGAACTTGGGGAGACAGTGGCCAGTGACTGTGAGTTTGACACCAACTTGGTCTTCAGAACAAGTTCTGGATCAGCTGGAACTATACAATGAGATCCTTTCTCAAAAAAAAAACCAAGCAAACAAAAAGAACCCTATCTGTAACTGTGGTGGTTTAAATGAGAACGGCCACCATAGGCTCATATATTATAATGTTTAGTTTCTAGTTGGACTGTAGAAAGTAGGAGGTATGGCCTTCTTGGGGGAAGTGTGGCATTGGAGGAGGTGTGGCCTTGTTGGAGGGGGTGTGACCTTATTGGAGGTGTGGCCTTGTTAGAGGAGGAGTGGTCTTGGTGAGCTTTCAGAAGCCCATACCATTCTCAGTCTCCCTCCCTCCTTCCCTCCTTTTGTCCAACTTGTTAAGATGTAAACTTCAGTGCCATGCCTGCCTGCCTGCTGCTACACTCCCTGTCGTGATGGTCATGGAGTCACCCCCTGAAACTGTAAGCAAGCCCCAATTAAATGCTTTGTCTATAAGTTGCCTTGGTCATAGTGCTCTCTTCAGACACACCAGAAGAGGGCACCAGACCCCTTTACAGATGATTGTGAGCCACCATGTGGTTGCTGGGAATTGAACTCAGGACTTCTGGAAGAGCAGTTGGTGTTCTTAACTGCTGAGCCATCTCTCAGGCCCTAAGTCTTTTTTTTTTAACTTTGTTTGTTTCTTTTTAAGTTTTATTTTATGTGTTCAATGTTTTGTCTGTATGCATGTCTGTGGACCACATGCATGCCTATTGCTAGAGACGGCTGGAAGAGGGCATCAGGTTTCCCAGAATTGGAATTACAGACAGTTGTGACCCACCATGTGGATGCTGGGAATTGAACCTGGGTTCTCTGGAAGAACAGCCAGTGCTCGTGATCATGGAGTCATCTCTTCAGCCCATAGACTTAGAGGAGTTATGAGATGAACTAAACAGGGTGTCTGGACTGTGGGAAAAGGTGACAGAGATGAGCACTAATCAAGAAATCCACTATCTGTACATGTGTGAACTCTGTTGGTGGTGTGTGGTAGTGTCCACATCAGACAATTGCAGCATTAGCATGATCTGAGGTGCGAAGTCTACGAGACAACAGTGCAGATCCAGGTAAGGGAGTCCTTGGCTTCAGTGAGTTTGCGCCACACAGGGCTCTCTTCAAATTCCTAATGAAAACCAGCTATAAACATTCACAGTATAGAGAGAATCTCTTAAGCACTGTATAAATCATTCACCTGTCAACAAAGAAGCCTATGGCCAATGAGCCAAGGCAGGAAGTTTAAGGTAAGACATCTGGGGGAGAGAGAAAAAATTCTAGAAAACAGAATCAAGGGATTCATCCCAGAACGTTGAGGAAGACGGTCACATGAACTCTGAAGAGAGGTATCAAGCCATATGGCACACTTAGAATAGAATAAACTGGTAATTAAGTTATGAGCTAGTTGGAGAACAAGCCAAACTATTGGCCTAGGCCTTTATTCATTTCATATACAATCCAGTCTCAAAATTACTCTTTCAGGGAACTTGGGCATCGGTGGACAGCCTGCAGTTACAGCCTAGTAGTGAATGCTTATTCCCCAGCAGATGGGACACAGAGGCAGGAGGATTTCTCAAGTTGAGGATAGCCTACTCAACAGATTGGTTCCAGGACTTCCAAAGCTACATAGCAAGACCCTGTCTCAAAAGAAAGAAACAATCAGCCAGCCGTGGTTGGTCAAGCCTAAAAGCCCAGGACCTGGCAGCTAAGTCAGGACAACTGCTGAAAGTCTGAGGCTAGCCTGGAGTACATAGTGAGTTTGAAACCACCCTGGGTTATATATAATGAGTCTTGGCCTTAAGATGAGAAATGAAACAAACAAATAAAACCCCCTGTCTTAGTTAGGTTTACAATTGATGTGATGAAACACCATGACCGAAAACAAGTTGGAAAGGAAAGGATTTATTTAGCTTACACATCCACATCTTACTTCATCACTAAAGGAAGTCAGGGCAGGAACTCAAACAAGGGAGGAACCTGGAGGCAGGAGCTGATGCAGATGCCTTGGAGGGGTGCTGCTTACTGGCTTGCTACCCATGGTTTGCTCAGCCTGCTTTCTTACAGAATCCAAGACCATAAATTCAGGGCTGGCACCACCCAAATGGGCTAGGTGTCCAACATCGATCACCAAAATGCCCTATAGGCTTTCCACAGCCTAATATTCTGGAGGCTTTTTCTCAGTTGAGGTTCCCATCTCCTAGATGACTCTAACCTATGACAAGCTTACGTAAAACTACCCAGCACACCTCCAAACTAAAGTAATGTTAATGTGCATCTAGATTCAGTGTCCTCTAGTGACTTTGAAAAGAATGTTCTTGTTGATTTTAAACATTTAACTATGCATGGGGAATGATGTACGACATTTTAAGAAAGATTTATTTATTTAATTTTATGTATTTGAGTATTTAGCCCATATGCATATCCATGTACCATGTGCATGACTGGTGTCCTGAAAGGTCAGAATAGGACAGTAGATACCTGGAACTGGAGTTACAGACAGTTATGAACTGCCATATGAGTACTAGAAATTAAATTCAGGCTCCCCACTAGAGCAGCCAGTGCTCTTAACTGTGGGAAAACTTTGCTAATTAAGGTCAAAGTCTACCATTGACTGGATAGCCTCTGAGACTGGTACAATATGGAGTTCTCCCCTCATTGGCAGGGCTTCTCTTTCTCTGATCTTGTCTGGGGAATTCAAAACCTGCACAGATGCCTCTGCCTAAGGAATGTCACATTCATTCAGAAGTATTTCCCCATGCTAATGAGGCATTTTAGTATCCTAATCCTTCAGCCAATGACCTTTGCCCATCCTGGATGTTCCTACCACCAGTCTCCCAAATTATAAACCTTAAATCACCCCAAGTAAAGTGCATCTGTGTCTCTGCAGCTGGTCCTGGTGTGATCATTCACAGGGTTTCCACCCCCCTAACCCCACCCCATCCTCCATCCCAGTTTATCACCTCTGCTTCCTTTGCCCTCCTTGACCCTACTGGCTGCTGATCCCCGAGGTCAGGGAGAGTCACATTAACTACTAAGCTGTCTTTCCCGCCCTTAGGCTTAGGCCTTCTTTTTTGTTGATGTTGATGTTGATGTTGTTGTAAATTTCATACATTGATGTCAGAAGCCATCTAGGAAAGACTAAGGCATGCAAATGAGTTTTCTGGAGATGGCCCCCATTTTGCATAGGCTGCAATGGGTGAGCTCTGTGATGGCGAGGTGACCAGAGACTTTATCCCAAGATTGCCTCTCACTGCTGATTTGCCTTTCCTGTCACAGTCTAAGGATCCTTGGGCATCAGCCCATCATATTGGGTAAATTTCAGCTGAGCAACATGAAGATGTACTCTCATGCAATAATGCTGTATAGATGATTTGATAATTTCACAATTCCCGATAATGATTTTATAGAACTCTTAAATTGATACAAATAATCCCAAGCCCCCTGTAGAATAAAGCTGCAAATAAAGCTCTGTAAACATTCACACATCATGGAGTAATTGCACTAGGATAAGAAAGCAGGCTCAAAACAAATTTGTGATCTAGGAAAGACATTCATTCTAGGTCAGGTCCAAGGATGAAGCCACAGGTGTGCGCTATGATAAAGCAAGGCCATGTGAAACTGTTGCTTTGAACTTATAATGAGCTTACAGACTGAAACACTGCTTTGAACTTACTCACAAACAACATCCTTCTGTAACTCCCCTTTTGTGTAACATTTTATCTGTGAGGTAATTTTATGAAGCACTTTTGTCTAAGAATCTATAATAAGGCCAAAGAGAAGAAATAAAGTGTGGCTTTATTTGAGGCTCAGTCTCATCCACCAAATGTATATATGTATTTGTCTGTCTATATGTATGTACATAGGAGTGTAGATATATGTGTACATATGTAAGTATGCATCAACACTTGTGGAATTGTTGACACAGGTGTTCGGACCCAGCCAAAGTGTATGTCTCTGTGTGTGTCTGAGTGTGCCTATGTGTGTGTCTGTGTGTCTGTGTGTGTCTAAGTGTGTGATTGAATTCTCCCTTTCTTCCACTTCTTTTCTCTCTATCTCACAAACAACTGACAAACTCCAAGCCTCCCACCTGGCCAGCAAAGGGCCCTTGAGCCAAAAAGAAACTAAGCCTTTTTTCTAATTCCACTGCTGCTATCAATTGGCTTTAGAATAGCAGAGTTAAAGGAAGAGAAACATTACCAAAAGTAAGCAGCTATTGGTCACACAATGGCAAGAGTTAAGGACAGAAGAATTACCAAAAGTAAGTAGCTTTTAGTCACAGAATAGCAAAAAGTAAAAGGCAGAGGAATTGTAAAGTAGCTATCATATGGTCCTGATCATTGACTCCATACCTATCCCTGCCTTCCTCAGGAAACTGGGTGCTGGGATAAGTCCCCGGCACATTGAAACTTTTATTTTGTGAGAGAAAAGGTGTGGTATTTTCTAAGTTTGATGGCAAGTGCCTTTACCTACTGTACTGGGTAAAGTTAAACTTTTAAGTTAACATACAAAGCTATGGTTCTATTGTTATTGTTGTTTGTTTGGTTGTTTAACTGTAATTCAAAAATGTGGCTTGAGGATAAGCCTTCTAGTCAAGCTAGACCGGCCTAAGTGAAAGTCGAGAGCAGTCTTATTTAGTTAAGATAACAGAGTTGGTGACAGAGGAGGTGAGAGAGCTTTCATTCCAGTGACAACAAATGGAAACACACTTGAACATAGGACATGGTTGCATGTGCCTGTCCTAATATGGGAGGTTGAGGCAGAAGGATCACCAGTTCAAGGTTATCCTCAACTACATAGAAAGTCAGAGGGCATCTTGTGGTATCTGAGAGTCTGTCTCAATAAAATGAAAATAATGCAAACAAAACTTTTAAAATAATGAACTGTCAAGTACAATATTAATGAGAAAAAAAATAAGGTTAGGGAATGAGAGCAACACGGGGAGGTCCCGACTGTCTGCACGACAGAGGAAAGAACTGGTATTAGTGGGATGGTGGAGCATTTTCATACTTCTTAAATGAGTTAGGTGAATGATATGTGAGAATTCTCTCCCTCAACATTTAAAAAGATTTTCCCATATGTCTTAGTCAAGGTTTTATTGCTGTGAAGAGACACCATGACCAAGACAACTCTTCTAAAGGCAAACGTTTCATTGGGGCTGGTGTACAGGTTCAGAGGTTCTATTCATCATCATCATCATGGTGGGAAAAAGGAGGTTCTCTTTTCACACTGGGTGGAGCTTCAGCATTAGGAGACCCCAAAGCCCATAGCCACAGTGACACCACTTCATCCAACATGGCCACACCTACTCCCACAAGGCCACACCTTCCAATAGTAACACTCCCCTTGGACCAAGCATTGTCTGTAGGGGCCAAATCAATTCAAACCAGCACACCATGTTAGATGCCTGCTTTCCTTAGAGGATACTATAGTCTTCCTATACTGCATAGGGTTATTTTTTTTTCCTTCTGAAATGGAATAAGAGATACATATTTCATACATTGTCAAAGGTGGAATGAGGTCCTGGCAAACAGGTGAACAAGTTTAGATTAAGGACTTGAGAATCTATTCTGTCTTAGCCCAATGAGGACCCAATTTCTGTATTAGTTTCTCTGCAAAGATATCTGCCTCCCTATTTCTTAGGGGTGTTGAAGGGTGGAGGTCCCTCTTCTGAAAGTGTTTGCAGAATGAGTTTGTTGTCCCTATACTGGAAGAATAGCATCCTTGGACATTTGATCTAATGGGACAAGATTAGAAGAATAGCCCCTGCTCTGGGTGAAGCTTGACTCTGGACTGGTAGGGTCTGGAAAACACAAATTTTAAAGCATATACAACAAACACAAGCAAAAAAAAAAATCAAGACGGAATAATGGTGACTAGTGTCATACAAAGTGGCAAAAATCAGACAAAAGTCCTTAGACAGCCCTTTGGGGTAGCTTGAATTCTTCCAAGGGCTGTGGGGAATGTATTACTTTAAGGCTCCAAAGCTCCAGAGTTGCTTGACATAGCCTCATAAGACCTAAGGCTATGGTTGACTGGACTATTCTACTTTTCCTTTAATTAGTTAATTAATTAATAATTAACTAATAATAGTTAGTTAATTAAGACAGAGTTTTTCTTTCCTGGCTGTCATGGAACCTACTCTGGAGATGAGGCTGGCCTTGAATTCAATCTGCCTGTCTCTGCCTCCCAAGTGCTGGGATTAAAGAAGTGTGTGCCATTACTGTCCAGTGTTCTATTTTTACTAAGCCGGAGGTGGCAAGTGGACAAAGCCTGTCATTAACGTAAGGAATAAGACTGTTCAAGTTACCTTTGCAACAGAAGAAGGCCCATATCACATTGGAGAGATTCAGGGAACCCTAATATAGGGATGCTTCCTCTCAACAGGCATTGCATACTTTTATGGCCTTCTCTGTTGTGGTGAAGGAGGCTTCCCCGTATCCTATGAATTGTCTGTAGACCCTATGAATACTCATACCTGGATTTCAAGGTTAGAGGTAAAGTTTAATTGCCTCTTTCTCTGTAGAGCAGTGGTCCTTAATCTTCCTAATGCTGCAACCCTTTAATATAGTCCCTTATGTTGTGCTGACCTCCCAACCATAAAATTATTTTCATTGCTACTCCATAAGTGTAATTTCGCTACTGTTATGAATCATAAAGTAAATATCTGTGCTTTCCAATTATCTCAGGTAAGCCCTGTGAAAGGGTCATTTGACACCACCCCCAATGGATCAACAGGCTGTGAACTGCTGCTGTAAAGAAATCTAATATCAGACAGTCTTTAAAAGTTGAGAACATGTCTTTAACTCAGTGCTCTGGGAGCAGAGGCGGGTAGATAGAGCTCTATGAGTTTGAGGCCAGCCTGGTCTACATAGAGTTCCAGGACAGCTGGGGCTACATGGAGAGACCCTGTCTCACAAACAAAACAAAAACAAAGTTTAAGAGGTAGGGTACAATGGTCTGTAACTCCAGTCCGAGTTGTCCGTCTCTCTCTTTTGGGCCCTGTGGGCACTGAATGCACGTGATATAAAACACATGCATGTAGAACACCCATGCACGTAAAATAAAAATTTAAAAATAACTTAAGTTGAGGGAGTTGTTTTATGTGCAAATTTGTCCACTTTGAACCTTTTCATAGTTCTATGAAGTACCTTTCCTGAGAGTGTGGTTTCTATCAGGTTCTAGAAGATGTTCTTCCACAGTAGGTGGTCTACTGTGTTTAAGGGGTTTTCATTGCTCAACTTTAGGAAGCTTGTTTAAAAGTCTTTTATCCATCTGTGGCCCACCCTGTATTTCCTGTACTTCTGAGGAGTTTGTCTTCGAACTTGTCAGTTCGAAGGACAATCTGGGACAAGGGCCAGAAGTGTATGTAGTTGTGTAATACTCTTCATAAGGCCTGGGGTTTCACTGTAAGCATCTCCATATTGTCTGCAATAGTATTGGCTTGGCTCCTTATGGATCTGCCCCACTGATTTTCCTGCAGTGAACCACTGCTGCCTATTTAGGAGTTGTATTGTTGGAAGATTATAGGTGGAATTTTTAGCCAACAGCATCAAAAGTTGTCCCTGGGATAATTTAAATCACACTTTCTACAAATCTCTAGGAAAAGCAATCATTACCAAGGTGACTGGGCCCCAAGCATTAAATGTTCTACAGTATGACCAAACCTTCTTATAAGAAAAAAAACCAGATGTGAGGTTGCACATCTGTAATCCCAACACTCGAGAGGCAAATCAGGAGGATAGGAAATCCAATGTCATCCTAGGCTACACTGAGAATTGACAGAGCAGCCTGGGCAATATGAAAGCTTGAATTTAAAAGAAAAAAAAAATTGCAAGTTGCATCATGGGAATTCAGTGACAAGATGAGAGCCTCTTGCTAGCCCAGCAGGCAGGGGCCAAATAGAATTCAGGGGCTCTATGATTTGGCATAGTTTATTACAATTAGTATACACACAAAAATCATGTAAACTCCATAATGTAAATGGTTTAACCTCCACTGTAACCAGCAGATACTCTGCCATGAGCTCTCAACAGCCTATTTTAACACAGATAGAATTCACAGAAAATGACAATCACACAAATAGGATTATAATACAATTTGTAAGGAAAGGATTTTTTTGTTTGTTTTTGGTCCATGTTTTCTTTTAATAAACAAGACACATACTTTTTCCTCTTTGGCAAAAAGAGGTTAAATCCCCCCAGTTCATTCACAAGTAAACTCAGGGAAAAACAACACAAAACATGAGGTACAGCTGAGACCTGGCTACTCTATGAGGACAAGCACATACTCAGGGGAAAACTGCTTGTTACACTAGGACAGTGACTAGCTCTCCACTAAAAAGCTCTGCTTCTACACATGCGGACACATTTTAAACAGCATGTGTTTTCCAGGGACAGTGGAAGTCACCCACGTGCATTATTTCTGGAGAAAGTTGTAAGAAGTAAGGCTTCTGGGCTCAGCTGTATTTTCAATTGAGGTCTAGAAATACTTGATATTCCTGCCTCAAGCTACAATTCCTGTGCCTCCTTCATTACAAGGTGTGGATGGGCAGTGTGGATCGCCTTGAGTCTCAGACCCTGAAAAGGAGATTTGTTTAGGAACACTGTACAGTAGGCTAGGCCCTTTCCTTAGAGAATGTGGTCCCTCAGGGTTCAGGTGGGACCCACGCAGGACCCAGGACACTAGGTTGCCCTACTTCCCTCAAGGAAAGCCTGAGAAAGCAGGCTGCAGCTGCTGAAGTGGAATGCTTGCTTGCATAAATGGGCCACCATTGCTAGCAATCACCCACCCCAGTGTGCTTTACATGTTTCAAGTAATTTCATTTCTTCCAGGAGAAAGAACGGTTAAGAATGCTTTTACTTTAAGAAAACGAGCCACCACAACCAATGAGGTTTTAAACAGACCCGCTGCTCACAGTGTCAGATAATCAAACACACTGAGAAACATGAACATAGGCTACCTCTATGCAAATCCAGTTTTCTCCTTAAGCTCTGTGTAGAAAACAAACACCACAAACTTCGTTACAGTTACGTTAATTCGTGTTAAAATAAACTGTACAAATTGCACATTTTACAGCACAGCATCACAGTTAGACAAATGAGAAAAGTCTCCATGTTTTAGCACAACAGAAACCAACAGGCTCTGCGGGGAGGGTCGGAACACAACCAGCTGCACAGTTCTGTAAACAGTAAGTGAGGTTGTCTCTAGGATCCTGAAGAGTCACACATGCATGCTCACACACTTCTTCCAGTGACGCAGCGGCGCGCGCTCAGTACCACAGCAGGTTTGTTTCACATTGGGTTCACAAAAGAGCAGTCATGGCCATCTGGTTGAGGGGCGCAAGGCCGTTTCTGGGTGCCGAATAACCATCATTCCCCCCAGAAGTCATCTGTGACTGAGAGGAGGGGTCTCTGCTGTCCAAGAAGCTGCTGGCAGCAGGCTTGTCGTAGCCACCACCCACAGGCTTGGGGCTTGCTGGCCTCTGATAGCTTTCAATCTGGGTGACTCCTGCAGCCGGAGGAAAGCCTCCAGAAGAAAGAGAGTGTTTGTGAGTGGGCCTGGGCCCGGGCACTCGGTAGCCACTCTGTGTGGAGAAGGTGTGAGCTCGCAGCAGGTGCCGCTCCACGATAGGTGTGGCATACTCAGGTTCTGAATGTGTCAGGGGCAGTGCATACTCATGGCGGCCCGGGCGGTGAGGACAGTCGTAGTGGCCGCTAGCCTCAGTGTTCACTCTGGCCTCCTCAGTGTCTGTGTCCATGGGCCGGAAGGTAGACCCTTTCCTCGTGACTGTCCCTGTGCCAATCATGAGAGGCTGCTGATAATCTAAAACCAAATGAACAGCATTAGTGCTCCAGCTGACACCAGAGCGAGAGGCAGCCAGTCGCTGCAGGTTTGCTTTCCCTTCTACTCCATTGGTGACTAAAGCATCTCAGGTTCCATGAGACATACGAAAATGCAAGTCAGATGCTGCAGTTGGGTCTTAAAGCACCAAATACTGCCTGCTCAGGAAGCCACCAAGGGCCATAAGACCTCAGAGACTGGATTGATTCAGTCAGGGAAAGTGTCTTGTAGAGGAGGGGCATTTACTTATAGACAGTCTTATTACACAACCCCAACTAGACTTGAACTTGTGGTCTTCCTGCCTCTAAGCCTCGATCACAAACATGCAACTCCATGGCCAGTTTAGAGGTGACTTTTACTTGGTGCTGGGATTATAGTGTTGGCTATTAGGCCCAGCTACAAGTGACTTTCAAACTGGCCTTTGTAAAGTTTGGAGGTAGAGAAAACCCAAAGAAAGTGTGATGACCTTTGTGTCAATTCGACTGCATCTAGAACTAATAAAATGCAAAGGGCTGAGCACACCTGTAAGGAATTTTTTCTTAATTACATTAAATCACTTGAAGTGTTAAGACTCACTTCTAATCTAGATCTCTGAGGGGGGAAGATCCTCCTTTAATCTGGGCCATGCCTTCTGCTGGCAGTCTATATAAAGGATACGGAAGAAGGAAGCTTGCTCTCTCTTTGCCTGCTTGCTCCTGCTAGCAAGTCCATGACTTCACTGGATTTAGAGTCTGCTTCTTTGGGATTCTAGAGAATACTGAAAGCCAGCTGAGACACCTACCCTCAAGGACTGAACAATTACTGGATTCTTGGATTTTCCATTGGTAGACAGACGTAGTTGACTGGCTGGACTATAGCCAGTAAACTGTTTTAATGAATCCTTTTCCTACACACACACACACACACACAACACAGAGTGAGAAGAGGAAGAGAAAGAGAGAGAGAGAGAGAGAGAGAGAGACAGAGAACAGACAGAGACAGAGAACAGAGAGAGACAGAGACAGAGAAAGACACAGAGAGAGACAGACAGAGAGAGACAGACAGAGAGAGAGAGACAGAGAAGAGAGAGAGAGAGAGAGAGAGAGAGAAGAGAGAGAGAGAAAGGGACTTATTCTACAAGTTCTGTTTAGAACCCTGACTAATACAGAGGAGAGAACTATGAAGACAGTTGACAAGAGAATTAGGGGATGTGGATGTTTTAATGGATATGAGAGATAAGCAATAGGTCTGGGCTTAGTGACGGGTGTCCAAATAATGAAATCATTTCTAACATAGTAAGACAATTCAAGTCTTTTTAAAAATGAGGTAGCCACATTACAACAGCAAACAAAGCAGAGGAGCACTAAAGAACTTTTCTCAAATCACACACGTGGGCAATGGAGTCAGGACTGGAAGCCATGTTTCTAGTATGAGCTGTGTTAGCCAGACGTTAGATCATGGGGATTGTGGAAGTCTCACTCAGAACCTACATACTAGCAATCTGAAGTAACTCTTGGGCAAGCTGAAGAAGACTGACAGTCAGGAAATAAAACTGAAAGAGAGACATACTGATGCTTTCTCAGAGACACTGCAACCATTCTGACGAAGACAGGCCCCTTATTCTAACTCCCTCTCCTCAAAGGCTGGAGATGTATTCATTCATCACTCAATTAGTCTTTCTGTTCCTCATTCCCAGTACTTTAATAAAAACCTGAGTAGCAAACATTTATAATTAAGTTTCCACCCAGCACTCAGGAGACAGGGCAGGTAGATCCAGGTAGACCAGGGCCAGCCTGGTCTAAACTCGAGTTCCAGGACAACCAGGGCTACCCAGAGAAACACTGTCTCAAAAAACAAAACAAAGACAATAACAACAAGTAAAACAATAACAACAAATGGTTTGCAGAGACTAGCAGTGCTGTGGGCCCTCACTATTTATGACATTTTGTGCCCTGGGGTGTGCTCAACTCAGGTGAAGGGACCATTGACTTGAAACTCTTCATAGAGTACTGGGGGAATAGGGGAGCACACTTCTGCTATAATAAAGGATGTTACTTAACCTGCTGCTGTCCTGTTTCATGTCTCCCACAAGCAGAAGCTCCTTATGGACACTGTCCCTGGGCTATGACACTCACCTGCCATGTCACTAGTGATGAGATCCAACTTTTGTGTTATCTCTTTTTCATTGTCGTAGCTGATGGTAAATTCCGTCGACTGATGTCTGGCAAAGGGATACTTAATCTGCTTCCAACAGCCTGAAATCAAGAGAATATGAGACCAGGCATCAGGCATGTAATTTGCATACCCATGTGTTCTGCAGTATGTCAGAAGTCAATCTTCTTGCAGGATGCTGGCAAACCCATGGCCACAGCTCTTGAGCACATATGATGGGACAGGTCCTTCAATATGTACATCACCCACTGATAGCTTTACTTATTTTTTTGAAATAGAGTTTCTTTACATAGTCCTGGCTACCCTGGAACTCATCATGTAGAGCAGGCTAGCCTTGAACTCACAGAGATTTGCCTGCTTCTCCTTCTTGAGTGCTAGGATTAAAGGTATAACCACCATGAATAGCTCTCACTGATGGTATAAATGTATGTGTAGACTGGACAGGTGGCTCAGTGGTTAAGAGCACTGGCTGTTCTCTCAGGACTCAGTTTCGATTTCTAACACCCACAACGCCAGCTCACAAACATCTGAAACTCCAGTTCCAGAGGATTCAACACCCTCTTCTTGACCCTGTAGGCACGAGGCATGGACAAAACACACAGACATACATTCAGGCAGACAAAACACCCCCACACATACATTAAATAAATTAAAAAAAAAAAATGGATGTTATTTCCAAGTCCTGGAAGCATCCGGGCACATTTCCTGTCAGCCACATAAACTCATACCCCAGAGGAGACAACGCAGCTGTCATTTAGGCTCAGCCTTCCCTCAGCATCTTCAGGCCTCCACTGTATTTTCTGGGAAACTGAGGAATGGACCAGGCAGGATCCACATGTTTGTTTTGGAGACTTTTTAAGAGACAGGTCAGTAGTATTCACCTGTAATCCCAGGGATCAAACTTAGGCCATCTCACTAGCCCTGTCTGCATTACTATGATTCAAAGACTAGAACCCAGGCCACAAGTCCACGACATGTTCACTCCGGACAGGGCTGTCCAGCACATCCTTGAAAAGACAATTAAATGATCAGGTAGTAATCCAATTGCCATGACAAACTAACAAATGATAGAAGAACAAAATTTTAAGATGGAATTCAGGTAATGGCTTAAACCAGATACCAGAAAACTCCTCTTACAGCTTATAACTAGACCATGAAAATTTTATCAGAGAATTGCCAAGCAAATAATTTAACTGCTGCTGTTCTCGAATAGCACTACCTGGTCGTGAACCATCCTCCTGCGGGTTCTCTGTATGCTATCCTCCTGTGAAGGTTACTGTTCCGACAACTTGACAGAATCTAGACCCAGCTGGAAAATGGCCGTGTGGTGGTGGGGAGTATCTTGATTGTATTAACTAAGGTGGGAATGATGGCACCCATTTCCTGCCTGGGATCCTGAACTGGAGAAGGGGAACTGGCCAGCAGCCTGCATTCATCCCTCTGTGTCTTCCCATCGAGGATGCAGTGTGACCAGTTGCTTCAAGCTCCCACCATCTTTCCTTTTCACCTTGCGCTGTGAGTGTAAACAACCCCTCTTCCTTAAGTTGCTTTCCTTCAGATTATTTTATTACAGCAAGAGGAAAAGAAACTGAAATACTCCCCTTTAGTCACTTTATGATGTGCCCAAAGCAAAATAGTGGCCATCTACTCAATACGATTGTCCTGTTTCACTAACACTTAGCGGTTTTTTAAATCCCTCACCATGCCTAATACATAAACACAGTCTATCAGAGCTATGCATGTAAACACTTTATGTACATGATTTAGTTCTAGTTACAGTCTTGAGCATCCCTTAGTGTCTTGGGTTTATCACTCACAGATAAAGGGTACAGAACTCAGGATCTTGTACATTTTAGGCAAGTGTTCTATCACTAAGCTAGGTTACAACCGTCCTACAAATGTCCTGCATTAACAGACCTTACCCTTTCCCCTGAAGACAGAATAAAACTGTAGATGGAGCCGTTAACCAACCTGTTTTCTGAGCCTCAGCGACACATACGGATTTCCTTTCTTTTTCCTCCTGTCAAGACAAAAAAGCTCTACTGAATACTCGGCAGCCAATTTGTCCGCCTGTGTCCTCATATAATATGAAAACCAGAAGTACTTACCTCATAGGTGGTTCTGAAGACTGAATTTGCTAGACCTAGAGCTGTCATATGCTTAAAAAGCTCTGTGTGTGTGTGTTGTATGATCATATGTAAATATATCTTATAATTAAGGTCACATATTCACTGAGAGATGCATACTAATTTTATTTTGTATATAGAAAGCAATGCATTATGACTTGATTTTTTAATGGCTCAGAAAATCAATAAAATCCTTAAGTAATCTTAAGGATCACTTTTATATCTATTTTCTATAAAACACAAATTATAGTGCCTTTAAAAGCAATTATCATTATCAGTTATGTTGAAGGTGTATAATGATTTGACATTCTATTTATATAATGTAATATTTATAAATTCTAAAACTTTTTAAATTGTAAAAAGAGCCGGGCAGTGGTGGCGCACGCTTTAATCCCAGCACTTGGGAGGCAGAGGCAGGTGAATTTCTGAGTTCGACGCCAGCCTGGTTTACAGAGTGAGTTCCAGGACAGCCAGGGCTACACAGAGAAACCCTGCCTCCAAAACCAAAAAAAAAAAAAAAAAAAAAAAAAATTGTAAAAAGAAAACGTGAGAATATTTCTTATTTTTTGTTTAAATCCAAGTTCTATCATTTTTTATAATAATAAAAATACTATTTAGAGTTATGAAAAAGATTCAGTACCCATCATAGTGATTGCCTTTGTTCCAAGAGAAAACAGCTACATCAGATATTGCTAGGCTATCTAGGGAGTGGTAGGAGCCAAGCCAGGTGCTGGGTCTTCTTTCTAATACAGTTTCCATTGGGTGGGGGAACAAGGGAGATTTCACAGGGAACATGTCAGCTTCCAGATGTTGGTCCAGCAGTGCTCATTGGGAAGCCATAGATTGTAGTGCTGGATAATTCCTATGCTAACATCTGGACCCAAATTGCTTGTAAAATATCAACATTTCATCTCTAAAAAAGGCATGCTGCTTCTTTAGAAGCATACATATGTACAAGAGGAGTAAACTTTTGAGGTTTATGAATGGTAGTTATGATTATTCCACTTGGTCGAAAATCACCTCTGGGTTTGTCTATAACCATGTGCCTAAATAGGAAGATCCATCCAAATCAGGGATGGTACCATTCCCTGGGCCAGGGTCGTGACATCCTGCAGATGTGATGTGACCAGCTACATCACACTCTTGCTACTGTCCTCCCTAACCGTGATGGGCAGACTATGTGTCTTCCAACTGTGAGCCCAAACAAACTCTCTCTCCCTTCCTTAAGATACTTTTGTCAGAGTGATGAGAAAAGTCAACTAATAAACTGCTTATGTCTATAATTAGAGAAAAATTGAGAAAGTGTAAATTCACCTACTTTCTACAGATTGCAAAGATCCCCATTCCAGTCAGAAGGAGGGCAATGAAGATCACTGATGGAATAGCCACGGTTGTAATATTCATTCCTAGAGGAAAAAGCCACTGTTACAACACAAATATCACATAACTCACAAAAATGCGAAGAACTCAGCTTCAGAGCTGAGTGCAGTGGCGTACAGCATTAACCCCAACGCTCGGGAAGCAGAGGCAAGAGAATCTATGTGAGTTCCAGGCCAGCTAAGGATACAGGGATACACACAGTGAGACGCTATCTCAAAAATAAAATAAAGGGGCTGGAGAGTTGGCTCAGCAGTTAAGAGCATTGACTACTCTTCCAGAGGCCCTGAGTTCAATTCCCAGCAACCACATGGTAGCTCACAACCATCTGGAATGGAATCTGATGCCCTCTTCTGGTGTGTCTGAAGAAAGCAATAGTGTATTCATATGCATTAAATAAATAAATAAATAAATAATATAATAAATAAATAAATAAATCTTTAAAAAAATAAAATAAGCAAAACTGCTTTGTGCACAGGGAAAATGAATACATGTTTGCCTATGTTGTTACAAAGTAAAGTCTGAGCTAAGTATGGAAACATAAAACTGTTCCTCTACCCAAAAAAGTGCAGCGTTTGTTCCATGCTCCCCAGGATTAGCTCTTACTCTGAGCTTCAATGGGTTCAAGTTAATTCCCCAAATCAGAATTAGACTGCCCAAGGCAGGAGCTGCCTATGGCTGGGTGAGGCTCTCAGACTCAGTGTCCACAGCTGGCGGGAGGTTTGACAGGTAACTGTTACCAAGGCTGGGAAGCTGTGGGACATCCTTGTCAGAGCTGTGGTACATTAACTGAAGAGGAACTGCAGTCCTCATGTACTCAAGCAGCGTGCCATCTGCTACTGAAAACGCCAGCTTCTCGGCTACTCCTTCTGCCTCAGATGAAGAGGCGCTCCTGTCCAGAATAGGCCCCTGGCTGTATAAACTACAAACAAATGGAAGATATCACTCCGCACCTTTCTTTGTGACCCTTGGGAAATAAAATAAAGGACAATTAGAAGTGAAAATGTCTGCTGGACATGGCGATGCATGCCTTTGATCCGGCACTGGACTAGCAAAGGCAGGGGGATCTTTGTGAGTTTGAGGCCAGCCTGATTTATATATCTCGTTCCAGTCCACCTAGGGTAACAGACGGAGACCTGCCTCAAAGGACTAACAACAACCAGAGTAGAAATGTATAGTTCATGAACAAGAGGTTTTTTTAAAAAACAAAACAAGAAAACAGGATATAAAATACAGGAAATTTCACCCATGTCATTCATAAGAGTGAAATTTTAGGAAAATGTAACAACTTAAATATTGTGGAGGTTAACTAATGGCATATCCATATATAGTAATCTTAAAAATACTCAGAATTTAGCCGGACAGTGGTGGCACAGCCTTTAATCCCAGCACTTGGGAGGCAGAGGTAGGCGATTTCTGAGTTGAGGCCAGCCTGGTCTACAGAGTGAGTTCCAGGACAGCCAGGGCTACACAGAGAAACCCTGTCTCGAAAAACCAAAAAAAAAAAACCAAAACCCTCAGAATTTAAAGTTAAATGTAAAATGTATAGTATGCAAGCGGGCGGTATGGCTGCGCAGAGCCTTTAATCAGCATTGGGAGGGCAGAGGCAGCGATTTCTGTAGTTCGAGGCCAGCCTGGTCTACCGAGCGAGTTCCAGACGCCCGGACTACACAAGAAACCCTGCTGACAAAGAAAACCTGTCTGAAAAAAAAAAATGTATAGTATGCTACTACTTATTATTGTGGTATGCGTGGGTATATATGCATCTGTATGTATGTATGTATGTATATATGTATGTACATATGTATGCATGTATGCACACATTTACTATTATTTGTTCTTAAGAGAGGTCTCATGTAGCCAGGCTGGCTATAAACCTGAGGACGGTCTTGAACTCTTGACCCTTTTGCCTCTATGTAGGTCACTTGCCTAGCAAAGATCAGGCCCAGGACGACCAAAGGGGAAACAAAACAAAACAAAAACATATGCCAGAAAATTCTCAAATTATGTAACTACATAGTCCTGGTGTTTGCAGGACTAAATTCCCACTGTAGACTTGTAAACAATAAACTTAAGAAAAGCACGATCCTTACCTGGGGATGTAAACAGAAATCGCTTTTCCGACAAAGAACCACTGAAATAAAGAAGACAGACAGGAGGCACATGAGAGAGCTGCTTTGATAGATACTGGAACCCAGCATAGCACAGCTTCACACACCCCCCTCACCACCCCAAGCAGCAAGGATCACAATCCTGATGCCTTTCCGCTATCATTTACACCAGCATCTCAAGGGTCAGCTAACTCAAAAACTGTCATAAATTTTAAAACAAACAGAACAAAAACAAAGACAGGTGACGAAGGCCAGACTGTGAGACATGACCTTTTGTAATAGTGTGCATTAATTAAATGCATTTAGGCATGACATTGTCCCACACGTACACAGGTTACTTTGTATTTACCCTCTGTCACCCTCATCCGACACTCTCCCTGGCTTCCCTGACCTAAAGTCATCTAGCCTAGTGTGCTATTACTGTAACAAACAAGCATCTGGAGGGGAAAAGGTTTACTTCACTTCATGAGTCTTCAATCAGACTTTACCACCAAGTCAAGGCAAGAACTAAAGACAGAAACCCGGAGGCAAGAAGTAAAACAGAGGACATGAAGGAATGCTGCTTACTGGTTTGCCCAGTGTGCTTTCTTATACCACGAAGGACCATCTGCACACGGCTGGCACCACCCAGTTGGCTGGGCTCTCCCAAATCACTCATCAATCAAGAAAATACCCCATAGTCGTGCCCACAAGCCAATTTGATAGAGGCAGTTCAACTGAGGCCCCCTCTCCCATAAAACCAACCTGCACATCTCCCTTCTAGTTTGTTGCTGTTATCCTTAAGATAGACTCTTGTTATGTAGCCTGGGCTTTCCTAGACCTCACTATATAGGTGAACCTTCGCCATAATCCTCTCGTCCCAGTTTTATGTTCCTGGGTCTCACTAATCTTGCTGAATATGATGATCTGTGGGTCTATTCTCCCGAAAACACCCCAAGCTCATCCCCAAACAGAACTCCTTTGTGTGCACCATCGTCTTTATCCATTCATCTCTGATGGACACTTGGTATGACTCCATATATCGGAGTAAATATGGACAGGCAGGTATCTCTGTGATATGCTGGCAAAACGCCTTGGTTATATATGTCCATACATGGTATAACTAGAGTTTTACAGTAGTTTTTTTTTTTCTTCAAACTTAATATTTGTATTGATTATTTGGGAATTTCACATCATGCACCTCAATCACACTTACTTCTTTTTGAGAACCCTCTGGAAAAGGTATATACTGTTGGGAATAAATTTACAAATCATCTCTTTTATCTGATGGTTCAATTTTCTTTCTCTTGATGTCACAGCATAAAGGTTACACAAGAAATGTGGGCCCCAAAGAATCACATCAACCATGAACACTTATCTTGTTCTCACTGCCACGAGGCACTGAAATATTTACTTTTATATTTTGTTGTCAATCAGCGAGGATAAGTATGGAAAGGTTAACTTTTGAACATGAAGATATGGGTCTCATGAGCTGCTCAGTTGATAATGGGCCCACTGAGAGATCCCTGAAACCCACGTCTACAAGTTGTCCTCTGACTCCCACATGAATGCTCTGGCATATGGATACACATGTGCACATGTACACACACACACACACACACACACACACACACACACACACACTTTTAAAATGTAATACAACAAAATTTTCACTCAAAAGTGCAGACACGAGGGATGGTTGGTTCTGCTAATGGCTCTCTGCCTGGCTTTCCTCCATTATCAGCTGGCTTCTGATGGCCATTTCACTCTGTCCAACGAACTAAATGGGACAGAGTCACATTAAGGGTAGACAAACCTTCTCCTTAAAAACTACCACCTAGGGAGGAGAGGTCTCTCTCGGAGGCATCCACAAGGGGTAAACAAATTCCATCAAATTACAGGAATAAGAAGCCTCCCCCAAGGCTCCAGAGACAGACTGTCTGGAACAATCTGAGGTAAACACAAAGGAAAGGCTTTCCCTTCTGATGATCAGTGCCTCTTCCTCTCCTCCTCCTCCTCCTCGGGATGAGGTCAGTCCTTCTTCCTGATTCCATTCCAGCCTACTCAAATCGAGGAAGTGGCCTGACCCCTGGATGAATCCCAGAAGCGTCTGGATATTTGCTTTAGGGACCCCTTCTTCCTCAGCTGCAACACTTCCTTCTGTGTTGTTTTTCCTGAGTACCAAGCCATCATGTGTGAGAACAGAAGTTCAACGACCGCAAGTACGGTGGTTCCCCAAGGGCAAAACATCACAGATAAAAACAGCTGCTCCCTTAAGATCTGGGATCTAAACAAGTAGAGGGGACTGGTTTCACATACAGTTGACGCCCTTTTCAGAACAAGGACCAGGGAGCCAGGGGGATGGACAGTCCTTGGTATAATTCTAGGCTTTCTACTCCACCAAAAAAAAAAAAAAAAAAAAAATTAGTTCAAATAACTACATGACAGCCTGGTCTACAGAGTGAGTTCCAGGACAGCCAGGGCTTATACAGAGAAACCTGTCTTGAAAAACAAAAAACAAAAACAAAAAAAACAAAACAAACAAAAAAAAAAACAAAAACAAACAAAAAAAAAACAAAAAAAAAAAAAAAAATACATGATATACCACCAATTCCCTAGAAGCTGAGATTCATTCACATTTATGTACATCTTTGGTATGCAAATTTAATTTCAAATTATTTAAAATTATATTTACACATTAAGTCTAATTACTACATAGGTAATTGAGAGAATGAAACCTACTTTTTGTTTTGTTTGTTTGTTGTTTTTCGAGACAGGGTTTCTCTGTGTAGCCCTGGCTGTCCTGGAACTCACTCTGTAGACCAGGCTGGCCTCGAACTCAGAAATCCGCCTGCCTCTCCTCTCAAGTTCTGGGATTAAAGGCGTGTGCCACCACTGCCCAGCTGAAACCTACTTTTAATTCAACGGTTTTCATGTTTTTTTTTCCTTCAATCTTCCAAAGTTTGAGGTCGATATGTACATAAAAATATATGTATGATCTCTTTGGGCATGAAGCATTCACATGGTGCATGTACATGCATGCAAGCAAAACACTCATACACATAAAAATAGGATAAAAATCTCTCTGAGTTTGAGACCAACCTAGTCTACATAACAAGTTCCAAGTCAGGGCTACATAGCAAACTGTTAAAAAAGAAAAGAAGCCGGTGTGGTGGCCACGCCTTTAATTCCAGCACTTGGGAGGCAGAGCAGACGGATTTTTGAGTTCGGGCCAGCTAGTCTACAGAGTGAGTTCCAGGGCTACACAGAGAAACCCTGTCTGAAAAACCAAAAAAAAAAAAAAAAAAAAAAAAAAAAAGAAAGAGAGAAGGAGAGAAGAAAAGAAAAGAGAAAGGTATATAAAGTATAATTTTATTTATTTCAGGGATGACAACATTCTCTAGAAGTATCCTGCTGAGCATGGTGATACATGCCTGTGACACCCAAAGCTTGGGACGAGGAAATAGGAGTTCAAGGCCAGCCTGGCTAATAGTAAGCTGCAGGTTAGCTTAGGGTGAGACCGTTCTTAAAACAAAACAAAATTTATCCCTGAGAAAAGAACACTCAGTGATCTCTTCATTGTTAAAATCCTACTTGGAAAAAACAAAAGCAAACGGAAACTGAAGCTCCCAGTGCTGTGTGCAGCACACACCCTATCCAGTGGACAATCTTTTGTGTATCGAATCCAGCAGGGCTTGTACGGTCTCTCCATGTCTTAGATCAGAACGTTTCTACCAGCAACCACCTCACCCAAATGGGAGATGGTTGTGTCCTTTCTCCTCAGCCACTTGCCAGCAGCCCTTTTGTCTACACACAGACAAGTCGACAGCCTTCTCCACTCCTCTTTTCCTCAGCCTTTGACTCTGTTTCCCCTAAGCTTTGTTCCTCCCTTTTGCCATTATCCATGACTGTCTTCTTTCATGAAGGTCACATAACCAACTTCTGTCCTAACCCCAGGTGCTCCTTCTAAACCTTGCTCCCAGGAGCCTGGGCCAAGCCCCCAACCTGGAAAAGAATTTTAGACTCAGTTTTTACTTGTTATTTCTGAAGTGAAATTTTTTTCTTTTTCTTTCAAAAACGTAGAATGCGTTTTCCTATATTTTGTTTTTGTTTTTTTGAGACAGGGTTTCTCTGTGTAGCCCTGGCTGTCCTGGAACTCACTTGTAGACCAGGCTTGCCTCGAACTCAAAAATCCGCCTGCCTCTGCTTCCCAAGTGCTGGGATTAAAGGCATCCACCACCACTGCCTGGCACATTTTTCTTTAAAAGCAATGTTGTTGGTCCACACCTTTGTTAAACTATAATATATTTATGTACTTTCTCAAAATGACATCAGATTCAATCAAACCTATGCTAACTTGAGAACCTATCTAGTATTGATAAAGTGACCTCTTACCCCCAGGTTTTCAGATACTCTGTCTCGGTATATACAGCCCAGGCTAGCTGGAATTCACAATCCTCTGACTTTAGACTTTCAAGTACTGAGACACCATACATGCTTGTAATGGGCTTCCTACCAAGCAAGATAGTCCACATTCTTATGAGGATTATCTTAGTCAGGGTTACTGTTGTGATGATACATCATGACCAAAAGCAAGTTGGAGAGAAAAGGGTTTATTTGGCTTACACTTCCACATCACTCTTCATCATCTGGGAATCAGGACAGAAATCAGCAGATTAGAAACCTAAAGCAGGAGCTAATGCAGAGACCATGGAGGTTCAGCTTGTTTTCTAACAGAACCCAGGGCTACCAGCTCAAGGATGGCCGCACCCACAATAGCCTGGGCCCTCCTAATATCAATCACTAATTAAGCAAATGCTCCAAAGGCTTGCCTACGGTGCCATCTTATAGAGACATTTTCTTAATGGTGCTCCCTTCTCTCAGATGACTAGCTTGTGTCAAGTAACATCCAGCACAAGGATGGAACAATGAAATATAGTCTTGAGTTTCCTGTGTGCAAGAGAGGTCTGGGATGCTAAGAATGTAGCTTGGGAGTTGAGAACTTGCCCAGCATATACAGAGCTCTGGGTTTATCTTCAGCATTGAATAAACTGAGTGTATACTTGTAATCCCAGAACTTTAGCAGTAGTGGAAGGATCATGTTCATGGTCAGCAGAAAACAATAATTAAGAAGGGGAGTAGGGTAAAACAGTAAGGCTAAAGACTGCCAGCAGAGAGTGGAGTGCAGAGGAGAATCCTGATTGATTTCCGACATATGGATCAGAACCTGTGTGCTGCTTCTGTCCTGAGCCTTATCCTTGAGTCTAAAACTGTGGAAACTTGTTCAATTCACAATCATAGTGAAAGGAAACATTTCCAGGGACCAACGAGTACAGGGGAGACGGGTGGGAGTGGGTGGGAATGACGGGGATAGGGGAGACCTGGAGTTTCCAGGCACAACTCTTCCTCACTAACTACCCATCTGCAGGGAGCCTCCTTCTCCACTTATTACTGCCTCTTGGGCATCTGCAACTTGGAGCAGCCTATATTATTAGCCTGTATTAGCAGCTCTGCACATTCCTAAACTCTAAGGATATGAATGTATACAAAGCTTAGTTTGAAATATTTAATCAATTTACATACCCCAACCCCATGAAGCAAACTGAGACAAGTATTACACTGAGATGCTAACACATAATAAAAGCATTTCTATTCTATTCTATCTTTCTTTTCTATCTATCTTCTTTCTTTCTATCTTTTCTTCTTTCTTCTCTTCTTCATCTATCTTTATCTGCCTATCTAATCATCAAGCATTATGTATGTATCTACATATCTATTATCTATCTATCTATCTATCTATCTATCTATCTATCTATCTATCTATCTATCTTTTGCAGCCCACTATTTACTCCTCAAAAATAGTCTCTAGGAATCTTTGTGGGTGGGGAGCACTCAGTGGTTCTATGAATAGTTCAATTCTCTGTTCCCTTCAGGATTAAGTAAAATTGGAGATAACTTAAGTAATTTCTTGAAACTATAAAAACTCAAAAGGAATAAGATTTAATCTTTCCCCACAGGTGCAGCTGGGACTGCAAGAAATCTCCCACACCAGGGCTCAGTTCTCTGCCATTTTAACTTACATGCCCACATAAGGAAGAAAGCTCTCTTTTACTACATATATTTTCTATATAAAGACTATAAATGCTGTTTAAACTCTCGTACATGTTTAAGGGTTTACTTATTTTATTTTTTAATTACATGAGTGTTTTTGCCTTAATGTATGTGTACCATTTGTATGCCTAGTGCCTGAAGAAGATATCTTAGAGCTTGCATATGGATGGTTATGAAAACATGGGTTCTCTGGTAGAACAATAAATACTGCTGAGCCATCTTGGTAGCCTCCATATATCACAAATATTTTCTCGGCTGACTGCCACTTGGCATTACATTCCTGTCGTCCTTTCAACACTGCAAGCTGATTAATTATGGCCTCAGGGCTTTGTCCTCTCAGAACACAAGCAAAGTACTTACTGCCGGGAGAGCACACCATTGGCCAGGATTCCTTCATAGTGACTTATCCCTTTGCTCTGAAGCAGGTTGATGTGGCCACCTAGTTCATCTGCGATGATCCCTGCGTGGATGGCAGCTTTGCACTAATAAAGAGGTCTGAAACACAGTGACATCATTATTCAGCACTCACATGTTTAAAACAAAGCTGGATTTTTCTACTTCTAGTTTTGTTTGTTTGGGGTGTTCATTTGTTTTTTGCTTTTTAGAGACAGTCTCATTTATTTAGTGCTGGTTATTCTGACATTCACTGTGTAGAACAGGCTGGCTCTGAACTCACAGATCTGCCGGCCTCTGTCTCTGGACTGCTGGGATTAGAAGCCACCCACTGAGTTTTCCATTTTTGCTTGTCATTTACAGTAGTACTCTGGTCCACGAATAATGCCTCTGTGGCCACAACCCTGTTAACTCCTAGCTGCAAAATCTGAACAAGTCAAGGAGTTTGCCTTGTTCTGCTGCAATTCACAAGGTCTGCTTGCTAACTGACATGCATGTCAGTGAAGCCACAAGGACTCTTCAGTACCTCAACAGCAATTTCAGACTAGCAGAGCTGAAGAACCATCTGTCAAAACTGCTTACCATGCTCATAAGTCACTGAGTTCAGGGTAGATTGTTACGCAGAAAAAGATAATGGGTTTGCCCTTGGTTTACAAGCAGACAATCTTAAGGTAGAAAGCAACCTAGGTACTATTCAACTTTCTGTACTGCAGTTTCACATTAACTCTTTGCTTTGGTACAACATCAAAACTAAGATGGCTGACAGCTGCTTTATGCAACAGCAAGCTCCATGTGGAATGATCCAAAAAAAAAAAAAAAAAAAATTCCCAGCATTCATCTCATTTTCTGAAACCTTTCAGTGGGTCCACAAGCCTGTGACTCCAGCTATATGCTGTTTAGACAAATTCGGCAAAAGCTGGATCAAGTGGCTGGCTCTGATTAAGGCAGGTTAGGGGGTGACACTGGCTCTGATGGGAAGTTAAAGAATGACAAGAACTGTGGGGGGTGACCAAGTCCAAAGGTCCCCAGGAGCAGATGTGGATGGGAAGACAAAAGACAGACAGACTAGGCTTTTGGGCCAAGAAGGCAACTCTAAATAAAGTTGAGCTGTGTGCTCTGCATCTTCCATATAGCTAATATTAAATCCAAGAGGACAGAGGGTCATGCCACTGTGTCTTAATCACTGGACCTAAGTGGTTTTCTATGTTCATGAGAACATTGATTACTTGAGTCTCAATGGGAACGTTTCCTCGAATCTAAGTTACAACATGCAGAAGCAACAGACGGTATTTGTAACCAATCATCTGGGAGTTGCAGCAACACCAAGGAATTCTGTGATTTTTTTTTTTTCATAAGAGACTTCATATTTCCCACCTGAAATCTAGCAATGGAAGTCAGTTCTGCAGTAAGTGATGTCATTGTTACAAACAGAACGTACAACAAAAGAGAAGCCCAATAGAGATGCAGATAATACTGTCCCCTTTGGAAACAGGGGACATAGGAAAATCTTGTCCCCTAGAAGGAGGGAAAGAAAGATGACCCGTAGTGGAGACTCATCATGCATTTGAAAAAAAAACTTCCTAGAATCTGTCTTCCTTAGGAAGCTTTCTCTATGGTGAAAAACACCAGTAACCACAACAACCATGTAATGGAGGCAGGAGGACCAGGAGTTCCAAGGCTATCCTCAGCTACTTAGCAGCTTCTAGATTTGCCAGGGCTACATGAGACTCTGTCTCAGCAAACAAAACAGGACTGGAAAATGGCTCAGCTGTTTGAGTACTTGCTATGCCAGTGTGTGAACCTGAGCCCTCAGATCCCTAGAACCTATGTAAAGCCAAGACACTGTAGTGTCTATAATTCCAGCATGCCTAGGGTGAGTAGGGAGGCAGAAATAGGATGACTGGAAAGCTAGCTAAAGAGACTGTCTCAAACCAGGTGAAAGTCAAGGACAGACTTGAGGTTGTTCTTTGTTCGTCTTTGACCTCCAAATGTGCATTGTAACACACATACATTCCACACTCCCGCCCCTATAAAGTCAGTGGGAAGGCTGGAGAGATGCTATTCAGAAGACCTAAGTTCAATTTCCAGCATTCATATGGCAGCTAACAGCCATCAGTAACTCCAGTTCCAGAGGATCCAAAGTTCTCCTTTAGTCTATGCAAGTACTGTACTCATGTCATGCACAGAATATATGTAAACAAAATATCCACACACATAAGCTTTTAAATTTTTTTAAATCTCAAAAAAGTTAAAAAAAATTAAAAATGGGTGGGAAAATGGTGGTGAAATGGCCAAGTAGGTAAAGATCTGCCACTAAATCTGATGCCCTGAGGTCAGTCCCCAGGAGCCAATGGTAGAGTGAGGGAATCAACTCTCAGTGTTTTCTGAACTCTATCCCCATGCTGTGTCTAGTGTGATTCTCTGTGGTGGTTTGAATGAAAACAGTCCCCATAGGCTCAGACATTTGAATATTTGGTCTGCAGTTGGTGGAACAGTTGGGGAAGGATTAGGAGGTGTGGCTTTGTTGAAAGGGTGTGTCATAGGGCAGGGCTTTGGAAGGCCCACATCATTTGTAACTAGATTTTTCTCTGCCTCATGGTTGTTGGCTCAAAATGGAAACACTTAGCTAGCATGCCTGCATGTTATCACATTCCCAGCCATGATGGTCATGAACGGCAAGCAAGCCCCCAATTTAATACTTTCTTTTATAAGTTGCCCTGGTCATGATGTCTCATCACAGAAATAGAAAACTATGACATCACCCCCCATAATAATAAATGAATACTTTATTATTATAATAAATAAATAAATAAATACAATGAAATTATTTTAAAAGGGACTATATAGCACAGAAATGGGGCACTTGGCTATCATGTGCAAAACTAAAATTCAATTCTCAGCCCCATTGGAACAAAAAATTTAAATAATTATTAATAAAAATACAGTTTGCACTTTTTAAGCTCCCATGAGTCTGCTTTCATTAAAAACCTTAAAAAGCATTTGGGAAGTAGAGATGGGAGGGTCAAGAGTTCAAGATCGGCCTCAGCTACATATTCAGTTTGAGGTCAGCCTGGGTTGTATATGACCTGTATCAGAAAACCTTTCCATGGCTAGGGATCTAGCCCATGGGAGGAGCTTGCTCAGAAGGTTCCTGTATCCTGGCTCTGCCTCCACCTGCATTTCATATGTGAAGTCATTTCTCTGTTCTGGGTTATTTTCATAAGTCAAATGGACAGCAGCAAGGGTTAGACTAGCCTGTCTAGAGTATTTGGTATCCACTCTGGATATCTGCCACCTTCTGGCTTTAGGGTCCACACAGACCTGTTTCTCTATGTCCCAGAATAGATGCAAATTAGCTGTGGTCTATCAGTCAGCTATTCCCACAGCTTTGAATAGGTTCTTCCACAGAATTCTGCCTGGTGATGAAGTGAACATTTCAAGAGCTATGTGCTCTACAGAACTGCCAGTGATGGACAGAGGAGAGGTCATTGAGTAACAATGCCCATCAGTACAACTGGTCATGAAATATTATGACTTACCCCCGAAAGAATGGGAGGAATCCAATGGTCCAGACTCCTTTTAAGAATTTCCCCATATTTAATGTAGGGCATGGGACACATATTCCTGAGACTAGCCACCAGATCTGTCCATTCAATTTTTCTGGTTAAAATGACCAACGTTTCCCACAATGATTTCTTTATTAAAACAAAAAACAATTCCTCATCTTAAATTTAAACATAATTCATGCTTATGAGTGTTTTTCTCTCCTGGTATCAAGTTTAAAAATTCACTTTCATTAAATCTGATTAAAACAACAACAACAACCACCTCCCACTTGAACAACTAATATTTTGATTTCCTCAGTAGTCTGTAGTGCAGGTGTGGCACAGTCTAAGTCAAATGCACATATGGACAAACTCTATTACCAGTGTATGTTGATTAGTGATTTGTCTTAGACAGTAGTCATTAACTCAGCTGAAACAACAGCATTATAACTCTTGAAGGACTAAGGAGAACATAACACAATTTTATTCTTTAATTTTTAAATTTATATTTATGTCTATGTACTATTTGCACATATTTAGGAAACATGAAAAGCACTCTCATTGAGGTCCAGTTGACAAGAGAGTTCCAGGTTCAAAGCCAGCCTGGGCTATCCAGGGAATTCAGCATCCACCTGAGCTATAGAATCAAACACATCTCAAGAAAAATAAACAAAACATTATCACATTGAGCTCTCTATGCCACAAAAGTCAGCCAAACACAATGGCATGAAGACCCACAGGACCTTCTAGGTGGTCAAATCACACCAGCACTGTAGTATTTCTTAATCTTCCTCTAAAGAAATGTTAACAGACTGTCAAACGTATTGACAATGCTTCAGCCAAAATAAATACAAAAGTCATCATTCTGGGGACTGGAGAGACGGCTCAGTGGTTAATATGCTTCTGCTCTGGAAGAGGACCAGAGTTCCCAGCACTCACTCCATCATGGCCTTGGAAGGGACAGAATGACACGGTTCCTTGTGGGCCTCCACAAGTGTCGATGGCTACAGTGGGAGTAAGGCTTGTCTGTACAATAATGTACATATTTTACATTCCTCCTTCAAGGAATGTCCTCTGTTAACTGTAATGACTCTGTTATAATCAGAGGCAGGTCCTTCAGGGGAAGATGTGGCTAACAGATCAGCAAAATTGTAAGCACTGGGACCTTCAGGATAGCCTTTAAGGCTGTGGAAAAGAACTCTAAAAACATGAGTTCAAAATATGTAATTTCTCAGGGCTGGAGAGACAGCTCAGCAGTTAAGAGCAGTGGCTGTTCAAGGTCCAGAGGTCCTTGAGTTCAATTCCCAGCAACCACATGGTGGCTCACAACAATCTGTAATGGGATCTGATGCCTTCTCGTGTGTCTGAAGATAGATATACATTAAATAAATAAATAAATAAACAAATATCTCAGTAAATAAGTAAATAAGTAAATAAATAAATAAAATACCTCAACCGTTCAAAATATAAGGATGCAATATGAATTATGTAAGGCGCTTCAAAGCTCTAAAGGAACAGAGGCAGCTTCCTCTGTGAGGCAGCTTGTCAGAAAGACACTGTGGAAGGAGATTATCAGCTTTAGGGAGCAGTGATCCCACCCAGCTAAGTTTTGTTTCTGAACTCAGGCAGATTCCTGGATTCCTAAAACTCAAAGGGCTGGGTCAAGGAATGCTGACCCAATGGATAATCAGAAGGACACCTGGAGTAAATGACTGGATTGATACCTAAAATTAAAGACTGGATTTATGATCTGCAAGAGATGAGCTAACCAGAGAATATTTTTTAGATATCAAGAGCCCCACCATTTTTGGGGCTCTGAAGATAACACAGGGAATTGAATGTCCTCTCCAGCCTCAAAATAAAACACTGTCTCAAAGAAACAAAACAAAATAAAAAAGAAAATGAAATAAATTTAATCCCGTCATGTGGCTTGTCCCTATGTACTTCATTACAGTTCCTATAATCTCTGTATTGTTGTATTTGTAACATTTCTTTTCTAATCAAGTAATATCCTATAGGAACTTTAGGAACTATGAAAAGTAAATTGTAACGACGTAGAAACACTTATTATTCCTTTTTCCTAGTGTTTTGGGGGGTGTTTCTGCCTCCTCTTCTTGCCTAATCCAGGAGTATACTTTTATTTTCTCATGTTTCTTCAATAGTCTTTATTTTTGAGATTATATTTATATAATTTCTTCCTTCCTTTTCTTCCCTCCAAACCTTCCCAAATACCCCTCTTTGCTGTATTTCAAATTTGTGGCCTTTCTTTTCATTAATGATTATTGTATGCGTGTGTGTGTGTGTGTGTGTGTGTGTGTTATGTGTGTGTGTGTGTATTTACCTGCTCATTCTGTATAATGCTATTCATAGATCTTGTCAGGGCTGATCACTTGGAATTGAATAATCAATTGGAGTGTTCTTCTGCGGAGAAGAATATTTCTCCTGCTCTCAGTTTCCTCTATTTCCTTGAGGTCTCATGGGCTTCCCCTGTCCACTTTGGCATGTCTACTATTGTTGTCCTTGTTCAGCTCATGTTTAGACAGTTCCTTGAATACTTTTTGAGAACAATGAATTTGTAAAATGAATTGGTTAAGGTCAGCAAGATGGCTCAGTCCTAAAGGTACCCACTGAGCTTCCCACAAGTGACTACTTAAGCTCAGTGATGGTTTGAATAAGAATTGCCCCAACAGGCTCATTTAAATGTTTTAATCACCAGTGAGTGGCACTGTTTGAAAGGATTAGAATAATTAGGAAGTGTGGCCTTGTTGGCAGAAGTACATCCAAATCCATGCCAAGCCAGTCTCAGTCTTCTCTCTCTCTCTCTCTCTCTCTCTCTCTCTCTCTCTCTCTCTCTCCTCTCCTCCTCTCAGTTTCTTCTCCAGCACCATGCTTCCCACCATGATGATAAAACCCTCGAAAACTGTAAGCCAGCCCCAATTAAGTGCTTTCTTTTCTAAGAGTTACCTTGGCCATGGTGTCTCTTCATATGATAGAACAGTGACTAAGATAAATTCAATTTCTGGAATCCATACAGTGAAGAGAAAATCAACTTCCACAAGCTGTCTTCTGATCACCATTTGTATCATGATACATAGTGCCCCCCCACACACAAAAGAAATAATGATAATAATAAATTAGTTAAGTGACATCTACATTGAAAAGCAGATGTACCTCACTATTAGAAAAGTGGAAAGGTGGCAAAGGAAAGCTGTCCGTGGTCAGACCTTAAGGAGAACCCCAAAGCCCACACTGCTGTTGGCATTGAAAACAGACATAGTATGGATGACGACACTGTCAGATGAGGCAGAACTCTCTTGAGGACCCAAAAAGACCCTTTAAAGTTCTTCACATACAGCCTCTGAAGATCCATTCTATCCCCATCCCACTGGTACTCCCACTCACACATACTATCACTAACAGCTGCTTTATATAACATCTACATATTTCTGTAAACACAGTATTGCACTCGGTGCTACTTAACTATTCCTTTTATACAGCTGAGATTGGCATCTCTGTAATGTTTATCCATTGGTTCTGCTTGCTGTTTTTTGGGGCCACACAAAATGAATCAATGTCTTTTCTGTAATGATCTCTTTAAGATCACTTATTCTCAACGTGCTAGATAATCCAGCACTTGGAAGATAGAAACAGGAAGGCTGGGAACTCAAGCCCAGCTCGGGAACACAAAAGTTCAAGGCCAGCCAGTCTGCAGGCAGCTACACAGATTCTGTCACAAACAAACAAACACGATGATACAATCTCCTCGAGTCTGAATACTTTTATTTCAATGACTCCTCAAGTAATTAGTTTTCCAGATTCTGTTTTCTTGATGTACAGGATGTTTTAGTTTTGCAAAGAACCTTCCAAAAAAGATTTGTTACACCAAATGTACTTCCTAAAAGGAAGCAGCGCATGGAATAGATTCTAAAATAAACCGTACTATCTGCCTCCTGGTAATCCCCCATGTAGACGGGAAGCTGTGACATTCTTCTATTAATAATTCATAGAACATGGCAGAAAGGTGGGATGTCACACCTCTCCACTGTATCTCATATTAGTACGAGACGGTTTTGCTTGTGATTGATTCTCTCGTGCTGGCTTCAAGGACATGTGCAGCCATGTTAAGAGGAGACATGGCAAGAATAGCAGCCAAGATCCAAGAATTCAAGGCCGTCTGTCCAATGACCCTCAAGTAGCAGAATGTGCCAGCACTGCGAGCCTAGAAGCCGACCTGTCACTAGAGGAGCCACAGAGAGGCTGTAGCTCCAGCTGACATTTCAGCTCTATCTTTATGAGATCCTGAAGTGGGAACCCAGTCAAACCCTGCTCAGATTCCTAATTCACAGAAAATAGGAGAGATGGGCCAGCAAGATGGCTTAGTAGATAAAAGGCTTGTATGGTAGGTGTCACCACCTGAGTTTGATCTCTGGATCCCATCATGGAAAGAATGTATTCCTGAAATTGTTCTCTGACCTCCACATTGCAAATATTTACCTGTATGTATAGGACAACACACACACACACACACACACACACAACACAAATGTATTAAAAAAAAAAAAAAAAAAGCTGGGTATGGTGGTGCATGTCTTTGGTTCCAGCAACAGGGAGACAGAAACAGGAGATCTGGTCTATAGAGAGTCCAGATCTGACAGGACTATGTGGTGAGACCTAATCTCCCAGTAAATAAATATATAACTATGAATAGACAACTAGAGAGAACAGATGTTGCTTCAGCCTTGGGGTAGGGCACATTGTTAGCAGCTCTCTGCTAAGTATCTAACAGATACAGGGCAGGTATAACCAGCCTTCTTAAAGAGAAGATCTTTCAAAAGCAAACAGTAGCCAGGCATTGTGGCACTCCCCTTTAATCTTAGTACTTGGAAAGCAGAGGCAGATGGATCTGCGACTTCCAGGTCAGCCTGGTTTACATGGACAGTCAGGGCTACACAGAGAAACCCTGTCTTGAAAAACAAAAGAAAAGCAAAAGCAAATGGTGCCAAGCAGTTGGTGAGAAACAAGGAAGCTGATAAGCACTCAGATCTAATACACAAGGGGACTAAACCTCCCACCCCTACAACTCCTCCCAGAAGAATAAAACCTTCCCATTGAAAGGGAAGAAACTCCGCTTCAACCTTTATCTTCTAGTTAATTTCCTGGAATCATTTAGGAATAGCTTCTCTATATTTATTTACATATATATTATATATATATATATATATATATATATAGAGAGAGAGAGAGAGAGAGAGAGAAGAGAGAGAGAGACCATTGAAAGAGTAAAAAAAAATTAAGTGTACCACATGCAGAAATGAAAAAAAATAAAGTCCAGTAGGCCAGATGAGTATCCTGTGTCTAATTTATAAACAAAAGCAATACAGGAAAGAGGAAACAAAAAGCAAACTTACACTATGATCTATTTCAAAATCAGGATGTGGTAAGAGAGAAAAAAAAACAAAATGAAATGTAAAGAAACAGCCTACAACAAGATTACAGTTGAGTTTTCTCTCCAGCCAGACAGAACGTCTCAATCTCCACAGTGTGTGAGATACTGCTCCATGCAGGAAGATACAGCAGTAACGTCTTTTCTCAGCACTAAGATGTCTCACATCTTAACTAAATCAAACCAACTCTTTCAACAGTCAAATGCAGATTCAACTATTTAACATGGTAATGATAAGCAGAGGTTGGGGTGAGGAGAGCATATTTCCAGGATGGAAACCTGTAAGTAGAAATAAATAGTGGACTACATATTAGGAGACAAGACAGACAGATTAGAAAAATAATCTTCTGGGATTTATTTTTTTCTGGGAAATATATTTTCCAGACAGTCCTCTTAGACATAAAAATGGAGGTTGGTGGACAGAAGTAGGGCAGATGGCTTTATTCTGTGATGTAACCAGTAATGTCACTAGCTCTAGTATAGAAGACAACTGCAGTTCTACAGAACTAGTATTAGCAAGATGACTCCTGGCTGACATACGTGTCACCTGATGATGCATGCCTGGTAGCTCCAAATTGAGGGGAAAAATTGCCTCTACAGAGTTGTTCTCTGACCTCCTAGTGTGCCATGGCATGTGCGTCTACATATGCACATCACATACATACATACATACATACATACATACACACACACACACACCACACATGCGCACGCGCACACACAACGTGTAGAAGAAAAAGAAAGGGACCAGAGAGAGAGAGAGAGAGAAGAGAGAGAGAGAGAGAGAGAGAGAGAGAGAGAGAGAGAGAGAGAGGCATGAAGCGATGTTTAAGTATAGAGTAAAAATATAATGAATGAATAAGTATACAAATCTATGGCTGTTTGTGGAAATTGGACAGGTGTTTGGATCTCATGGGCCCACCCCATAGCACTATAGGACATGGGAGAACCATTAGGAGGTATCGCCTTATGGGAAGACATTAGGTCACCAAGAATGTGCCACTGAAAGAGACCATAGAGCCGGGCAGTGGTGGTGCATGCCTTTAATCCCAGCACTTGGGAGGCAGAGGCAGGCGGATTTCTGAGTTCGAGGCTAGCCTGGTCTACAGAGTGAGTTCCAGGACAGTCAGGGCTACACAGAGAAACCCTTTCTCGAAAAAACCAAAAAGAATGAATGCATAGACAACTTTGGTTCCAAAATTATTGCATTTTACTGTCTCATAAAATAGCAAAGCATATATCTATGTAGAGTTCTGTGTCCTATTTCATTTGATTTTGCAATTAATTCAGGCAAAGCAGGCAACACTTCTTTGGGATCACCCTTAATTACTTACATCTCTGTAGCCATCTTTCGTATTCCCAGAAATGTCTCCTGCTATGTCTCTACAACCAGCTGGGCAGAATTTGCTGGAAAAAAAATTATATGTTATCAAATTACATTGAAAGAAGAAAAGCATTAAACTACACTTCAATTTAATTTCTGACACAGGCACATACAGATGTAAAAGTAAAAGGATGGACCCTGAGTTCAAGGAAGGAGACAGAAAGAGAAAGAATAAGTGAGAGAGAAAGAGAGAGAGAGATATGAATGAATGTATAAGTATAATGAATGAATGAGTATATAAATCTATGGCCTTTCATGGAAGTTGGACAGGTGTTTGGATTAAAGGCTCCACAGTTAATAAAAACTAATTCCCTGCCCATGGCACTGTTAGCACATGGTAATTCTAGAAATAAAAATGAATGCAATAGGCAACTTTGGGTTTTTCACCCTTGTTCACAATGTAGGCAAATAATATCTTGCTTTAAAGACAGATGAGAAACCTGACTTACAAAACCACAAACGGATCTAAAATGTCAACCTGGAAGGAAGGTTTACACAGTGGTCACTTGCTTTCTGTAAGGATTCACCATGTATAAAGTATTAACGCGGCTTCCCCAATATTCCCCTTGGATTCTACGACGCCTAAGAAATATTTTTAAGGTAAAGGAAAAATTTACCTATATAGTATAACCATATTCTTATTAAAAGAAATGTTTAAAATATATAACATTTTGTGGCTGGATAAATAAAAAGAAGACAAAAAGCAGCACTCGTAAACTCTGTCCTGGAGCACAAACATGGGCTACAATAGTTCATGACCTAAACTATACTCTAATGTAGAAACAAAATAGAAGCCATCTGTGTAAATTTAAATATTCTAGTACCTATATTAGATAAAGTAAAAATAAACAGGTAAGACTAATAATATACATTTAACACAATATACCTAAATTCTGTTAATTCCCACTTATAAAAAAAAAACAATAAGAATCAAGGAGATAATTTAACTTTTTTCCTAGTACTAGAAATATATTTTACACCTGTAGTACACTTCACCTTGAATTTGCCATAGTTCAAATACATAATCACAAGGATTACTATAACTGATACTACTGGTCTATGCAATAATAAATGACCCTTACAGTTAAGAAGAATGCTTTAAAATTAGGGTTTAGTCAGGTCCTAAATATACAAGCCTGTAAGCCCAACAAATCAAAAGGCAGATACTTGTTCAAGGACAAGTTTGATCCACTTACACAGACATGATAAATGCATAATAAAATAGGGCTCAATTTACTTAAGTCATCTTTCAAAGAGCTTTCCAGGAACCCATCACAGATGGTAATGTGATTGCAGGGTGTGGTGGTTTGAATATGCTTGGCCCAGGGAGTGGCACTATTAAGAGGTGTGGCATTGTTGGAGAAAGTTTGTCACAGTGGGGTGGACTTTGAAAGACCTTCTTCCTCGATAGCTTTCTGGGAGTCAGTCTTCTCCTATCTGCCTTCAGATTAAGATGTAGAACTCTCAGCTCCTACCATGCATGCCATGCCTGTCTGGATGCTACCATTCTCCTGCTATGATGATAATGGACTGAACCTCTGAACCGGTAAACCAGCCCCAATTAAATGTTGTACTTGTAAGAGTTGCCTTGGTCATGGTGTCCCTAACTAAGGCAAAGGGTCTCAGTGCTAGAGGCTGGGTAACTTGGCTCAGACCAAGGTTAGCTAGCTGACCCTGAACACAGCATATAAACTCCCTGCGGTTCAGTCTCTTTTCTCTCTAGTTTCTTTCTTTTTTTTGGGGGGGGGGGTTCGAGACAGGGTTTCTCTGTGTAGCCCAGGCTGTCCTGGAGCTCACTCTGTAGACCAGGCTGGCCTCGAACTCAGAAATCCACCTGCCTCTGCCTCCCAAGTGCTGGGATTAAAGGCGTGCGCCACCACCGCCCGGCACATGTGTATATACATATGTTCCTGAATACACAAATACGACCTGCTTGACTTTACCACTGTTACTTGCATGTATGTTTTCAGGACTGACCACTTGGTATGGGGTGATCAGTAGCTGCTCTCAGCTTCCTTCCTCAGTTGCCTTTAGTCTCTGTGTAGGGTTGAGGCCTGTTTACTCTGTTTATAAAATGACAGATTCCAAAATAGCAGCTGTTTTTTTCCCCCCTTCCATTCACTTTCCTCTCACTGCTTAGAAAATTACCATGTAATGACAGCTAATTATCAAATGGCCCAAATAAATGTTTCATAGTTCTTTTCTAGGGCCTGCATGGCAGTAGTAATCAAGGAACCGAGAAATAAAAAACAACCTCCTGTAGGCTCACAGGTTCTTAAGAGAAGAATTGCTTAGTGCCAGAAGAGCCTCTCAATTCAGACAGTTTAGGATTGCAGGAAAATGAAATGGTGCCGATGATGCTCCTAATATAAGACCCCCCACAGAGCCCATGCATGTTAATCAAGGGCTGTAACAGCTCACACGGATACAAGAATAGCTATAGTAAGTAAAATACAGAAAGACTCAATAGCCTGGTGCTAATGTAGTCTAATTTTGCTGTCAAATGAATTGACAATCAAATGGGTAATAAAGGACTTCCAAAGGTTTCTGTATTCCAGACTTATGGATGAGAGCTGTGGGCCTGCATTAGTGGCCATACTTAAGCACTGCAAAATGGCTGGCCTACAATGGAACCAATCTGTCACCATAATGTCACACTATATGTTTGACTACATTGTCTTTTTCTATGATACCCAGGGCCCTATCACCAGTACACTGGAAACATGTGGCTGGTAAAACTCCAGAGGCCATGGGTGGAACAATAACCTTACAAAGCAACATTTACTTTCATATACTTGGATTCCTTGTGTTCCTTGAGTACACTTAATATCAGCTAATACTGGAATTGATTTTGCACATCAAACACTCACACTGAGAATGTGTGAGGTAATTAATGTCTGAGAATAGTTAAGAACATGAGCCCTTAAGCCTAGCACACTTAGTGCAGTGACTTAGTGGTTTTGAGCCTCCATTTTCATGATGGATCAGAAGCAACCTTCTGGGAATGCTGAAATATCACAAGGGCTACTTACGTGTGTGGTATGGAAAGCTGCACAGGCCATAAAGAAAGCACTCTAAAGTTACAGCTTTTTGTTATTGCTGTTGGCATTGACTTCTAGACAGAAATTCTCAGCTGGGGTGTTTTTGTCCTCCAGAAGACAGGAGGCATTGTGTACAGACAGTTGTGGTTGTCACAACTGGCATGTAGACAGTAAAATCCAGGGAAGAAAGGCTTTCCCCAATGCCTAGGACAGTCCTACATAACAAAGAATTGCCGAAAGGCTATCCCTACAATTGGGAGTTACCTCTGTCACTTCACTGATGGTTGAGGAGGAAATATGTATCAGAAATTTAGTAGACTCGTGGTTAAAGTAAAGCTGACCTAACAATCTATAACTTTATTCTCCACAGGCTTTCCTTTAGGGTAAAAGACAAAACCCCTATGAAAGGATTATACAACTCATTTCCAAATGTCAACCAGGGAAAAAGTATACTCCAGACTCAACTGTGGCTCATTGGTAATACAGTCCCAAATACAACTTCCTCCTTCCTTCTCCTCCTTCTCTTCTTCTTCGTGTGTGTGTGTGTGTGTGTGTGTGTGTGTGTGTGTGCATATGCGCGTGCACCCACATGTGTGTATTTCATACAGCCCAGCCCTGGCTCTCCACTGAACAGCTTGCCTCCAGTTCTCAATGACTAGGACAATACAGGTGTGTACCACCACGCTCAGTCTGAGCCAGCCCCACCCTGCTGCTTTTTTCAATGTTATTTTGAATTTCCACACTTAAATCACGTGTACAAGCACATATTTTTGTATGGGTACGGGCATGAGCACATACGTGAGTACGGGTGCCCAAAATAGTCAGAACAGAGCCTTAGATCTCCCGGAGCTGGAGTTACAAGTAGTTGTTGAGCTTCCTGATGTGGGACCTGGAAACCAAATTCAGGTCTTCAGCAAAAGCAGTGTGCACTCCTGACTGCTGAGCCGTCTCTGCGGCCTGGGCTTGTTAGTATAAACACACTGTAGAATGCTGACTCATTGGTTTTTATCGCCTACCTTTGCTTTTTTGCTTCAACAGTAACAGAGATTGCATGAGTCAGTGCCATAGGGACTTTTGGCTATAAAAAGTACAATTATTTGCAGTGCCAAGGGTTTGCAGTTTCTGCCTTTTGGGAAGATCTCATATACTCCTTATTGCTATACATGAATAATTTAGTACACATAGTTACCTGTATTTTTCCTCGGAATAATGACTGCCTCGTTCCAAACAGGTTATTAAATCTATTACAAATAAAGAAACAAATAAAGAAAGGGTACAGTGAGCAGGTGAGTGGAAAACAGGCCACCTGTTTCTAAATATTTCTTTTCAGCTAAAAAAGAAAACTTCGAGAGCATTATCATGTTAGTTGAATTTTCTTGTCTACAAGTAAATAAAGTCTGGGATTGTAGTCTCCAGGGTTTAATCAGTTTCTTTCTTCTTTCCTATCACTGATGGGGAGTTTTCAGTGATACTGTCTAGAGAACAATAACAAAATCCACTTCTAACTGTAATTACACCTGCAGGTTTCATGTGCACAATATGCTTAATGGGAGGAAAACCATTAACAATCCTATCACAGTTCATGAAAAACATTCCCAGGAACATTCCCTCCCCCTCCTTCTCCCGTTTTTTTTTTTGACAGAGTCTGAGGCAGCCCAGGCTAGTCCAGGTTTGGCCATACAAGTCACTATGTAGCTGAGGATAACCTTGAAATGTTTTGGTCCTCTCAGTTCTCCCCCTTGAGTGCATTACACTTGAGGGATTACAGGTTCGTGCCTCCACGACTGGATGTTTGTGGTTCTGGAAACAGAACCCAGGCTCCATCAATAGTGACATACTCAGCTCCCTAGAACATTTTAATTCAGCCAGTGGCATTCGGGTGACACAGGGACAATTTAACTAGAACACTGACATGGTAATCAGTGTTGATCAACAATCAATCAGGAGCGAGCACATATAAAGGAAGAATATACAGGGGGACATATTTCGTTAAACTGACAAAAGAGTTCCCCAAACAGCCCATATTCTTGCAATAGTTGTTTCTTCTTCATGAATCTTTATTTATGTATTTATTTATTTTGTTTATATAAGTACACTGTAGCTGTCTCAGACACATCAGAAGAGAGCATTGGATCCCACTGCAGATGATGGTGAGTCACCATGTAATTACTGGGAATTGAACTCAGAACCTCTGGAAGAGCAGCCAGTACTCGTAACTACTGAGCCATCTCTCCAGCCGTTTTTCTTGAACATTTCTTAAGGAGCAAAATATGGTGAACAACGGTCACAATTGCCTTCATATGAATGGCAGATCCCCTTCCAGACATAGTTCTACCAAAGCAGAGTGACAGCAGGAACACAGGGCTTCTGTGACCCTGGAGAGTATGGCAGGGTGATGACTCTGCCCCATGAGGCTGAGGAAGGATCTGGCGGTTTCCCTCTCACCAGGGCTCATGTTCTCTTCCCTCCCCCTCCCCCTCCCGCCCCCCCCCGCCCATGGTTAGGAGGGTCATGTGACACTACTGTGTCTCCAAGCTTGTGTGTGACAGGGGTGAGGTCGCTAGTTAATAAGGTTTGCTTCCTAAGCAAAGAAAGAGGCTAGGGACAGGGCTTCAGAGAAGCCAGACAGCCAGGTCAGGAAGATTTCCCCCAAAGCTGTGTTACTCAAGGCTTATAGGAAACAAGATTTATTCCATCCCATACACATCACTGGATCCATTCACCATATGCTCTAAAAGGATGTAGTCAGTACTCGACCAACTACTTACAAAGAAGCTGTTCCCCTCTGTCCTCAGGCCTTTTCCTTTCCCCACACAGGACAGGGTTTTACTACATAACTCCGGCTAGCCTGAAACTCATATGTAGACCAGGCAGGTGTCTGCCTCTGGCTCTGGAATGCTGGGATTAAAGGCATGGGCCTCCATGTCCAGCTTGTTCTCATATTGTACTATTGTGTCTGAGATCACAATTATGCCCAGAGGAAGAGATAAGGAGCAGAAGGAACTCTCAGGTGGATGGGCTTGATGGTTTTTCGGTTGTACCTGGATGGTCACTGCTGGCATAGGCCAGCAGAAAGCCACGGCCAGAAATGTGAGATCCACTCCGGAAGCGGACAGTCACTTCGTTTGAGTTCAGCCAGAGCTCTTTGGGAACAGCCCAACTCCCACAATACGGACCTGGAAACAAAGCACATGTGCGGCACATTTGAAAACTTACACGGAACAGAGAATTTTCTTGTAGAGACCAGATATGCCCTATTACACATCCAAAATTTTAAATTCTTATCCATCTGGAATTTTGTTTGACAAAGACCAATCTGTAAACCTGATTGAACAGCTAAGCTTGGGGTGGAGCAGCCTACCATAGACAAGCAATAGTTTAAAAGTCGCTCATTATGAACATCCTAGCAATAGGAAAACCTAACAAGACAGATGTCAAAGACACTAAGAAACAATTTATCAGAGAACATACTCTAGGGACCTCCTAAGAAACTGATTCAAAAGAGGTTCCAGATGAAAATATATTGCCCAATGTAAAATTATTGGGCTGGTTAGATGGCTTGGCTCAGTAGGTAAAGGTACTTGTCACCGAGCCTTAGGAATGGTACCATCTGGTGGGAGGAGAAGGCCAGCTCCTCTAACACCTGTAATGTATGGAGGTATGTGTAACCTCCACAGAGTTCTGTGGCATGCATGTACCCACACATATATAAATAAATAAATGTAATAAAAAATTAAAGTTTTGCTCATTTGCAATGTTCATATTTTTCTCTTGCATTAACTTCTATTGTAACACAAACTGTGTTTTGATTTGCATCAAAAAGTCTGTTCAAAAGTAGTTTTGAACTCTTTGAATGTAGCCTAGTCTGGAATCTGGTGACCCTCTGCCTTAGCCTCTAAGTGATTTCTATAGGCAAATACTATATTGTAAGTGTGCAAGGCATGATGACATATGCTTTTAACTTTAGAGGCCCGAGGCAGAAATAGGTGATCTCTGTGAGACTTCCAAACCTGGTCTACACAGACCAGTAGTTCACTACAGCCAGGGATACACAATAAGACCCTGTCTCAAACAAACAACTAAAATGAAGCAAATTTGTAAACTCCATTTTATTGAGTAATAACATTTCTAACTTGGTGTGGTAGCTTATGCCTGTTATTCCAGGACTCAGGAGTCTGAGGCAGTAGGATTGCCATGAGTTCAAAGCCAGCCTGGGCTACAGAGTAAGACATGTCTAAAACACAAACAAACGAAAATGATTATAAAACTGTTTCTAGAGAAAACTGCTTGAAAAGCAATAACAACGTTGATAAACTTCAAAGAGGAAACTTAGACTAAGCATAACACAGAAACTAAAATCCTTCCTACAAAGACTTAAATAAAACCCAATGGAACACTGCACTCCATAGCGTGCATGTGGAGGTCAGAGGATTTTTGGACTTTGTTCTGTGACTAGTAGGGACACTCAGGTTGTTGGGATTGATGGCAAGAACCTTACCCATGCAGCCATCTTGTTGGCTCCCCAAGCAAGTTTTGTTTTTATTTGTTTTTTATTTGTTTTATGCAATGAGACAGTCTCATTGCATAGTCTTGGTTCACCTAGAACTCACGATGTAGACCAGGTTGGCCTACAACTCAGAGATCCATCTGCCCCCAAATCCTGAGTGCTAGGACTAAAGATGTATACCACCATGCCCAGTTCCACAAGCAAGTTTGAAGAGAGATTCTTCACCAATTTTCTTTTCTTTTCTTTTTTTTTTTTTTGGTTTTTTTCGAGACAGGGTTTCTCTGTGTAGCCCTGGCTGTTCTGGAACTCACTCTGTAGACCAGGCTGGCCTCGAACTCAGAGATCGGACTGCCTCTGCCTCCCAAGTGCTGGGATTAAAGGCGTGTGCACACCACCGCCCGGCTTTCACCAACTTTTCTTAGATCACTACAGAGGCAGCCAACAGCAGCAGCTACAACAACCAGACTAAGCAGGAAGAGGTGTAGAAAGAAATGATCACTCCCACTCAGTAGGAATCAAATTGGTTCACATTACCCAAAAGCCTCATGGGACCAAAATGAACATGTTTAGTAGATCAAAAATCCAAGTAATCGACATCCTGACCAGGTAGGAAAATCTGAAGATCTGAGAGAATAAAAGAGGGCTGGGACCTTAATCTCTTTCCCCACATCGCTGCTGTTGTTAGGGTGCAATTATTAAGTTAAGGTGCAATCCAAGCACAATGCCTTCTTGCCCCTATTTATCCATTAAACTTGTGCGTATGGTAAGTGCATGTATGTGTGGGCACATTTGTGCCTGTGCATGGGAGAGAAAGCAGAGGCCAACCTTGGGTGTCTTCCTCCATTGCACAATTTTATTAAAGATATATTTTAGTGTTTACATGCATTTATGTATGAACATTATGTATGTGCATGCTTGGTACCCACAGAGACCAGAAACTAGTGTTGGATCTCCTGGGACTGGAGTTACAGATGTTTGTGAGCTGCTTTGTGGGTTCTGTGAACCAAACTTGGTCCACTGCAGAGCAACAAGTGCTCCTAACAGATGACCCATCTCTTAGGCCTTTTAATTTTAAGTTTTTGGAACAATCCCTCACTGAACCTGGGATATGTGAATTTTGGCTGGGCTGTGTGTCTAATGAGCTGCAGTGTCTGACTTTTACTTAGGTACTGGAAATCAGAATCAGGTCTTCATGTTTGTAGGAGGCAATCTGTCACTTGAACTATCTTCCCAGCTCCCCTTCTCCATTCGGAAGCCCTCATCACATATCAATACTTTCCCAAGGTAATACTTGCAGGTTACTTAGAACAGCTAATATACTAAGAATCGTATGATGCTTCTTTGATTAAAAAAAAAAAATGCATGTCTTCTCTTTAGACTGTGCCCACAAAGCAAGATGACCTTGGGTTTGCATCTTGATTTACAACACAATGTAATTATCACTTGTGTTGAAATGTTCTTCTATTTACAGTTTGTAAAAGCCAAACCCCAATAAAAGGTCACGTGGAACTTTCTTAAAATATGTTCACTCTTAAATACAATAGAAGAGAAGTGAATAATTGTATAATAGAGCTGGTTCATGACTGAAATCTTGAGAAGCAGTTGAGAAGAGGAGGCAGAAGGATTTGGAATTCAAAGGTGGCTTGGGGTACATGCTAGGGGCATGTCTCAGAAACTTAAAGGCTAGGGTTGTATGTAACTCAGTGCTAAAATCCTTGCCTAGCACGTGCAAGCCTGGACTGATGGTTAATAATGATTAGCAACTAACTTGACAGAAGCCGGAATCATTGAAAAGGCAAGATTTTGGGCAAACCTATAAGACACTAACTATCGGGTTCAGCCTCTGGGAATAGCTGAGGGAGTATCTTGATTAGGTTGGGATGGAAGACCCACCCTAAAGCTGGGTAGCACCCACTCCCTGGCCTCCAGTCCTGGACTACACCGAGGCTTCCTGAGTGTCAGACCCATCATTCTCTGCTTCCTAAAGTCAGATGCAACTTGACCAGCTCCCTCACGTTCCTGCTGCCAGCATTTCCCTGTCATGATAATCTGTATCCTTGAACAGTAAGCCAAAGTAAAGCTTATCTCCCTCAAGTTGTTTTTATCAAGGAATCTTCTCAGAGTAAGACAAAAGTAACTAATAGACCCAGCATGCACAAATATTATAGATTAGGAGGTTTACAAATTTTAACACTGTATTATGAATATTAAAGACAGGCATTTAATCTATTGTTCCTGTTAGGGTCTTCTTGCCGGGATAAAACAACGACCAAAATCTATTTTGGAAGGAAAGGGTTTATTTTGCCTTACAAATTAGAGTCTGCTATCAAGCGGAAATCATGGAAGAACAATGCTTGCTGACTTATTCCCCATGGCTTGCTCAGCGTGCTTTCTTATACATTCAGTTCACCTGCCCAGAAATGGCGCCACCCATAGTAGGCTGGGTCTTCCCCCACTGATCATTAATCAAGGAAACTGGCCACAGACCAATCTGGTAGACAGTTCTCTAATTGAGTTCCTTCTTCCTGGATGACTCTAGTTTTGTTAAGTTGGCAAAAATTAACCAGCACGATAATGAAGTATCATAGGCCTCTCTGCAGGTGAAAGCCAGTCATAGGCTGAGCTTAACTTTCCCAGTTTGTTCTACATGTTTGTAAAGCGCTTGCCCTTTGCAGAGAGGTTAGTATGTAAGTGTATAAGCTGAATAGTAAAAGTAAAATAACTTAGAGCAGTTAATAAGTTCAGATCTTTTCCTACCCGAGTCTCTGCTTGAGCATGCCTCTCTAGTTGTGTTAAATACTAAGTCTCTTTCTAACTTTCCACAGCTTCCTAATGATGTCTGATAAAAACTTGAGTAAATGAATCTAAACTGGTAACCCAAAAGAATTCAATTTCCCCTTTTCCAAGTTTTCAGAAGAATTGAAATGTTGCAAAACTTCAGACTTATTTCACAAATAGATAAGAATATGGGTCAACACACAAATTTGGACAAGATATGATTCCCTAGATGCCAAATACAAACAGAAAGTTTTATCTGGTTTTATCCTGCCAAAGCACATAGACATTTCTAGGAAAAGTTCAAAGAAAGCCAAGGCTATCGCTGCCCTTTAGTGACCCTGATGCCCAGCACCAGTCTGTCTCAGGCTTAACAGCATGCCACAAAAGGATACATCCTCGCAGGAGTATGAAAAACCAGTATCAGTGTCAAGTAGAATGGCTTTCCTTATTTCCTTTGTAACTACAGCATGAGTGAGCCTTTGTTCGGGCTGGGGATGAGACTGGAGCCCTGACTGCAGTGCAGCCTGTTGGGCAAGGGACCCACATTATCACCTGTCCCAAGGCTTGACAGCCGTAGATTCCTTTCCTCAGGCTAGAAGCTGTATAAATGGACAACATGTCCAATCCAAGGCACAGTTAAGTGGAAGGTTTTCACTTTAGATATGAAGGAGAAGATAGTATGAGGCATCTGAAAGAGTCCAGAATAGAGTAATAGACTGAACATGTCCATGAGAGGAGAGTAGGGAGAGAGAATGTCGTGAAGAGAAAGAGTGAACCAAGAGTATGAGACAAAAAGGAGGGAAGCACAGCTGAAATAGCAGGGTTATAAGTGAGAAGGCTAGGATGACTTCATGACAGGCTTCAAATTGGCAGCTAAGGAGACTAGGCCTAAATCTCTATTTTCTTTTTTTTTTTTTTTTTTGGTTTTTTCGAGACAGGTTTCTCTGTATAGCCCTGGCTGTCCTGGAACTCACTTGGTAGACCAGGCTGGCCTCGAACTCAGAAATCCACCTGCCTCTGCCTCCAAGTGCTGGGATTAAAGGCGGCACCACTACCGCCCGGCAATCTCTATTTTCAAGAACTGGGCAAGTCCAGGTAAGTCCAGTCCTCCGAAGTTGCCCTGCTACCTGGCCTGAGGCAAGGACAATGGGTCAGCAGCAGTTTCCAGTCTTCCTCAGCAACAGTTTCCAGACCTCCCCAGCAAGTTTTCAGCTTCCACACCCAGGTACTGAAATGTCCATAGAGATGGACCCAACAGATTAACATAGAGGGCACCTAACCCAGAATTCCCTAATGTACTTTAAATCAGTCCTGCAAACTCATTTGGTTGTCACTCTATAGGGTAATGGGAGACTCAAGTATGTTGGACTTCTGCAGGATAAAACACTCTTTGAGTTTACATACTATTTGAGTCTGGGATATCATTCTTCGCTAAACCATAGTCCCTTAAATAAGGAGAATAGATAGCTAGGTGAGGAAGCATGTGAGCTGGAGGAAGTTTGGAGGTGGGTGGGACAGGCAAGAGAGAGACAGGCAAGAAAAGCCAGGATGCTAGCAAGGTCTCTGAAGTATCTAACAGGTACTTGTGCTTCTGAGGGAGTGTGGAAGCCAGCAAGAGCTTTGGTAGGCTAATCGCTTAGTTCCTTCTGCCAGAGAAAGGGGAAATGACTCAACTAGTAGATGGGAATCAGCTTCACAATAACTGCCAGAATAAGGGGGAAGATGGAGTCTCCTCTGGATCTGACAGAAACTGTTTTCCTATAGTTAAAAGGGAAGAGATATCCAATGGGAACTATTGGCTGCTCAAGCAAAGTTCTGTTTTCAGACACACTCCTTCAAGGATGCTAACCCACTCCCTCTACAATGTGTTACTGAGGACTAGGGTCTTGCACAGGCTAGGCACGAGCTCTACCACTCCCCTATATCTCTAGTCCTCTTTCGTGGTATGCTTGTGTGCTTCTTCCTTCAGGGTGTGAAGATGCAGATTCACACCAGGCTGAAAGGATGAAGGGGGCGGGGTGGGGCACAGAAGGGGTGGGTCTGCAGGATCCATCCAGTCCTGGTGGGAGTGAGTGCCAGGGAAGAGAGAAGGCCTTCTCCAAGGATTTTAAATAAAACAGATGATCTTAGCTTGTGCACATACCTTTATTTGGGGAAAGCTTGTATGTATTCGCTTTATTTGGGGTGGACAGGGGCGACTATATATGAACCTTGGAGAGTGGAAGGAGTTTTCAGGGTGAATGAAATCACTGGCTGGGGTTTAAAGTGCTGTGAATGTTTAGTTTGTCTGGAGAGGCATTCCAGGAATCCCAGTTACTTGCTGGGCAGGTTCTTATCCACAAAGAAGTTGAACTTGAACTTGTAGGTGTTAGCATTCTGTCTAAGTTCCGCCCACAGTTACCTGGCAACAGCCAGGTATGCCTGACTCACTATAAAAGGGGCTGCTTGCCCCTCCTCTCTCTCTTGCTCTTGTTCCTTTGCTCTTGCCTTCCTGCTACAGCTCTCTCTCCATATCCTTCTCCCCCTCTCTCTCTACTTGCTCATGGCCCACACATGGCCGGCCTCAACTTCTCTACACACACACTCTCTCTCTCTCTGCCTTTCTTTGCCTCTATTACCCTCTCAACTCCCCTCCCCATGCCCTGAATAAACTATTCTATACTATACTGTCATCTAGAGGCTGGTCCCTCAGGGTTAGGGATGCCTCACATGGCCCACAGATGACGCACCCGCTCCCCATACCTGACTACACCTCCATAGAACATATCTCCCCTCCCCTTTTATCTTTTTATAAACACATCATATGGAGCCGTTCTTATCACAAAGATGCTGAACTTGAACTTGCAGGTTCGGCAAGGACTACTTGACCTTCCTGGGTAGAGGGTGTGGGGGCTCAGGCTCTTCAGACAAGGTCAGAGAAGGGCAAGCCTTGCTGGTGAAATGCATCCTCCACTTTGCACCAAGCTCAGAGAGCTATCTGAACCTGGTAGAGTGTGACCTTAATTATCAGAGTTTCCCCACCGTGCTTTTCACTATTATTTTATGACTAGGAAATTAGCTTGGTCAGACTGGCTGTGAACTCACTGGGTTAACCCTTGTCAAATTCTCCTGCCTCAGACCTCAAGTGGCTAGGCTGACAGGTGTGCACCACCAAGCTTGGTGAGACAGTATCTTTTATTATGGAAACTTTTCTCCAGTCCACAACTGTTCAAGTGGTAGAATCATGTGCCATATACCAGAAGTTTGGTCAGTAATGGGCCAAGTTTCTTGCTGTGGCTTCATAAAACCAAGATTATGAAGCGAAGCATTCATACTTGCAATGACGCTGATAAATATAAACATCCATGTTGAGCTAGTCAGTGTGGCTTCTGCCTGTGATCCCAACACTAGGAGGCTAAGGCTGGAAAAATGCCATGAGCTTGAGGCCAACTTGAGTTACATGTGAATTCCAAGCCAGCCTGGGCAAGACCATGTCTTAAAACAAGCAAGCAACAAAAACAAAAATAAAATAAACTTCCTATCCTGCTCATGGTATACAGACACACTCAATACATATAGACACATTCAATACATATAGTTATGAATACTGTATAACACTTGATAGTAGATGACTGTTACTTATGCATGTGCTGTTTGTATTTTTTCTAGGCTCCACCCCACAGTTACCTGGCAACAGCTAGGTCTGCCTCACTCACTATAAAAGGGGCTGCTTGTCCCTCCTCACTCTCTTCCTCCTTTGTCCCTTCACTCCCCATTTCCCCCCTCTCCATGTGTTCATGGCAGGCCTCTACTCCTTTCCTCTCTTCCTCCTTCTTCCTCTCTCTCTCTCTGCTTTCTGTCTCTACTACACCCTCAACTCTGCTCCCCATACCCTGAATAAACTTTATTCTATACTATACTCCTCTTGTGTGGCTGGACCTTAGAAGGAAGGGATGTCTCAGCATAGGCCAGCAGAGACACCCCCTTCCCTCACATCATACCATACATTCACCAAACATATCCCTGGCTTCTTTTTCTTTTTTATAAAACACAACACTTACTATATCTACTTTAGAGTTTAGTGTGTGTGTGTGTGTGTGTGTGTGTGTGTGTGTGTGTGCATGTGACCTCATATAGTATAATCTTGATCTCACTATGTAGCCAAGGATGACCTTGGAATCCTGATTCTCCTACTTCATCCCAGCCTCCCTTGTATTATGGACTAAAAACCTCAGCTAAAATAAGTTCAACATTCCTTCCTTAAAAAACCAAAACCCCTCAAAAGAAGCCATGTTGAAGCCAGGCATGATGGCACATGCACTTGTAATCAGGACCTGGGAGATGGAGGCAGGAGGATAAGAAGTTAAGGCTATTTTCAGCTACAATCAATTTGTAAACCAGAATGAGCTACTACAGGAGAACCTATCTCAGAAAACAAAACATAACAAAACAGAAGCCATGTTGACTTGTACCATTTTGGCTTGATTAAGTACATTCAATGTTGACAAAACAAAACGGTTCAGTGATTTCTCAGTGGAAGAAAGAAATTGTCACATTCATTTTCAATGAAAGGGTTCCTAAAGTTCATTAGAATCACAGAGACGCAGGAAGCCCTAGGTCCCTCTCAGCTCTAGGTCACCTCCATCTCAGAATTCTGAGTTGGAAAGTAGCAGACAGTCTGCTCCAGGACCTAAGCCATGGTCAGAAAAGAGGGCAGTCTCAAGCCCCAGAGTATTCATTAGAGAAGGTTTTACATCCTGAATCAAGAGGTGGAGAAATTTGGGAAGGGAGACAGCTCTGTACAAAAGGGCTTGAAAATCGCAACTATCTGTGGGAAAAGAGGGCAGAAATTGTCCTTCATTGGGGACTTGTTTCTTCATATCTATTTCATGTGTAAAACAACTTGCATGTACGTATGTACATGGTTGTACACAATGTGTGCCTGGTGACTGCACAGGGATCAGAGCCACGTTCGTGCTGGGAACCAAACCCAGGTCTTCTGCAAGAGCAGTAAGGGCTCTTAATTGCTGAGCCATCTGTTAGGAACTGTCACATCCCAGGACCAGGTGCACCCCCATCTGACTTCAGTGATTCAGTGTCCTCAAAAGTCACTGAATTCGACACATTTCCATTGTCACCAACGAGTCAAGTTGTGTAACCCTTATAAAGCTCCAGTCATCACAGTTAGCCCTCAGTCCCTTGTTCTGCTCAGAGGCAGCCTTCTCCCCTCTCCCCAATAAATCTCCTGCATGTGGGGGTCTGTTTCATGATAAGATGTTTATGGCATTCCTACGCCTACCTATAGCCTCAAAAACCCTAAATACCATCTCTCTAGCCCTCAGTCAGGGACTTTAAAGCACCATCTCCTGCCAAACAACATTCAGACATTTTGACTTGACTCTGTGCTGGTGCCCCCTTCTGTGGACAAGTTCAACAAATGTTTTGCTTTTGCACATCTTCTAAATTCATCATTATTACAGAGTGAGGGAAGAGTCTTGTTTCTCACATCTGAGCGTGGCCCTGAGTTAAGTGTTGCTTGCCTGCTCTTCACTTGATTTTTAAGAGGAGGTTCTCCTATACTTAAGCATTTGAAAAAGTAAAATTTTTACTGTCAACTCAAATGAGAGCTCAATAGCTCTTAATTTTGACCATCTTATACCACATAATTTTGACTGTATTGGTTATACTCTGTCTCAGGCAGTGTTCTTTGATTGGCAAACTTGTTTCCATTTCAAAGTCAGGCTGAGCCCTACATTTCTAAAATTAGGGCACACACTTTCTAAGGATGTCTGGTTCTTGGCCAGCAGTGTTGTGCATGAAACCCAGCATCTAAGTCCTTCTTTGTTTTTTTAAACTGTTTTTTTTTTTTTTTTTTTTTGGTTTTTCGAGACAGGGTAATTGGCAACTTTGAATCAAGGGAAGAGCTATTTAGTGATACTAAATAGTACAACACTGTAGCTTCTGTCAGCAGACTTCAAACCAAGTCCTCACAGACCAGCACAGCAGGAGCTTCCTATCTTTAGTGCATCCCCTGTCTGCTACATCCGCAGCTGCAAAGGAAACCTTTTATTTCTGTGCATGAATAAAACAGAGCTGTGCTATCAACTGCCTGCTGCAGGCCAACCTGGAATCCGTGCTTTGGCCATCTGTGCAGCAGTTCATATCTCTTCTCCATAGACTGCCCTAGCCTTGCATCGCAACGCAATGAGTACAGACCTACAAACAATCCCAGGTTGTTTCTGGTGGGTATGTGTTTTGATTTGGAGTTAAATGACTAAGTTGCTAGCCATCTTTTGGGTGAAAGGGTCCCTTGAACAACATTAAGAATGCAGCCCCTTCCTTCCCCCTCCTTTGAGGCTTGTCACAAATTAAAAGGAACAAGAGAAATGCCTCTTCAAACCCCACATTAGCCACACGAAGCCCTTTCTGAACTACATATATAATTTTCAGGACAGATAAGAACATGCCTGGTGGGGCTCAGTTGCCTGCCCTGGGAACACTACTAGCAGGACTAGCCACTTGGCACACTGTCAGCTGTCAGGAAAGTGGTACCCAGCATGGTCCAGCTTTGTGCTGAAAGGGCGTGCTGATGAGACAATGACAATCACCAGAGATACTGAAGCTGCACTTAAGATTTCTGCCCATTCCTCATCTTGGTTTTCAATGCAATCAAATGGTAGGGTTTGCCCAGGCTCATTAATTGCAGCAAGGTCATTGTACAAAATTATAGAATTTTCAGAGCCATTTTCTTTGAAAAGGAGAATTAGCATGAAAAAAGAGACAGTCCAGGGTTGTGCCATTAAAACCATAGTCACGGAACAATGTAAGCGGTGCCCCTGGTGAAATTTTGGTCTCTGGTTCTCAGACAAAAATCAGTTAACACATGACAAATGAGCCAAACAGATTCCTAGACAAAGGTGCAGCTTTCCTTGGGGTTCAGGGACACAAAGTGAAGACTTGCCACCCTGGATCAGCACAGCACCCTACCGAGCCATTCTTTACAAAGGGTGGCAACTGAATCAGTGTTTCCAGGGAAGTAGCTTTTCCTCCCAGTGGGCTATGGTTATGTTAATGAATGCCATAGGGAGACACTTAGGCAGATCCAGCCTTTCATATTGCAGCAGCAAATTCCTTTCAAGGCTCAGTGTTTTTAACTTCCAAAAGCTTAAGAATTTTACTATTTATTCCCCTAGGTCTGAGAGGAGAACTATTTGCAAAACAAATATTTTACTACTTGTAAAAGCTTCTGAGTTTTTGTTTTCTCTCTTTAGAATTAAAAACAAAAGCCAAGAATCATAATGACAAGATGCTAGCATCCAGGAAACTTAGAAATCTTATGTGTAAAAAACAAAACAAAACAAAACAAACAACCCCCCAAAAACCATAGTTGCTACCTTTTCCATTTATCTTGTTTTTAGTGTGGTATAAACATTAACAGTTAGTGTAAAGGTACTTGTAAGTCATTAACAATGGCTAAAAATATATGTTGGGGGTGGAGATACAGGAAATGGAGTCCTGACTTCCTATGGCTCAAAACACAGAGCAAAACAGGAATCCTCCAACTGACTGTTTCCTTCCACCACAGACCACCCTGGCTTCTCAGAGGAATCACAGAGGCGAGCTCTGTGACTTCATTTCTCAAGCAACCTCGGTTTGGTCCCAGGATGCTTGAATGTGGAGAGTCCCCCGTTGAAGTGCCCATTTCCTCCAGCAAGAGACACACGTGAGTCACAAGCTCGGGGTGTAACACACAAGGCAGGAGCTCAGATGACCTTTGTCACACTGAATTGGGATGATATGGTGCTTAAGGAAAAAGCACACTTCTAGAGTCAAATGTTCACTTGAATCCTAAGTGCTAGCGGAACTTTAAGCAAGTTCCTCGGCCTCCTTGGGCTTCCTCCTTGGGCTTCCTTATGCACAGTGGTTAGTAACAGAATCCATGTTATAGAGTTATTCAGAGGGGAGAATTGGGACCAAGCAGGTTCTGAGTCCTTTACACGCAGCTAAGTGTAGGGTCACATGTATCTCCAATCCTGTCCCATAGATTTCCACACTTAAAGTGCAGGAAAACCAAGCTATTGAGTTTCAAACAGGGATAAGCTGCTGAGGTGTCTATTTAACATCTCAAAATTTGAGTTCTTTCTCCCTGTTTCTCCCCTTCCCTCCCTATCTCTGTCTCCCTATCTTCAAGGAGACTCCTCCAGCCTCGTCCTCTGTCCTCTGAGACTGGTGAACTCACAGGAACTGTTCCCAAATAATCCTGTTTTTATACTTTTAATTTGGCTTGAACTGACCTATTACGTTGGTGGAAAAACCTATTACAAGCTTCTCTTAAATGAAGACATCTGCAGCCAGTGAAGTCCTGATGTGATTCCTCCTTTGATGTGAATACAGTGACATTCAAATTTCTCTTCTGTCAGAAGTCAGCTTTAGATATTTGCTGAAAAATCAAACTACATTTAACATTGTTTGAGCATCTGGAATGTCAGGGCTATGGTAAACACTCAAGGATAAGAAAGGATGGATAAAGGTGAAATAATTGTCAAATCTGAAATAGGAGTTCTGCTTAAAGCACAGCATGGAGGTTAGAACTGGAGCTGCAGGACATCAGAGATCTTTCTAGAACAGGTGATCTTTGACTTAGAACTTGATATATGTAGGGTGAGAGAGAGAAATGAGTGTGTGTGTGCGCGTGTGTTTGTGAAGGAACAGGAAAGCCAGGGGAAGAGATATCAACAAACACAAAGCTGTATGAAGTGACAGAGTATCTTGGTTATGAAATGGGATTCCTGAGTTTGAGAATGACCTGGCTGGTCATAGGAGAGTCTTGGCTTGGCAAGCAGTTTCAGGAAGGACAGACTGCAGGAGACAGGTAGCCAGCCCCACACCCTGCAACAAGTTCCTCATTCCCAAGCCCCTAACCCCACCCCAATAAAGGGTCCCAGCCAGCTTTTTACCTAGGCAGATCCTTAAGTTTCCTGCAACCTCCACCCGACATCCCCTCCCCCCACCCTTGCAGTCCCTTCCTGTGTCTACTAGTAATCACAGTCTTGTCTGTTGAAGGTCAGACTCTTTTATCCCTTTCTGCCTTGTCTTGTCTTTTTACACTGCCTCAGAAATCTAACCTGATGCAGTAAGAGGAACGTAGGGGTAGAGATAGGGGTGGAGTTTGGAGATAAGGCTACGTAGACGACTGGGGAGTAAAAAGCCTGAATTCCACACTACCGTGTTTCTGCAGATGCTAGAACACAAGGATTGGTTGATTGATTTTTAGGTTTTAAGACAGGTTTCTGTGTAGCCTAGGCTGTCCTGGAACTCAGAGACCTACTTGCCTCTGCCTCCCAAGTGTTGGCATTAGAGGTGTGTGCCACCATGACCTGCACAAAACACAACAATTTTTAAAATAAGAAAAAAAATATTGTGACAATATTTAACACTATTTAAATGGCCTAGAAAACAGTGGGAGTTGGCAAGGGAAGAGGAGAGTCTAGTTTTTCAAGAAGTACAGGTTGTTTCTCCCTTAAGTGCTTGGGACCAAGCGTCTGAGTCTAAGGCATCTGCATCCTAGTACTTGTATAGGGTTTATCAGTTTAGCATTCCTAATGGCAAACCCAGAACCTAAAGAGCTCTGAAATCCAAAACATTTTAGAATCTTTCTATTTGTGTATGGGTGCGCATGTGTACAAGTTATTCTCACCCCTTGATTGCTCTCTACCATATATAGTGAGTTCATCTCTCACCTGAACCCAGACCTGGCGGATTCAGCGAGTTTAGTTAGCAATCTGCTCTTAGGGATTCCCCCAACCCTGCCTCCTGCATATGAGGATTATAAATGGGCTGCCATACATTCAACCTGGCATTTCCATTTCCATGGTCTCTGGGGATCTGACCTGTGGCTCTGCTGGCACGGTTTACCTGCTGAGCCATCATCTTCTCATTCCATCCTACTCCATCCCTCTGTGTCATGTCAGGGAACAAGAAGTTCCTGAAGTGCAGAATGCAAGATATAGATTTTGATTGGGTTGCTCACTCCACCTGTATGTTTCAGAGTAAATGTATTCATTCCCAGAACTGGCTCTGCTATCTGAATTGAGTCTCTGCTGTTTTATAAGCATAAATAAATATAGGATGAGCTGTTTTTCTTTTTTCTTTTTTTTTTTTTTTTTTGGTTTTTCGAGACAGCGTTTCTCTGTATAGCCCTGGCTGTCCTGGAACTCACTCTGTAGACCAGGTTGGCCTCGAACTCAGAAATCCGTCTGCCTCTGCCTCCCAAGTGCTGGGATTAAAGGCGTGCGCCACCACCACCTGGCAATGAGCTGTTTTTCTAAAGCCTTCTTAAAAGCCTTCCCCTTCCATCTCCACAGTTCTATTTAAATAACAACACATACTGGTTATTGGAGGAAACTGTGTGAAATGCCCTAGAATTGGTACAGTTTTGAGTAGGAAAAAAAATTGACTTTGGAAAAGACATTGAAAGGAGAGGCAAAAAAGGTGATCTGACATCATAAATCACATGTCAAAACACATGCCACTCACAGACCCTGAGGTTGAAAAGTGCTATAAGATGTCTCCTAATGATTACAATCTATTGATTTAATTTTTCTATTGACTTGCTTTTTGAGGCATGGTTTTGTAGTCCAGAATGGCCTCAATCTTCCTTTGTAGCCGAGGATGACCTTGAGCTCCAAGTCTCCTGCCTCTACTTCACGTCCTAGGATTAAGAGCATGCACAAGTCACCAAGCCAAAGAGTACTTTAGAAAGCAGTACCATGCCAGGTGTGGTGGCTCTTGAATGTAATCAAAGAACTGGGGAGACTGAGGCAGTAGGATTGCTGCAAGTTCAAAACCAGCTTGGGCTACACAGTTAATTCCAGGCTAGCTTAAGTTACAGTGAGACTCTGTCTCAAGACAGACAATGAGGGTTAAAAATGTAGTATCTGAATTTAATCACAAGGGACATCAAAGCAACCTAAACTCACAGGCACTGTACAAAATAACCGGGTAGCACTAGTCAAACTGCACAAAAGACAAACACAGGCGGAGGAACTATTCTTGATTATAGGAGACCAAGGAACCCAGCAGCTAAATGCTCCCCAATCCAGATGAGAAAGGGGACATTATCCATCATTTTTCCTTCCTTCCTCTTCAGACAGAGTGTCACTATGTAACTTTGACTGGACTGGAACTGGCCATGAAGACCAGGCTGTCTTGATTTCTTAATCCCAGCTGATTCTTCAGCACTAGCTGATCAATATCGATTGATCCAGTAAAGCAAGGTTTCACTTTAGTGGTTGTGGTATCTTTACTCACAGCTCAATCTCACAGATCCGCTTTGTCTCTGCTTCTGAGTGCTGGGATTAAGCACATACAACACCATGTCTGGTTCGTCTTCATGTCTTAGTTAACTGTTACAATTTTTTTACTACTTCAAACGCATCTGTAAGGGTCAGTCTCTTAACACAGCAACATACACACAGTACTGTGCTAGTTTGGTAGTTTGTCAATTTGACACAGCCACAGTTATCTAAGAACAGGAATCATTTCTCAGATAGAAAAAAAATGTCAACACAAAACTGACTTGTAGAAGTCAGGCAGTGGTGTTACATGCTTTAATCCCAGCACTTGAGAGCCAAAAACAGGAGATCTATGAGTTCAAGGCCAGCATGGTCTACAAAGCAAGTTCAGGCAGTCAAGGCTACAAAAGAAACCCAATCTCGAAAACAACTACAACAAAAACTGACTTGAAGAAAATTCTGTGGACATTTTCTTAATTAGTAGTTGATGTGGAAGGACAACCAGTCCATTTTCAATGGTGACATCCACGGCCAGATGTCCTGTTGTGTATAAAAAAATTAGCTGAGCAAGCCAGTTCCTGCCTTGGTTCCTGCCCTGACAGGATGTGAGGAGTATGACCTGAGAGTTGTAAGCTGAAATAACCCTTTTCTCCTTGAGGCAGAATTCCCTGTCCAATCTATTTACAGGAGGAGGCTGTGATTGGACAGGAAAAGGAGGCAGAGCTAAGGGTAGCAGAGAGGGAAAACGCAGGGGAGAGCGAAGAAGGCGAAATGGAGGCAGATGTGAACCCATTTGGCTTTAGTAGTCTCAGGTAGTTATGTATATCAAAAGTTAGGATAATTGGGATAACTTGTCTAAATTGGGTGGGCATCTTGTGTATTGAGTTTTTATTGATATATTAAATTCATTGGTTAAGCTATAAGTATTAAGAGTTTTGATTTACCGGGTGATGGGTGTGGTGGTTGATCATGGGGTGGCCAATCATGGCGTGGGGCCAGCATGGCTGTGAGAGGAGCTCTGGAGCTCCAGCCCTGCCGAGATGAGGACACCCGGCTGGGACAAGGGAGCCCAATGGTTCCAGCATTAGTGTGGGAACGTGGCAGCTAAGCCGAGAGACAGCCAGATGCTTCCTTTCTAATACCTCCCGCTACATTCCCTAAGCTGCTTTCGGTCATGTTTTGTTTTTTAATCAATTTCTATCAATAGAAAGCCTAAGACAGAATTGGTACGAGGTTCATGGGGTATTGCTATGACAGACCAACCATGTTTTAGGGAGGACTATGGAAAACTTCAGAACATTGGGTTGGAAAATCCACTGAGTCTTTATAGCTTAATGAGCTTAGAAGACAAGACTATTGAGAGAAATGCAGACGATAGAGACCTGGCTTGTGAAGTTTCAGAAGTTTGAAAGTACTTCAAAGATCCTTATCAGGGCTGCTTGATACTAAATTATAATCTGTGGTTCCGGTCAGCAGGGATGAAAGAGCTGGTTGTGATTAACAAGAGACCACAACCACTAAAGTGAAACTTTGCTTTGCCTGGATAATCGGTACTGATCATCTGGTGCTGAAGAATCCGCTAAGATTAAGAAATCTTTGGGTAATGTTTCCTGTAGGCAATAACACAGAAGCTGAGGTCCAGACGCAACTATGACTGTACCTTGTGCTGGCAGCTTAACGTCTAAGGTGTAGAGAGGAGGTACTGGTTTTAAAGGCGTTAAGGAATGGTGACGATAAGTTGAGGCTTGGGATCAGATGGCAGGATGAGTTCCTGAAGCGAGTCCAGGAGACACTATTAGTGAAGGTACAGTCCAATCGCAAGAGAGACCCAGAATATGAGATGCCAGTACCATGGGATTCATCATAGGAACAGAAGATCATAAAGGACAGCTGTGGAGTAGTTTCAGCTTGAGTCTAGGACAAACTGTGTATGCTGCAGAGAGTGGGGCAGGAGAAGTGGCCTTCGAAGACAGTGATTGCTGGCAGGCATCAAGCACCAAGCACTTTCCTCTTTTCACTGTTGGACTTTGGTTTTGCTTTGATTTGATTGTGACTGTGAACTCTTGAAATAAGAGTATTTAACCTAGTTTTTATTTGTTTTATATGAACGTAAGGAGAATTTTGGTTTCTTTAGAGAACATACACATAAGAATATGTTTTCATTTTAATCCCAGGTTGGGATATGGGACTGCTTCAGATTGTCCAGAGGAGTTGACTTAGAAGGGGTGTGATTTGCACAGCTACAGTTTGTGCAGTTGTGTGTTGTTTGGAATTCTGAGCTTTTTACAGGGTATATAAATGCTAGGGTCCCAGAGGTGGTGTGTGAGAGGGTGTTGTTAGATGTTGTTGGTCTGTGGGTCCAAGTCCACTTCATTGCTGTGTAAGACCCTACTCTGAACTCTGGGAGTTCGACTGTGTGCTGCAGCTGGGAGGATGTTGGGCCACAGGAAAACAGCAAGACACCGCTCTAGGGTGGGAAAGTGTAGTCTTAGGGTGGGAAAGCTGGAGCTGGTTTGGGGTCCCCAGGCCTGCTACGAGGCTGAGGCCATGGGTTTCTTAGACTCTTGGACATCCAGGTGCTGCTGGGAGTCAAGGAAGAACAAAGACCAGAGTTAGAGACTGAGGGCTCGGGACAGCGGCTAGCTGAGAGTTGGGGGGAGGGGTGTGGAAATCAGAGCTCTGGCTTGTCCTAGCGTTATTGTCCTTAGCTTGGCAGAGGCAGCTTGGTGGCAGTTGTGGCTGGGAGCACAGCGAAGTCTTCTACAGAAGAATTAAGCAGCGGCTCAGTAGTTGAATGCCTTCTCCATGGCTCCCCATGGCAGATCTTGATGAAGACAGTCCATGGTTCCAAACAGTTTATTGGTTGTTCATGGCAGAAAATGGATGCATAATGTACCCTATCCACTTCTCATGGTGGACCTAAGATTAAATCCTTTTGTAGGGAAGACCGTCTAGGAAGGAAGCTTATTGGCTAAGCCCTCTAGGCCTCCAGGTACCTCATTAGCATGGAGAACTCTGTTTTGGGTCTATGTGACCATAGCACATGTTTCTTTTATGTGAGGAACATGGCTCGTATCCACGTCAGGAATCTGTCAGGGAGCAGGGAGTCACCTAACTCTCAGGTGTGTGCCCACCGAGTCTCAACCTGCTCTACCTTAGCAAACTTTCTGCATGGTTTTACGTCCCACATGGGTCAAGGTTTGTAAAGTAGTCATGTGCAAAGAGACAAGAAGAATAATTAGATACCCTGAAGGCAGAGATCAAACTTGCCCCAAGGAACTTGATGCCCTTAATCAGCGGGAAGCAGTCAAATTATGTCACCTGCCTTTCCAACTCCTGACTTTATTCAGGGATCTTTCTATTCTTTTCTATCATTTTTATTTCTCTTACCTAGTGTTAAAGGGTCAAAAGGGTGGAAGAAAAAGTGTATATTTGTGTACCATGTGCACATCTGGTGGTGCCTGAAGAGGCCAAAAAAGGGAGTCAGATCTCCTGGAACTAAAATTACAGATGGTTGTGAACCACCCAGTGGCTTCTGGGAATTCAAACTATGTCACCTGGAAGAACAATCAGTGCTCTTAACTGAGACATCTTTCTAGCACCAGACTTTGGATATTTTAGAGAGACTTTGAACTTTTAAAGAGACTTTGGATATTTTTTCTTGAAAAAAAAAAAAAGTCAACTTTTAAAGTTTTTAAATTTTTAAAGACTGTGGGCTTTTAAACATTGGATGTTTTATATTACTAGGGACAAATGGGTAGGAAAAGGTTATAACCGAACAGTGATATGTTTGTGTGTCAGGGTGAAAGGAGAACAGTTGTTCCGGTTAGTTTTTTTTTTTGCCAACTTGACTGTGGTGGTTTGAATATGCTTGGCCCATGTGAAGTGGCACTATTAGGATTGGTGGCCTTGTTGGAGGAAGTGCATCACTGTGGGGGTGTGCTTTGAAGCTCCACCCAGTGAGAAAGAGACTCTCCTCCTAGCTGCAGGGATAAAAGTTTGTTCCTGGCTTCCTTTGGATGAAGATGTGGAATTCTCAGCTCCTTCAGCATCATGCCTGCCCAGACACTGCAGTGCTTCTTGCCATGATGATAATGGACTGAACCTCAGAACCTGCAAGCCAGCCCCAATTAAGTGTTGTCCTTTGTAAGAGTTGCCTTGGTCATGGTGTCTGTTCACAGCAATGAAACCCAACTAAAACACTGACGGAAGCTATACTCATTTGAGGAGAACCACAATTGAGAAAATGCCTCCATAAAACTGGTGTGTAGGGAAGTCTGTGGGGATTTTCCTTGACTAATGATTGATGTAAGAGGCCCCAGCCTACTGTGGGTGGTACCACCCCTGGCTGTGTCGTCCTGGGCTGTATAAAACAGCAGTCTGAGCAAGTCATGGAGAGCAAGCATTCCTTCCCGGCCTTTGTGCTTCAACTCTTGCCTTGAGTTCCTGCCCTGACTTCCCTGAGTGAGGAAATGTGATCTAAGAGTTATAAGCAGAAATAAACCTTTTCCTTCCCAAGTTTGCTTTTTGGCCATGGTGTTTTATCACAGCAATAGAAACCCAAATGAAGACAAATTACCTTCTAACTGATGAATGAACTGGAGGATCAGCCATAGTCATAACACACAACGGACACCACCCCATCTTGTCTGCATAGGCCTTTTTACAGCAACAATCTCCAGTGTGTATTTGTACTATTCCTATAAGATGGATGGGGGAGGTGGTATTCACATTTATTGACAGCTCATCTTGTTGCAAAGAACATGGTGCCCCCCACACTGTGTGTGTTTGTGTGTGTGTGCGTGTTGCATTCCTGAGTGTAAAGAGAGTTTAAAGAAGCCAGAGGTTGATGTTGAGATGTCTTTCCTTTTCTTATACCTCCCTTTGAGACAGAGCCTGAACTGAAGCTCATTGAGTTATACTGAGTGACCGTCAAGTTCCCCAGGACCCACTGTCTGCACCATGCTGGGGTTACAGGCACTTGCCTCCATGGCTGCCTTTTACATGGGTTCTGGGGATCCAAACTCAGGCCTATAAACTGCTCGTGCAGCAATTACTTTACCTACTAAGCCACCTCCCCAACCTCCTCACGAATGTTAAAAATGCCCAAAGTATGATTCAAGCAATGAACCATCCAAAGTTAACTGCCCACTAATGAAACCTGTCCAGCTTGAGCACATTCACAATAGCTAACATGAGCACATCCCAAGAATGTGGACTCTTGGCATAGCTGGCCAATACTCATGCCAGAAAATGTTACTCTTTTTCAAAACATTAACCCTACATTTCAAAATACCAATCAACTCTAAGTCATAATGTCCCTTACCAGTGGGTTTTAACAATTAGTTGGTTAATGAAAAGTATTGAACTGTTTGAACTGAAGGAACCCAGCTGTTCAGTCACATATGAAACTGCTAGAGGTGACATCTTTCAGAACTGCAGGAGTCATTCCAGAGAATGTGGTCCCTACTGGATGCACTTCTGTGGCCATTCTCTAACACAGCTACAGGTCTCTGAGACCCTGTGGCCACACAGCTGCTGAAGCCCCAAACCTTCCCAGGGATGGAGCAACTGGACACAGAACTGGCCCCTGACAAGGCTTAGGTTACAAGAGGACAAAGTGTTTCTGCTTCTCTTTCTGCACTCCCAGGGGAAGTTCAAACTGACCCGGGGTCTATTTTAGCTCAGTTAAAGCAATATGCCGGGCTAGTGGTTTCCTTCAAAGAAAAATTTTAAAGCAGCCACAAAAGAAGAACACTGAACATTGTTAAACATGTTGTCTTAACATTGCTAACTAAATTACTACTTCCCTCATGTGTTTTAGAGAAAATTGCGGCACAGCATGCTAATGGGGGGGTTCAGCTCAGAAGCCAGGGCTCCTGCAGCGCAAGGCAGCCTATTACTGCAGTGTGTACTGAAGGATGGCCTGACCCCATTGCCTCCACCTCCCAAGTGCTAGATTACAGACCTGCGGCTGCTGCATTCCCACCCCCCGCCTCCCATTCACTGGCTATAGTTTGAATGACAGAGGGAAGAGCAACAGATATCTGTGTCTTTCAGCCACAAAAATATAGCAACAACTTCTTCCCTCAGCCCTTAATGATCTAATCGTGTAGTCCTGATCTGATCATGCTACCAAATCTCAGTGTGAATCCATTTATCTGTCGAATAGGAAACTAATAAGAGTTACCCAAGGATTCGTGTGTGCGCCGTAGAGAATGAGGCAGGGCCACTTATACCCAACACATTGAATATGCCCATTTTTATGAACACAAATCCTGTTTGTAAAAGACAAATACAACTTTATAAAGAAAAAACTTTAAAGAGTAATAATTATCTTTTATCACTATGCCAAATCAGAATTCAGTACCCATTTCTCAGTAAAGAACCCACATCTAAAAAAATTCAAAAAACCTAGGGCTGGAGATGTAGTTCAGTTGGTAGAGTACTTACCCAGCATGCATCATCCCTTTAGGTTTGATTCCCTAGCACCAATAATTCAGGGATGGTGGTTCATGCCTATAACCCCAGTGCTCCACAGCCAATGAAATGGATGGGTTACCCTTGGCTAAATAAATTAAAGACCAGGCTGGACTACAGGAGATCCTGCCTCAAAAAAAAAAAAAAAAATCAAGAACCTGTAGATAACAAGATTTGTTCAAGATTTTTGTCTTGGTTTCCAAGTATCTAACTGTAAGGTGTCTTCTGGGGTTTAGGATCAAAAGGCCACCATGATGGTGGATTAGCTCTTTGCTGTTGCTGTGATTGCTGACAGAAGCAACTTAAAGGAGAAAGGGTTCCTTTTCGCTCACAGTTCAAGCTAAGTCTAGTGGCAGGCAGTTGGTCACATTGCATCCACGTTTGGAATCAGACAGTGATAAATGCTCATACTTTTTTTTTTTTTTTTTTTAAATTCAGTGTGTAGTTCGGTAAATTTCCCACCTCAAGGAATTTTCATGCCCAGAAAATTTGTCACCATATTAATTCCATATTCTGTAAAAGTTGACCATCAATATTAACCACCAAAGACTGATTATCTCAGACATAATCGAGTACTATAGCACAAGAAACTGAATTTCAAAGGTTATTTAGGAAAACTCCATGCAGTTGTCCCTTCTCCTGAAAACTGACAAGTCTTTTTTTTTTTTTTTTTTTTTTTTGTTTTTTTTCAAGTCAACAGGGTTTCTCTGTGTAGCCCGGGCTGTCCCTCAGAACGTCCCAGAAATCCCCCTGCCTCTGCCTCCCAAGTGCTGGGATTAAAGGCGTGAGCCACCACTGCCGGGCTGAAAACTGACAAGTCTTACCAGAGCCCTAACTTCCACTGTGTCTCTGCTCAGAGGTTTCCATACCGGAAGGATCCACCTGACTACTCCATTGATATTATCATAAAACAGGTTCCTCCTTCGGTAGGATTCCTTCCTTTTTGTTTTCACTACCTGTCCCATTATAAACGTGTCTTTTCCCCAGGGGTAATCTCCATGACAGGAATTGTTTGTTCACAGGATATAACTCAGCTTCACAGAATGTCTAACACGTTGCTACAAGTTAAGTACTGGCCAAATAAAGGAATGTGTATGCTTTAGTCAAACACCACATTTCTGATTCAGTTTCCAGCAAGAGAGAAATTTAAGGAAATCTTCTGAGACACATGGGGCAGACATATAGTATCTCCTTTACTGTTTCAGCTTTCCAAGCAAGGGCATCCACGTTAGCCTGAATGCAAGTTACCCTGAGAGTTTACACAAATCAAGGATCTCTTACAGATCACCAGGCTATGCTCCTAACCCAACACACTGCCTGCCTTCCTCCCATCTCACTTCCTCTCATCTCAGATCTTACATGTTTATAGATCCCCACACCCCTTCCTTACCATACTGATCTGTTGCGCTGCGGAAGAGGAGATAGTCGGAAGTGCAGGTCTTGGACTCAATGTTCAAATCTCCCAATCTCAGAATAAGTCTTTTCCCCTCGGGACTGTGATGATCTTTTCACACACAGTGTGATGGGTAAGTCCGATATTTTAGATGTTATGTGCACTGTCGAGAGGTCCTATGTGCCCACAGCCATCACCTGGTAAAGAAGAAGAACAAGATGTAATTAGTTCCTACCAAGCAGGACTCTTCTACATCCTTCAACTTGAGACGTCTTCACTTTGTTTTGGTTTTTATTTCCCGGAGAAGGAAGGCTAAACAAAAAGCCTGTGCATGAATGCCTAACCTTAAGATGTCCAACTTAGCCAGCGTGGTGCGCTTTATCAGACTTGGAGAGCAAGGCAGGCGGTTTCTGAGTTCGAGGCCAGCTGGCTACAGGTGATTCCAGGCACCCTAAAACTGTCTCGAAACCAAAATGTCCCATCTTTGGTCCCGGGTTTCACCTAATGAACTTGGGGTCTCATGCTTTGAATTAGATGAAGACCTTAAAAAAAAAAAAAATCACAAAATTTGTTTTCCTGGTTGTCTAGCCTGTTCAAAAGACTCTGGCCTTTTGCCACACATTTGTCAAGCCACTCTAAAGCCAATGAATAATAATTTATAACTTACTTCAGAGTGATGCTGGTGAGTGAAAGATGCTCCTGATAGAATTTATACTAACACAGACAGGATTTTGTTTAGGTGCAAGTCTCTTAGCTGAACAACTGTTCCACATTTATATCCCAAATACTGTGACTGTCATGGATCCAAAGATTTCTCACAGACTCAGGCAATCAGAAAACATCAAGGTTTTACTGTGTGTAGTAATGGTAGTCACGGTTGTAACTACTGTGGAATCATACAAAACCAGCAAGGGCTGCTTCAGGGAACTTGAGTCCTTCATTTGATAACTGTAATTCTAGGTGACACGTGCTGTATCAAGACGGTTAAACACAACGTTGAAGGAGCATGTAGGAGAAAGGCAATGCATTTCCACGAATTAATTAAGGTAACAAGAAGTTACCTTAAGATGATTTTGAATAGTGAATTTTGAATGGTGAAGTGAAAACACATGTTTTCTAGGGCACAAGACTACAGTGACCTGAACTGATATTTTATAGCACATTTGTAGGTAAATGAGGTGCTTCACTAATGCTATGCATATTAAGGAAAATATTAGTCAAGTTTCCTGACAAATGGGTTTTACCAGGTGCCTAATGATGATCCAGGATTTCCTCTTTTGTCCCTCCTCTGGAGTGAACTAAGAGTCAGGGCCACCCAAGAAGACAGGCACCATGCTCTGATTTAAAAGCAAAACTCATCTTCAAATCAGTGAAAACCTGATGGCCATGATGAGCTCCCTGCTCTGCTCTTCCACGTGGTATAAAGGCAATATGAGGATTGATTCTAGGCCCTTCCTTTCCCTTCCTTCCCTCCCTTCCCTTCCCTTCCCTTCCCTTCCCTTCCCTTCCCTTCCCTTCCCTTCCCTTCCCTTCCCTTCCTTTCCCTTCCTTTCACTCCACTCTCTCCCCTTCATCAATTAACCAACAGATTGTATTGGCTGATGTAACCAAATGCATGACACAAGTAACTAAGGGCTCATGAACCAAGCTAGCTGCAAAATGAATAGACTGCATTTGGGAAGAGAAGAAGAAGAAAGGAGAAGGAGAAGGAGAAGAAAAAGAAAAAGAGGAGGAGGAGGAGGAGGAGGAGAAGAGGAGAGAAGAAGAGAAGAGAGAAGAAGAAGAAGAAGAAGAAGAAGAAGAAGAAGAAGAAGAAGAAGACAATGAAGAAGAAGAAGAAGAAGAAGAAGAGAAGAAGAGAAGAAGAAGAAGAAGAAGAAGACCACTATTGAACCTGGAGGTCTAGGAAGGTAAGCTGGTGGGTAACAGAGAGCTACAGAACTTTCTGAGTATGGAGTTCATGAAAGCGTATGGTTTAACCAGGTATGGTAACACATACCGTTAATCTAGCACTTGGGGAGCTGAGGCTTCAGGGCCATGAATGCAAGGCCAACCTGAACTCTATGGTGAGTTCAAAGCCAGTGTGGGCTATAGATTATGACTCTGTCTCAAAACACAAAAACAAGTAAAGAACAGGTATTAGAAAAGATGAGCATCCTAGCTGGATACTGTTGGGAACCTACAGTGGGCAAGAGTTTGAGGAGTGCTGAGAATGGGAAGCTAGAGGGAAACAACTTGGGCTTCACAAAGCCACACAGGGTAGACAGGAGGAGACAAAATGGTGGAGGTTTGGAATCCAAGTGATTGGAAGGCTGAAGCAGCCAGGGAGGCCAACACAATGTACCAGTTTGGTGGTCAACTTTGGAGTGATTGCTAAATTATCTGAGCTCTTGAGCGGCTGTAAGTATAAAACTGAAAATTATACTGGAGAGAGGTGTATTGTACAAAGGCATATAGTAAATCATGCTTTGATTTAACATTTGAATTATTTGCCTGCTTTCAAAGGTTTTAATGGAAAACAAAATTTATAATGTTATCAGAAAACTAGAGACCATGTCAATCACATGATTATATATGTGTGTGTGTGTGTGTGTGTGTGTGTGTGTATGTGTGTGTGTGTATGTATTCATTCTCACAGGTCTACAGAAATGATTACTGTCCTTTAAAGGGTCAACACCCTAGTCCCCCACCACCCAAGATCCCTGTTACTTATTTTTATTCCTTAACCTTTCCTTTGTGGGTTGATTTTAAGCATCCAGAAAAGTCAACCCTGGGTAACAAGCATAGGAACAAACAACCACACGTAACGACTCACTGTAACATTTAACTAAACCTCTCTGCTGTGGAGAAGCAGCCTAGCCAAGCATTTGAATATTCTCCTTTTCCATTTTGTACATCTCTAAAAGATTCCGGCTGTGGGACGCCTACCAGCATTAAGAAGCGATTCTAGTCAGCCATTACAGATATAACACTATCTTCAAAGAAGAGAAGAGATAGAAAAACATTTAAAGGACACAGGCTGTTAGGAAGGCTCTGTGTGAAAGCACTGACTCCCCAAAGTTGTCACGCGGCACACACACATACACACACACACACACACAGAGGGGACACTTCATACACACATAACAGGAAGTTTTTAAACAAGAAAAGGAAGAAAGTACTATTTTTGCAGACAGACGTCTACTGATTTATGTAGGGATGAAATGGCATGCGTTTGAAATTTCCCTTAAATACTTAACACAAAAGGGGATGGAAAGGCGGGATAAATGAAAAGGTAGTTGTTGTGACTTGCTGGGAAGTGTCACAGCGCTGAAAGATTCTAAAAGTGATCAAAGTGACTGGGTTGGAGCTCAGTGGGACAGTGCTTGTCTCAGGCTCTGAGCTCAATCCCCGCCACACTATAACGGAAAATGTAATAAAGTCGATGTTTAAGGAAACCAATAAAATCAAAGTTTTATGAAGTGTTGGAGTCGATCTCCCAGGCAGAGAGGGCTGAAGCAGGCTTGAGTAGTGGTGACAGCCAGAATGAACTGCCACCTGCCTAGCTTCAAAGCAGACAGGAGAAAGAGGAGAAGGAAGCATGACCACAGGGCATCCGTCTGCTCTTCAAAAGCATCAGCAAGAAAATGTTTGTCTTTTCCTTCCTTTGAACTGGAACTTAATTGCCAAAGCACAGGATGACCAAACAGTACCTTTCCTTTTCCCTAGACAGAAACTGCCTTCCCACTACACAATTTATCTCACAGTGGTCCCTTTACTACAGGCCTAAAGGCTGGCTACCAGTCAAAAGCTGCTGCTGCACCGGGACAATGACCAGTCATTCCCTTAAAACAATTTACAAAATAAAACTGAATGATGCTGGGAGTTCAAGGCCAGCCACAGCTACATAACAAGTTTAAGCCAGCTTGGGCTTGAGAATAGAAGATGGGAAAGAAAGATGCTGGAGATGAGGTGAGTGAAAGGGGGAATTGGAAGCAGATGTGAGCAAAGAATAAACAAAATATATCCTTTTTTTTTCTCTTCCTGATCATAGCTACAAGATGACCCCAAACAAGCAAACAATAGGACTCAGCACATAAGAACCATAGCTAAGTGCACCCTGTACAAGCACAGAGACAGCCATTACAAAGCTCACGACTGGACCATAGAGGGCGCGCCCTAAGCATCTTTGCTGCTTATGTGCCACCCAGGATCTCGATCAGGCTTAATTACTTGATACAGCAGCATCGTCTACAATGACCAAACAAACACCCTACAAGACTTAGACCTGCTGCTGCTAGCCCACAACTGTCACCAAAGCCCTGGAAACAGCTGGTTATCTATGGCTGGAAGAATTATATTCTGAAAAAAAAAAACACAAAATAAAATAAAAATTACACTTGATTAGAAAATTATGGTTGGGTGTAGGTATCATATACCTTTAATCTCAGCACTGGGAGGCAGAGACAGCTGGAACTCTGTGTGAGTTTGAGGCAAGCCTGGTCTACATATGTGTTTCCAGCCAGCCAGTGCTATATATAGAGAAACCCTATCTCAAAATAAAAATAAGTAAGAATTACTTATTTATTTATTTACTCGTGGAGATGTGCTTGCCGAAGAACATGTATGGTGATCAGAAGATAATTCTCAGTAGTCAGTTTTCTCCCTCCACCAAGGACTTTCCAGGAATTAAATTCAGGCTGTCAGCCTTGGTGGCAGGTCTTGTACTTGGCCAAGCTATTTCATTAGAACCCTCAAAGTGATCTGTACACAGAAGTGCATTCTCTCTCTGAACACTTACAAACGATACCCATTAAAAAAGAAGAGTTAAGGGCCATAAGCTAGCTTGTTGTGTAAAGATGTCTACCCTACTGCCAAGACTGAGGACCTAGATTAAAGATGATGGGAAAGAACCAATGCCCTCAAGTTATCCTCTGATCTCATAAGACCCATCAGTACTTGGGAAGTGAAGCAAAACAACCAGGAGTTCTAAGTCATTCCTTGGCTATATACCAAGTTTGAGGGAGATCTTGTCTTAAAAATTGTGTGTGTGTGTGTGTGTGTGTGTATTTGTATATACATATGTAATGTGAATGTGTGGTATAAGTTTCCAAGTATTTTCAGCTTATGTATTATACATTTATCTTTTTACATTTTTACAATATTTTATATTTATTGGTTGGCTGTCCATGCTCACATGGCATGGCACATGTTGTGGTTTTGAGATCACAGAGTGACTTTTGAGAGTTCTCTCCTTCTACCATGTGGACTCTAGAATCAAACTTTCATCACTATACTTAGCAAGCAGCCTTTACCTACTGAGCCACCTCACTGGAACCTCAGCTTTTTAACGGGGACACAACTAAATCAGGAAAGTAATAAAAAAAAAAAAAAAAAAACAAATTAAACGATTTCTTTATAACAGTTAAGTGTACTTTAGCATGAACTAAATTAGTATAGACATGTACTTTAGCATGAACCAAATAGTATAGATGGCAAAATCATTCCATAAACCAATAAGCTCAAATGTCATTAAAAATTCATGCTAGGAATGATGAAGCTCTCTTGTTTCAAGGAGTTCACAGTCACTAGAAAGATATTAACAAGTAATTTTTCTTTTGAATCAGAGTTCCGCACATCTTAGACTAACCATGAATTCACTGTAGAACAGAGATGGTCTTGAATGTATCCTCGTGCCTCTACTTCCACCCAGTTCTGGGATTATAGGTGTGCACCCAATGCCTGGCTTCTACTGGTTCTGGGATGGGAACCCAGGACTTTGTGCATGCTAGGTGAGCATGCTGCTAACTGAGCTGCATCCCAGCCTTATCAAGTAATGCTTGAGAGCAAAGCTGTGAGTTCAAAGCCATAGATACAGACTAACATCTATCCTACCTATGGCTAAGAGCAGTCCTTTCGTCATCAACACTGGTTATTCCGGAAGACAAGTATGAGATATTTTCTAAATAAGCTGGATCCTAGATCCTTGTCTACAGGAACAATCCTTTTATTTAGTCTATTCTAGTTCCTCCCAGTAGGAAAGGAAGACAGAAACTTCCTTAAACAGCTCCTTCCCTTTGATAAGATACATGTTTCACAAACAGAAAAACCAATTAGGAGAATCTGTGATTAGACCTACAATACTAAAAAAGAGAAGGACATAGATTAAGAAGAAAACTCAGTCAATAAGGAGTTTGCTGCGCAACCACAAGGACCTGAGTTCAGATCCCCAGCACCCAGCTAAAAGCTGGCTATGGTAGCTCTTATCTGCAATCCCAGTGTTGGGTGGATCTCTGGAGCTCTGTGGTGCCTGAGTGGTGCTCCACCTTCCCAATGCTGTGACCCTTTAATCCAGTCCCTCATGTTTTGGTGACCCCTCCAACCATAAACTTACTTTCTTTGCTACTTCATGATTATAATTTGTTGCTGTTATGAATCATAATGTACATATCTGTTTTCCAATGGTCTTAGGTGACTCACCACCCCCTCCTCCCAAAGGGTAGCAACTCACAGGTTCAAAACTGCTGAATGGATGAGCTTCAAGTTCAGTGAGAGAAACCAGTCTTAAACCATCAGGGGACTGGCACCATACACTTGTCAAAAGCCCATCAACAGAGAATCTTAAGCCTAAGCCTTCAGGCAAGGTTAAGAGGGTTGGGGAATACTATTGACACTGCTAAATTGATAGCTTGTCCAACTGCTTTCTGAATGCTTAGAAAGTATAGATAAGTGCTACTCTCAGCCTTGAACACAGAGGCCTCCCTTTTTTTCCCAGAGGGCAAGGTCTAAGTGCTGAGAATAAGTGATTGTTTCATGTCCAGTCAAAAAGGGATCATCTGGGGTTGGAGAGATGGCTCAGCAGTTTATGAGCACTGACTGCTCTTCCGAGGTCCTGAGTTCTATTCCCAGCAACCACATGGTTGCTCACAACCATCTGTAGTGAGATCTGATGCCCTCTTCTGGTGTGTCTGAAGACAGCAACAGTGTACTATATAAAATAAATCATTAAATAAACCTTTTTTTATTTTTTAAAGAAAAATATTTATAAGGGGGGGGGATTGTCATCTATATCACTACCCCAGGGCGCAGGGATAAAAACCCAAACTGAGTCAGAAGAACAAGTCTGCACAAGATGGAGTTCATCAACATTCTAGTATGGATAGGGGAGAGGCTTGTGAGACCCCTTGGGTAAGGAGCTACTGGCAAATGATGGCTGCTAGGGGAAGGAGAATCAATTTTCTTCAATGCTATAGCCACTAGTAAGAAGTCTATAGTGCAGTAAATAACACCTTTCTACACGCACTTATGCAAGCTACTCCAATTAAACTTAGTGGGACACATATACACACACATAACACACATAGCACATGCACATGGAGTGAGAAAGAAAAAGGGGGGATTCCAGAGAGTAGGAGAGAGGTAAAAGCAGGTAATGGGGATGGATATAATCAAAGTAATGTAAAAAATTGTCAAGAAATAAGTAAATAAATACATATCTTTACAAAAGGTGGACAATGAGGAAGCATGATAATAGACTTCTAGTTTCCACGTGTACATGCACATATGTACACATGCTTCATATGCACACACATGAACATACACTAAACCTATAAGCATAGAAAGCTTTTCATGGGTTTTTACTTGTGGAAGAATTATTTGGGTAATGGAGAATGAATATTGCACAAATACTTTCAGACTGATTATGTAGTAGTTCCTAGATTAAAACCAGAAGCCTATTTGATTATGACCCATATGGATTTATCACAGTCCAGGTACACACACACACACACACACACGTACATGTACATAAACCACACAACAAACTTTATTGATCCAATCTTTCCAGTGGGTTTAACCCACTGCCCTGCTTCCCAGTTGATTCCTCTTGGCAACTCACTAAAAGCAATACTGGTTTTGCCTCCTGAACCTGCATTACTGATGAGTTCCAACCAGTAATTTGGGAAAGAGATTCTGAAATACTGCGAGGCTGAAACCACGTCTAGAGACATGAGTTCATTATGGCTCCATCTGGGCTCCTCTAATATTCGAGTTACGACAGGTCTCCTCATACACAATCACCCAGGTGTGGGTGTGAGAAAACTGCTTCCCATGTCTGAGATCAAACGAGCTCTTGACGACTGCAATCTTTTCGACCACAAAGGCAAGCTTGCAATCACTACTGCGTTCTTTGTCTAGTGGCGAGGCGGCCAGATTCCCAAGGTATCACTAATTCTGCTGTGAGCCAGATCTTAGAAGCTTTGCTGTTGTCAATGTGCTCACCTATGCTTTTTTTTTTTTTTTTTTTTTTTTTTGGTTTTTTTCGAGACAGAGTTTCTCTGTGTAGCCCTGGCTGTCTGGAACTCACTCTGTAGACCAGCCGCCTCGAACTCAGAAATCCGCCTGCCTATGCCTCCAAGTGCTGGATTAAGGCGTGCGCCACCAACGCCCGGCTCACCTATGCTTTATGTACTGCCAAGAGAAATGGAGAAACAAGGCTGGCAAGAACCACCGCGCTTCTCAACCTATGGCTTGTTACCCTTAGAGGGGGTCGGTGGACCGACCCTTTTCTCAGGTTGCCTAAGACCATTGGAAAACACAGATATTTACACTGTGACTCATAACAGTAACAGAACAACAGTTATGAATAGCAACAAAAATCATTTTATGGCTGGGGGTCACCATGGCATGAGGAACTGTATTAAAGGGTTGTAGCATTAGGAATGTTGACTGCCACTGGCTTAGCAGGTAAAGGTGCTTGAGACAAAAGCCTGATGAGCTGAGGCTAATCCCAGAACTCAGGTATAAATGGAAGGACAAGACTCCACAAAGTTGTCTTCTAAAGGCCACAAACCTGTGGATGGCAGGACACACCCTTCTCCGCAATAACAATAAGCTTAAAATCTTTTTTTTTTTTTTAAGAAATGGAAGAACAAAAGCAGAAGTGTTTAAGTGGCCATGTGAGAATAAAATAGTAAAACAAAAGTTGCGAGTATAAAACAGAATAGTTGCCCAGTCTTTAGTTTTTCTGAGCAGAAATGTGTGGTGCTATTATTACTACACCGAAAGACATCACAGCTATTGGCGAGAAAACCTGTGACCAAGTTCTTCTGAATTGTTTGGTAAGTCTCTCTCGATCTTATTCTTACCACCGATGAAACTGATGCTAATATTCTGAGGCAGTCATACCAGTTTATTTTCACAGTTTAAAAACATTTGAATAAACGGGACTCATCAAGTGTCCCCTCTGTGACTACTGCCCTCCAACAGTGCTTAGTTCCTCCTAGTCCTTTGGAAATGTCTTACCCTCTATTCCAGAATGAACCCAAATCCAATGAGTTCTGGATGCAGGAGTGTAAAAATCTGGCCACAACTGGAGACAACTTCATATGGCTATCCCAGCTGCAAAATTCCCCTACGGTCAGTCATAGCATGGCCAACTTCTTCCAATCCTTCCCAGGATAGCCCAATCGGGTTTCACAATTCCTTCTGCTAACCTACATCCTTCCCAATGGTTGTTGCCCTCTCCTCAATTTACATTTTGAAACTAGTCTAGCCGGGCGGTGGTGGCGCACGCTTTAATCCAGCATTGGAGGCGAGGCAGGGATCTCTGAGTTCGGGCCAGCCTGGTCACAGAGTGTGTTCAGGCCAGCCCGGGCTACACAGAGAACCCTGTCTCGAAAAACAAAAAAAAAAAAAAAAAAAAGAAACTTAGGTCCTAGGGCACTGCTGCTGAGAGGCAGGGTTGGAAGAGGTAATAATGAATGAATTAGGTCATGGTCTTAAGAGTGGGTTACTAATGAACACAATGTCCTCATAGGGATGTTTCTCTTTAGGATGCTTTAGGATTCTTTCTGTCTCTCCTATCTTCTACCACAGGCCCAATGGCCGTTCAGTCTTGGACTTTGCATTCTACAGAGTGGTAAGCGAAAGCAATTTATTTTCTTTATGTATTAAAACATGGGGTAGAGGAGGGGCTCAAGAGGCTCGAAATGGGCAGAGCAGATTTGCTGGGAGCTAGTTCTAGACCACATAAACACAATGGACAAAACAGTATCTATGCAAATGCTGAATCCTACACCAGACACTTTGGTTCTCGGTCTGGGCCTACCTGTGTACACACACGTCCAACGTAACAAAAAAGATAAAATATTCCATAGAAATGGTCAAAACCAAACTGTATCAATGGAAAGTTCATGGACTATACATCCAAAAGAAAGAACAAGGATTTCAGGCCCATAAGTACTTGACTGCCATCTGTGGTCTACATTCTAAATTTAAGACTCGCGTGTACATCACACTTAAGACCATTCACTATTATTCTTAATGTGCTCAAAAAAACCACAGGCAACTCCACCTGGCATCTCCAGCTCTGCACTAAGGTTAAAGTGCTGTGTTGTGCCGGGCGGTGGTGCCACGCCTTTAATCCAGCACTTGGGAGGCAAGGCAGGCATTTCCTGATTCGAGGCCACCTGGACTACAGAGTGAGTCCAGACAGCAGGACTACACAGAGAACCCTGTCTCGAAAAACCAATAAAAAAAAAAAGTGTTGTGTTGTGGTGGTGGAGGAAAATTGTCTTTGTAGCTCTCATTTGGTTCCCTTCTTAATACACAAAGAAGTTTGTCTAAAAGAAAAAAAATATATCAAATTCATATCCACAGCTTACTTCTAACAGTAATTCTTTCTTTCAAATTTTAAAAATATGGGGCTGGAAGATGGCTCAGAGGTTATTAACACTGGCTGCTCTTCCAGAGGACCTGGGTTCGATTCCCAGCATCCACATGGCAGCTCACAGCTGTTCATAACTCCAGTTCCAGGGGAATCTGACACCTCACCCAGAGATGCAGGCAAAATACCAATGCACATTTTATATATTAAATACACATGTTTTTAAAGAATTTAAAAATATTATTATTGTGTGTGTATGTGTGCATGTACAAATGTTTTGGGGGGCAGAGCATGTCATGGTACGTGTGTACAAAACAGAGATAAACTCTGTGGAGTTGACTCTATCCATCCACCATTTATACAGGTTCAGGGATTGGACTCAGGTTGCCAGGCTTGGCTGCCAAGCATCATTTACTCACTGAGCCATCTCACTGGACCATTAATTTTTTAAAATTTCTTTTGTTTTATGAGATTATAATATAATTACATCATTTCCCATTTCTTCCTCCAAACCCTCCCATTGCTCTTTCGAATTCATGAACTTTTTTTCATCTAGAGTTGTTACACACATAATGTATATCCCTAAACACATAAACACAACCCGTTCAGCCTGCACGATGCTGTTTGTTCTTGTGTTTTCAGGGCTGACCTTTTGGGATTGGATAACCAGTTGGTCTCCTCTTCCTACTCTCGGGATTCCTTAGTTACCTGAAGTTCTTTGTGTAGGGTTGAGGCCTCCTCTTCCCCATCAGTGTTAACATGTTTATTTTTGTCCCTGTTCAGCTCATGTTTAGGCAGCCATGTTGGTGAGACTTTATGGATGCCTATAATTATTTTTTTTTTAAAGCAACAGTTGTCTTTGTTTATAAAGGTGATAATAATCTAACACCTCAGGGAGCTTACAGTTTTAAAAGGCAAACAAATATGTGTGTCTCAAATCTCATGTTAAGTTAGTTTAACTTAAAATACCCAGGCAATTATTTGCATTAAATTTGCCATTAATAAGTATTTTTCTTGAAATCATATTTTCAAGAAAAAAATTACAAAATATCTTTATACAGCATATCCAAGAAGCTTACTTAGTGTTATTAAGTCAGTAGCATCTACTAACCAATGCCAGGCTGGGAAAATGGCTTCACCAAAGGGGAGAGCAGAGGAAAAACGTAAATTACTTTGATGTCTTTGATTGCATTGATCAACACCAGAATGCCAACAGGTGCAACTATCATTTCATATATTTTTTTAATTGAAAATGCAAGTTGGGTGTGGTGATGCTTGCCTTTAATTAACTCCACCACTTGGCAGGCAGAGACAAGAGAATTTAAGGCCAGCCTGGTCTACAGAGCGAGTTCCAGGACAGCCAGGGATATACAGAAAAACCCTGAAGAAACAACCATCTTCCCCCGCCCCCCCCACAACACACACAAAAGGAAAGAAAATGCTTTTTTTTTTTCATAAATATATTCTAATCATGGTTTCCTCTCCCTCCTCTTCTACCAGTACAACTAGCAAAATTTTCTAGCTTCTTTAATTACTTCCACATCCTTGAAAAGGCACAAAGATCAGGGATTATAACCCTGCCTGATGCTGCCCATGGGGCTTTAGGTGACTTTGTACAATAACCTATCTAAGTTCCTCTTCCTCAGCTATAGTATAGAGACAGGATGGTACCCACATCACAGGATCACCAGGAGTATTAAGACACAGGCACAGGGCTGGAAGTGATGGCTATGGAGGGTGGGCGGAGCCACGGGACTGGAATCCAAGGCTATTCTCTTCATAGCAAGGCAAGGCCCTGTCTCTAACCACCTAACAAAACAAGGAACAGAGGCAATAGCACATTAAGGACTTCAGCTGGGCATGGGGTAGAGAGAGAGGGGACTGAGCAGTTAAAAGCACTTGCTGCTTTTCTAGAGGACCCCAGTTTGGTTTCTGCACCCATATCAGATGGCTCATGGCAACTCCAGTTCCAGAGGATCCCCGCGCTCTTGCTGCCTCCACAGGCACCACACAGAGAGAGGCATAAAAATACACATAAATAAAGGTATCTAAAATACATCTTTAAATTAAAAACAAAAAAAAACCAAAATAGCTGGGTATGTCTGGTGGCACGTGCCTGTAATCCCAGCACTCAGAAGACTAAGGTCATTGTTCAGTTCAAGGCCAGACTAGACCATGCCTCAAAGGAACAAAAACATTCCCCCCCCCAAATCAATATTACATTTATTTATTTATTTGTATGTAAACACATGTGGAAGCCAGAAGACAACTTGTGGGAGCTCTCCAACTACTATGTGGATTCCAAGGATTTAACCCACTGAGCCAGTGGGGTTAAAGGGCCAGTATGGAGCAAGTTAATTTTGTTTTTAAGAGCTCTAAAAATGGGGCTAGTGAGATGGCTCAGCGTTAAGACCACTGACTGCTCTTCTGGAGGTCATGAGTTCAAATCCCAGCAACCACATGGTGGCTCACAACCATTCGTAATGAGATCTGATGCCCTCTTATGGGCTGCAGTATACTTACACATAAATAAATAAATAATAAATAAATAAATAAATAAATACCAGAGGGAGAAGGGAAGGGGGAAAAAAGAGCTCTAAAAATGATACTGAAATTGAACTATGTTATTTGACACTCAAAAGCCAGCATGTGATACACACAACACACACAAAATAAAATTAGGTGACTGCTCCAAATGCATTATTCACTGGCTATATGATCTCAACTGAGAAGCCACCCATGTCTGTGTATCAATTTTCTCATCTTTAAATTACAGGTGTGGTTACAGATAAATGAGGCTGTGTGTGCTTAAGGCTTTAAACTGCTGACAAAGTCAGATTAGAATACAGTCCTCAGCACTTATCTAATGCCTACTTAATGCCAGGTCAGCATAGCCCAAAAGTACTAGTATCTCTGGTTCTAGTATTTGGGGCATTTATATTGAGGTCATACCATCATCTCTGAAGAGTACAAGGCCAGATTGGGCTACATACAAGGCCAGACTGTGTCTCAAAACAAACAAAACAAAAACAAGAATAGCAACAGCCATGCATTAGGAAGTCAAGCTGGGCGTGCACGGCAGCACATATATGGAATCCCAGCACGAGATAAACTAGCCTGCAGAATCCCTTCTTCCACTTTACCACACAAATGCAAAGGCCCTTGCTCAGTGAAGCCCTAATGGGCGCAGCAGCTGGACTATTTCCCAGGGAACTCTTCCTTCACTGAGCATCTCCTGGGACCAGAATTCTGCGGAATACACTGGTGACCTGGATGAGTCTCTCACACTGAGATATACAGAGATGCCATAATGGGGCTTTTTGGGGTTAAAGGGCCAGTGTGGAGAAGTGAACTTTTGGTCTTTAAGAGTTCTAAAAATGATAATATTTGAACTATGTGATTTGACATTCAAAAGCAAGACTTTTCTCACTGATGTTATTACTAAGTTACAAATCTTTGGAAACATTACCCAAAGTTAAAAAAAAAATAACAAAGTGCGGAAGTTTCTTAATTTTATGGATGAAATTATAGGAAAAAAAAACCTGTTGTGTAGCAAAAAAAAAAAAAAAAAAAACAAACCCTCTAAAACAACATGTACTAAATATTTATTTGTTATCTTATGTATATGAATGCTTTTGCTTGCATGTATGTATGTGCACCACATGAATTCCTGGTGCCTGTGGAGTCCAGAAGAGGGCATCTGATCTCCTCAAACTGGAGTTTGAGCAGCCGTGTGGAGCTGGGGACAGAACTCAGGTTCTCTGAGGGTTCAACCTGCTGTTCCTCCAATTGAGGACTAATTAAGAAATCTTGGCCAGATATGATGAAATGGGCCCATCACTTAGCACTTATGAGGCTAAAGGAACACCACTGAGAGTTCAAGGCCAGCCTGACATCTCAGTGAGACGTGTCCTCAAAAGTCTGAAAAAACTGGAGGAGGAGGAGATGAGAAGATAGAGGAGAAGCGCGGGTGGGCGGGTGGGCGGGCAGGCAGGCAAGCAAGCAGCATATAAGCAAGCTGGGGATATGGCTTAGTGAGCATAGTGAAGCTTGCAGAAGCCCTGGGGTCAGTCCCCCAAACTGCATAGATGGGTATGGTGGACGAGGGATGGGGGAGGGCTCACACATACAATCTCAGCTCTTGAGTCAAGAATATCAGGATTTCCAGGTCCCAGACTATGTTGGGACTATTTAGTGAGTTCCAGGGGACTGAGTTCTGATACATGAGACCCTAAATTAAAAAATAAGTAAATCAGTAACTAAATAGGAGGAGGTCTCTAGAATATATGCTTTATTTTTCCTTTTTATTATTTATTGTGCCTACAGGTGAAGTCAAAGAAAAATTTGTGGGAATCTGTTCTGTCCTTCCACCGCATAGATCCCAGGAATTTAGCTCAGTTGCTCATACTTGGTAGCAAGTACTCACTGCTTAGCTCACAGCTCAAGAATATGCTTGCTTTCTAATGTTGATTCTATATTAAATATACCAAAAAGCATTCAAGTGACTTTTTCTGTTGAATCCAAATATCCAAATATACCCAAGTACAGAGCTACTCTGGATTACAGAGGTTGTAAGTATCCACATTTATCTTTCACACGTGCAAGTGATTTTCATTTTTGTATTTATAGCTTTCAAAAAATAAATAAGAAAGCTCAGTTGTAGCGGTGAGAACTGAACTTCATCCAGCATTTAAGGGTTGTCTTAGTTAAGGTTTTATTGCTGTGAAGAGACACCATGACCAAGGCAACTCATAACAGAAAACATTTCATTGGAGCTGGCTTAGATTGTCAGAGATTTAGTCCATTACTATTGTGGTGGGCAGCATGGCAGCATGCAGGCGGACATACTGCTGAAGCTTTGGGAGTTCTATAGTTTGATCCACAGGCCGAAGGAGATGGTGTGTCACACTGGGCACAGCTTAACCAGAGATAACTGAAAGCCTGCTCCCACAGTAACACTTACTCCAACAAGGCCACACCTGATAGTGCCACTCCCATGGGCCAAGCATTCAGTCACATGAGAGTCACATATCTATTCAAATCACTACATTCCATTCCCTGACCCCAGGCTTGTAGCCATTACATAATGCAAAATGCACTTAGTACAACTTCAAAAGTCCCTATAGTCTATCAGTTTCAACAATGTTTAAAAGTTCAAAGTCTCTTCTGAGATTTGTGCAACCTAACTGTAATTCCCTATCAAATCATGATGATGAGGATGATAAAAGGCATCACATACTTCCAACATATAACAGCACAGGATATATAGGATTAAAGCAGAGGGAAGGGAAGATAGTGAGGACATACTGGACCAAAGCAAGACCAAAAAACGAGCTGGACAGACTCCAAGTTCTGCATTTCCATGTCCTGTGTCGAAAATGCTCTTCAGATCTCCAATTCCTTTTGGCTTTGTTGACTGCAATATACTTCTTTCTCTTGGACTGGTTCCACTTCCTGTTAGTCTACTCGCTTCCCTCTGCAGGTATCTCAGGGCTCTGGCATCTCTATCCTCTTGGAGTCTCTAAGGCAATCCAGTCTTCACTTTTACAGTCTCACACAATGGAGGGACAGCCCTGCCACACACCTGACCTCAGTGTCTTTCCTTCCTCGTATAGGGAGATTCCATAGCCCCTTTCTTCTGTTCTTGTGTCTAAAGCCAGAACCACATGACCAAAGCTGCCAAGTTCTGGGGCTTGCTGGGGCTGGAATATGCCCCCCTCTTTCAATTACATCTTCACCAACTTTCTGTTTTCAATGCTTTCCTTCACTGCTGGGCTATCCTGGAAGTTGCTTTGTAAACCAGACTGATCTTGAACTCAGAGATCTGTTTGCCACCTGAGTGCAGGCATTAAAGACATGTATCACCACACCTTGACCTCAACTGTTCTTTAATTCCTTTTCACCGCAAGGAATCTTAGCTGGGTGGGGTCTTCCCCCAAGGTCACCACTGCCTTTATTCTGTTTCTTAAGCTATTTATCTCCTTGAAGATAGGACATAGCTCCATTCCACTTTTTGGTGCCCCCTTTCTTCTGAATCTCTATTTTGTACTTTTTCCTTGCTCAGTTTGCTGCTTCTCATCAGAATGTTTTCCATAAAAGTGAACAGTAGTAATCACACAACAGAGTCCATAGTAGGCTGTTGAGAGAATCTCTTTCCTTTGCTAATGGAGGTAACCTAAATCTCTTCACTTTAGCCTCAGGTAGATTCTTTAGACAAGGGCAAAAAGCAGCTACATTCTTCACCAAAATATCACAAGAACAATCTCTAAGCAACATGCTAAAATTCTTCTCCTCTGGAACCTCTTGGGCCAGGCCCTCACAGTTCAAATCACCCTCAGCATAACTGTCTTCCATGCTTCTACTAGTGTAGCTCCTTAGGTGATGCTTAAAGCATTCCACTGCTTTCCTAACCCAAAGCTCCCAAATCAACATTCCTCCAAACAAAAGCAAGGTCAGGCCTATCACAACAACACCCCACCCAATTACCAGGTACGCACTTAGTTACAGTCTTATTGCTGTGAAAAGACACCATGACCAAGGCATATCTTATAACAAAAAACATTTAACTGAGACTAGCTAAGTTCACTGGGAAGGTTTAGCCCATGATCATCATGGTGGGAAGTATGGTGGCATCCAGGCAGACATGGTGCTGAAGGAACAGAGAGTTCTACAATGTGATCTGAAAGCAGCACTGGATGTGGCTTGAGCATAAAAGACCTCAAAGCCCACCCCCACAGTGACACACTTAACTCCAACAAGGCCACACTTCAATTAGTACCATTCCCTATAAGCCAAGCATCAAACACATGAGTCTATGGGGTCCATACCTATTGAAAACCACAACAGGTGTAGACACGGGAGGATCAGGAGTTCAGGGCAATCTTCAGTTACAGAGTAAGTTAAAGGTCAGCCTGTACTACATGAGACCCTGTCTCAAAGAAACAATGTTGGGCCACTGAGATGGCTCAGCAGGTATAGGTGCTTTGCTGAGCAAGTCTGATCTCTGTATCTCTTGAACTCATGTAAGGGGAGGGAGAGAACCAATTCCACAAAGTTGTCATCAGTCCTCCTTCATGCCTCCCCTTCCCAACAATTAAAAAAATAAACAAAGTTTTAAAACAGCAACAGAATCAATAAGAACAAAAAGAAAAATGGCAGGGTGGGGGCGTTAATCACAAAAAGAATCGTGCAGGGGCCCTTGTCAAGAACCAGAATTTGCCATGTAAATTCTAAAATATGACAGACAGAATATTCTAAGGACTCTACACTATACATCATTTTAATAGATGATGATGGTTCACTTCATATACATACACGTAAAACAAGTAATATCTCAAATATCCAAGTATACACTCCATATCTAAAGAATGCTTCCAACAAAACACAGATGAAGCCCCAAGTTCCTCTTTACCACAGATCCCTCCTATCTCTGGTATTTGGTATGTGAGGTAGTTACAGTTTTGACCAGCATAACTGAGCCCATGTGACTGACAGAATATGAACCTATTTTAACTCTAAAGACCACAGAACAGAATCACTGTACCCGGCAGCCACCTTTGCCTAAACTGCCTAAGATCACGGTAAGTAACTGGAGAGGTTTATGAGACTGCCCAAGCTCCCAGTTGTGGGATTCATGCCACTTTTTGCCATTTGCAGTAGCATTCTTGTGTCTTAAAGTAACACAAGTAGCCAGGCTTGTAGCCTATATCTATCATCTAATCACCTTGGAGGCTTAGGGAAAAGGATTGTTAGTAAGTTTGTGGCCAACCTAGGCTACATACTAAGTTCTACCCCAACCTGGGCTACACTGTGAGGTTGTAGCTCAAACCAAACCAAACCAAAATCAAAACAAACCAAACAGACAGACAAAAAAAAAAAATTGTGGAGAAAATAGTCATGATTAATTCAGAGTTTCTTATAAAAATTACATGAGAAATTATTACCCTTCCTTTTTAATTATTCAAGTACTCTTTACTAGATTAGTCAGGAAATTGTCTACTGAGAAGCATTATTTCACTTCCAACAGAGGTCCTTCATTTTGCTTCCAATCATGTGGTCCCTAGAAGATGCTCTGAAAAGACGGGGCTTGTGGGTTAAAGCACTGTCCCTCATGTTTCACCCCTGACAATCAGCTGGAGAGCTTGCTAAAGGTCAGGATTTGGAAATTTTTACATTTCTAAATATTCTTTGTAATAATTATCCTGCTGGCCCTGCCAAATGCACTCGGAGAAGAAGAAACTAAAAGAGTATTCGATATTAATAGGGATTTTGAAATGAATCTTTTAAAACGGAAGGTGTTTGAATTACCAGTCTGGGGTAGCTTTAACTAACCTCAATTTCTACTCCTGAAACTGGAACACAGTACTGCCAACTTGCTGATACTCGTTCTGTCTCAGAATACGTGATGTGTAAAGTCAACAAAGCACAACCACCAGGTCCAGAGCCACTCTGCTATTCATGAATGTCAACTGTGGTCTAAGCAGACATAAATAACATGTATAGGGAATGCAATCCGTGTTGACTGACCAGAGAATAGCATATCAGTGGGGGAGACGGAGAATCTAGTAAGGTATAAAGCACGAGTCTTGAGGGAGAAAATAAGCCTTAGAGCACATTCCTGAAAATGTGCTGTCATTCCAGTCCTGAAGACTGCATGGCCTTTGTGTATTCCATAATTTGAATTTATCACAGTGTCACAGAAGCAAACAGTTAGCTATTAATTAGGATTTTCAAGAGTCAAATGTGATTACACCTAGGAGAAAACAAAGACTGCTAATTTAAAGTTTGGTTACACAAATTACCCTCTGGCATCGCGTTCCTCCAACATTTCTTTTAGCAGCTCTCCCTGGGCATAAGCATACAGTGGTTTCCTTTTGTAAGTAGGGACCGTGTGAAGGCATTTGGGATTATAAGCAATGTCCTTGCATTCTATTTTACACGCACAAAGTGCATATGCCCAAGTATAAAGGACTCTGTCTTTCTAAATCCCAGTCCTTTTATAGCTTTCAAAATTACTCTCTAATTGAATTAGATGGAAAAAACAACAACAATGTTGAATCAGAATGCAGGAGGGGTACACACCTGTAATCTCAGGACCTGGGAGGCTAAAAAGTCATGGCAGGTTGAAGGCCAACAAGGACTACAGAGTAGACCCTGTTTCAAAATTAAAGAAGAGCCAGCCTGGAGAAACATGCTGGTAATCCTGTCACTGAGGTGGAAGCAAGAGGATCAAGACTTGAGGTCACCCATGATGACTACATGAGCAATTCAAGGCCATAAATATTTTTTATTTATATTTTGTTTCTACCTAATATTTAACAAAAATGAACACTAGACAATGCACCTCCATGACTAATGTCACTAATGCCTAATTATTACCCTCACATGACCTCATATATGCACATATCCATGGCTCTCAGGGGAGCCACTAGGTCACCTGCCCTACTTCAGGGCGGTGAGTGCCTAACTCACAGCAGTTGTCCATTGATTGCCTCAAAGAGGGCTCTGAAACCTCAGAGTGCCCAGAGCTGAACTTTGCTATTCTATCCAACACAGACATGCTTGTTGTGGTATGGATCTGCAGTGTCTATCAAAGCTGGCTATTGAAGGCTTGGTCCCCAGTGCAGCAAGATTGGAGATGAGCTTCTGCTTAGAAGATGAGGGCTCTGGCTTCACCAATGGATTAATCTATGGAAGAATTCATAGATTAATGACATCTGGAAATGACAGGAACTTATTGAGGTGAGGTCTGAAGGATGCAGGTTCCTGGGGCTGGCTTTCACAGGGTGTATGGTGCCCCTGGTTCCTTGTTCTTTTGTTTCTGCCTCCTGACTGCACTGTAAGTTCGTCTATTCCACCACATACTCCTAAATTCTGCCTTGCTACAAGCCCAGAAAATAACCCAGTGGGTTAACCACAGGCAGAAATATTTAAAACCATGAGCTAAAGTAAATCTTCCTCACGTGTGTTCTTCCTCTCTTGTCTCCTGCTGCAGTGGCAGAGGGCTGGCACACAGGTGGTTTCCTAAGGCTGTACAAACAGTACCATATACTGATGCAACTGAAAATTCCCTTGTGAATTTTATTCTTTCCTGTTCCTTCCAAACCTCAGCTGAGGTAGAGTAACTGTCCCAGCCAGATACTGACTCAGGAAATAGTTAATCTGAAGCCATTATCTGACAGACCCTGTACCAGGTACTAGTGGTAAAATAATCAGCCTTGGACTCAGGAATTTGAGTGACTTCTCCAGCCAGTCCTTGATCCCCGGACAACGCAGCCTCTTCAATCCTCACTCCCTCTTAAAAGAAATTACGTCTAGCTTGGCTCTGGATTCAGTGTGCCAGGCCTCAGAGGTTCAACTTCATTTCTATTCTGAGTTAAACACACACACACACACACCATTAAATATGTGTCCCCTGTCACACAAGACAAGCAATTATATAGTTTTTCATGTATATAAAACAAGAAATTAACATATGAAAGATGACAATCAATGTGAGTCTTCCACAGTAAGAATTACTTCATAATCTAATTTTTAAGAATCTTCCTGGTCTCTAATGGTATTTAACCGTTTGGTGCCAGACTTCTCACACTAGAGCAAGTTCTTTTTCATTTACTTGGTGTGTGTACATTGGAGAGGGTAGGTCATGCATGCCTTGTTGTATGTGTCAAAGCCAGAGAGCAACCTGTGGGAGTTAGTTCTCTCCTTTTATCATGTGTGTCCCAAGGATCGAACTTGGGTTGTCTTGTTTGGCAGCAAGCAAATTACCGGCCAAGCCATCTCACCAGCCTGAGTTCTATTAAATCCTCACTCTCATACTCTTTGCCTACTAACAACTGTTGAGTCAGACAATCTCATTATTTTTCAGTGTTCAGGTTTTGATTCTCAACCAGCCAGATTGGAGCCTCAGCAAGAGACGAGTATATGATTCTACCACCTTCTCACCCCATCCTCAGTGAGCTCGAAGCCCTACTCCAGGTACCGTTCAACACACAACCTTCTCCTGAACCTTACAGTCCAGTAGGAGGAAAGACACACACATTAATTAATAAAATGTACATGGTACACTCTAAAACTGTAAATGGTACACTCTACTTGAAGAGACCAAGTGCTCTAAAGAAAACAGAATGCAGGAAGGGGATGTGGGGCTCTGAGAATGGGACAGGGCTTCCAGTGTGTGGTGGTTTGAATATGCTTGGCCCATGGGAAGTGACACTACAGGGGATCAAGAGTTTAAGGTCATTTTTACCTAACAAGAGAGTTAAAGACCAGCCTGCATTACAAAACAAAACAAAACAAAACAAAACAAAACAAACAACAATCAAACCAAGAGAAAAACAAACCAAAAAGCCCAATGAAATACACCTCATAATTCCTCATAACTTTCAAAATGTGGGTTTTTTATGATTTTCAACTCTATACCACAAAGTTAATGGGTTCAAATTATGAAAAATTACCAAAGCCTGTGAAAGATTATTCAGGGTTCAAATCCTGCTGTAAGGACATCCTGTGACTTGCTGGCTGACTCCTTAAACGTGGCTTCTTTTTTGTTCCCAGATCTGAGGTACAACTATATTTCTGAATACTGCAAATCATTCACTCCACTGGAGCCAAGAGCTTTGGGCAGATTGTTCTGCTGGCACATTCCTTTCTGTGCTGTGCTTGCATGTCAAGGGCATCTTTACACACAAAGCTAAGCATGCCAAGGGAGCTGGGTTTGGTAAACACAATGAGTGGAAGCAACAGATGCACCTACAGAAAGAACTTCATTACGCTTTCTTTTACTCTCTTCTTTCCACTAATTAGGTAATGGCTTGAAAGTACCTCCTAAACACAAGGAGATTGTTCAGTTCAACTCAGAAGTCTTCATGGAGTGTCTCTATTAGATGCTTATGGCAAGGATGACAGGGACGGGGAACTTAGCCTGCAGGACTGGCTGAGCCTTGGGGCATGGGAACTGCCACTGGACAGATAAGATCCAGCAAGGTCAGCATGAAGGCACATTGGTGTAGGAGGTGCCAAAATAAACTTGTACTTATTATTTTAAAAAGCCACTTCCCTAAGATATCAAATATTAGCAGGTCATATGTCTACCCAAATGAAATTACTGATGAAGATTAGACAATAATAATACAACAGAAATAATTCATGAGTTGGCCGTGGTTTTCAAACCAATTTGTAAGCATCCAGGAGATGATCTTCAAAGTAACAACTGCTTGCTTTCATTTTTGCCAATATTTAAGTCACCAGGAGGAAATCAGTACCCCTCCCCACACCCCATATACATGTTTTTTTTTTGTGAATCAGGATTTTTAGATTCCGAACATAATGTGCATGTTACAGTCAAGGACTCAGAGGAGCCATGGTTACCCTGCAGAAGACCTGTACTAGAGTGAGTCAGGAAACATTCTGGGATGGATAAAAGAGAAGCTTCACCCCTAGTTAAGGAACTATTGGCAGGTGGATTGCTGAGGAAAAGAAGTCATTTTTTTTTTCAGTGGTGTATGTATTGGGGAATGACCCATGTTCCAGTGAAGCCCACAGTCACGCTCATGCAAGCAACTCAAATAAACTCAGTGGATTCAAACAAACATGTTAGTTAGAAGGGGACTTGTTGGGCGAAAGAGGGGCTCAGAGGTAGTAAGACAGGGCAATGGGGGTGAAAACGACCAAACTACAAGACATACCTGTAGGAACTGTCAAAGAATAAGTACAGAATAACTTAAGACAATTAAGGGCATTTTATTCTCTAGAACTGAGATAATAAGGCTGGACTAAATCCAAGTATACAGATTGAAGCAAATAGAATCAATACAAATGAGCAAGTTATATGCCATATTGTTTAAAATTTTAAACATCATTTGAAACAGTTTATGGAAATACAGACCCTCAGGAGAGAGAGTCCCGGTGAACAGCAAAATAAAGGACCAGTGCTGGCCGAGCACAGTGTAGAAGGTCCGATTTTAAGAAACTGAATAGGGGGCTGGAAAGATGGCTCAGTGGTTAAGAGCACTGGCTGTTGTTCCAGAGGACCTGAGTTCAATTCCCAGCATGAACATGGTGGCTCACAACCATCTGTAATAGGATCTGATGCCCTCTTCTGTTATGCAGATAGAACACTTCTATACATGAAATACATACATAAATAAATAAATAAATAAATAAATCTAAAAAAAAAGAGCTATATTAAAAAAAGAAACTGAATAAACAAGCAGCACCCATATAAAAGTATCAGAGCAGCCCCATGAAGCCAGCAGACCCTAATACAAAAATGTTTGAATAATATCACTGACTAGCATCAGAAGTAACTTAGGTGGAAACATGGTGTGGTGGCCTGTGCCTGTAATGGAAGTCTTAGGGAGAAGGATCAATCGCAAGTCAGAGGCCATCCAGAGCTATAAAGCCATAGCCTGGGCCACACAGCCAAACCCTGTTTTGTTTAAAGAAAACAAACAGTACAACAAATAAATAAGATGAGGGAGCTCCAGCTATAAAGCTTCCACGGGTTTTGGTAGCTAGGCTGATCCAGGAGACTGTAACCAAGGAGCCCCACACTCCAGGGGCAAAGGTCCAAGTCAATGTAGTAAGCCGAAGTTAAGCACTGAGAGCATTGATTTCTCATCTGACACTACCCAACAGTGGTGGCTTGAATAAAAATGGCCCCATAAGCTCATAGGGAGTGGCACTATTAGGAAGTGTGTGGCCTTGGAGGAGGAAGTGCATCATTAGGGAGTGGGTTTTGGGGACTCAGAATCTCAAGCCAGTTCACTCTGTGCCCCGTGGAACAAGGTGTACAACTGTCAGCTCCTTCTCCTCTCCTGCACGATGTTTGCCTGCACACTACCATGCTTCATGCCATGACGATAACAGACTAAATCTCTGAACTATAAGCCAGTTCCAATTAAGTCTTTTCCTTTATAAGAGTTGCTGTGAGCCGGGCAGTGGTGGCACACGCCTTTAATCCCAGCACTTGGGAGGCAGAGGCAGGCGGATTTCTGAGTTCGAGGCCAGCCTGGTCTACAGAGTGAGTTCCAGGACAGCCAGGGCTACACAGAGAAACCTTGTCTCAAAAAAAAAACCTAAAAAAAAAAAGAGTTGCTGTGGTCATAGTGTCTCTTCACAGCAATAGAAACCCAAACTAAGACACCAACCCCATAACTTGGACCCTGAAGCAAATCCCTAGACCTAAAATCTGTATAGACGTTCACATTTATGAACATCTGAAAATTTGTCCTACCATGTACTCTGGAAGATCACTGATGTGAAAACTACTTTAAAACTTATTAAAAGCCACATGTGATGGTGCAGGCTGCAATCCTAGCACGTGGGAGATAGGAGCTGGAGGATCATTCTTGGTTACATAGCAAGTGGGAGGATAGCCTTGCTACATAGTGAATTCTAGGACATTCTGGGGTACAGAGGGAGTGAGACCTTGCCCCAAAAACAAAAAACAGGGCTGATAAGATGTAATGGGGTTTGCTGCCATGCCAGAGGACCTGAGTTTGATTCCCTGGAGTCCTCTTGGTGGAAGGATTCCTACAAATTGTCCTCTTAACTCCACATATATGCACACAGTACCCCGAGAATCAAAAATGAGAGTTTAAAGAAAAACAACCCAACAATATTCTTCTAGTAAATATCCCAAACTTAAGTTTTACCTTGGACATGTGAATTCCCACACTTATTTGTTTGGTTGGTTGATTGTTATTCTGACAGACTCTTGCAGTGCAGCCCTGGTTGGCCAGACATTTACTATGTAATCCAGGCTAGCCTTAAACTGGAGGCAATCGTCCTGCCACTGTTTCCAAAGTGTCTCAGCTAAAGGTGAGTGAGTGCTCATTTAAAGTCCTAAATACATAGCATGTTCCACAATAACCCTCATGGCAGCATCTTCCGTCAGTCAAAGGCAACAAGGTCTAAAATCTGAAGCTGGCTGAGGATCTAAACAATCATCTTCTGAAGTACTCACTTAGCCCAGGCAAGCCTTTTCTTGTGGAGGACCTGCTGGGAGGCCAACTCACAGACTACAAAGCGCTTTTCTACCACTACAACACCATCATCAGAGGCCGAGGAAAGAGGATCGAGGATCGGGCATTCCAGCTAAACAGTGAGTCTGAAGCAGGAAGTCTACAAAAGATCCTGTCTGTAACAAATAAACAACAAGCAAGAAAGGAAAGTAGAAAGAAAAAAAAAAAATGAATGAGCTGTGGCAGTGAAGAGATGACAGCTCCAACAGTTCTCGCCCAGGTTCAGTTCCCAGCAGCCAAGTCACAACTGATTCCACTCACAGGGCTTCTGCGCACTCTTGTGCACATGCCCACGTTCGTAGACATAATTTAAAACAAAGTAAAAAAAAAGAATTATTAAGAAACAGGCAAAAGCCAGAAACAAATAAAAAAAGCCAACTGAGCTGGATACAGAGGCTTGTGCCTGTAATCCCAGCACGAAGAGGATCACCACGGATTCAAGAGTAGTTTGTGTTCCACATGAGTTTCAGGCTAGCCTGGGGTACAAAATAAAGCCCTGTCTCAAACAGCAAGTATTAATAATAACAAGACATTAAATAAAAAATTTAAAAATGGGGTTGCAAAGATGTCTCAGGGGTTAAAAGCACCCACTGTTCCCTCAGCGGACCCAAGCTTGATTCCCAGCACCCACACCTACCTGTAACACTTCTGGTCTCTGTGGGCATCTGTATTCAACATGCCTATATCTCAACCCAGACCCAAATACACATAATTAAAATTATCTGTATTATTTAAAAACCCACACCATTTGTAAAATGTTACATTTTCAAACATGGACTTGAGAAAGTGTCTTCAATTATTAAAACATTCAGTGGCTGGAATACAGTTCGGTTGTTGGAAGGCTTGCCTTGCAGAACCCCCAGCACCGCCAAAACCCAAAGAAAACACCACGTTTATAAAGCATTCATAAAACCTTACACAGTGCAAATCTAACTAACACATGTTAGACTGTGTTACAGTAACTCTAAAGAAAATAACCTTACATTTTTGTTTTGTGTTTTTCATGCTACCAACATGCTGAATGTTTGGGTGAACGAATACATTGTTCAATGAAAAAAATTCCAGCGATGAGTTAAGCTTCGATTTCTGTTCCCTCCAGAAAGCATAGCGGGGCGGGGTGGTATTCAAGTATTCTGCATAAACTCACTGCCATCAATTAACCCCAGTTACAGAGGAGCAAAGGCAGAAAAGGAGAGAAACGAAAACCGAAAGAAAAGAAAAAAAAAAAAAAAAAGCGACAGAAAGCTGGCCCGTCCTAACCAAGGAGAGAGAACTAATTAAAGCAGATTAATGAAGTAAAGCCGTGTAGGGTTGGGAAACCAGTTTCCTGCCTTAATCTGGTGAACTGAGAGTAAATTCGGTGGCGCTGAAAGCCAAAGATCAACTACGGAGGAAAAGCAGCCTGGGCCCGCAGTCGGCTCGCTCAAATACCCTTGAGGGTCCCGAGCCTCAAGGATCCAACTCCGGTCGCCAACCGGACACGCGTGAGGCGGTGGGGGCCCCGTCTGCAGCCGGCTCTGAGGCAGCCCCGCAGAAGCACCCCCATTTGCAGGCAGAGATCGGGAGCTGGCGGGGCAACGCCGGGCGCGTACCCGGGGCCAGGCCACTAGCACCCGCCGGGAAGGGTCGGGAAGTCTGGGAACTAAGTGGCCGGGCGGGGACACCGCGAAGGCAGCAGGGGAGCAGGCGCCAAGCTGCCGGGCTCGTTTATGGGGGGAGGGGGGAAAGGAAGGAGAATCGGGGCGCGATCTCGAATGCACCCGCTGACTTCAGTCCATTCCCCGCCTGGCGAAGACCTCCCGCCCCTCGGCAGGCTCCCCCGAGGCCCACAGCACAGCCCTCTCGGAGCCCCGGGTCCCGCGGTCACTCACCCAGCTCCTCTGCCTGCAACCGGAGCGGAGTGCACAGGGCGAACAGCAGAGCCAGGACACCCGGCCCACCGGCCCTGATCCCCATTGCCCCGCCGGACTCCAGACCCTCAGGATCGGCCTCCCGGCCCTACGCCGCCGCTGCCCGCTTGGGGCAGCCTCCTCCGCGGCCCGGCGCGGCGCGGGCACCCGGCACCGACCCTCTGGGCGGCCCGCGCCCACGAGAGGGCGTGTCCTCCCCGCCCTGCCCCGCCCGCCTCCTCTCTGGGGTGACCGGAGGCACCACCGGTATCCCAAGCTGGGAGCCCAGTTTTGTCCCCACCCCACCCCGCCCCGCGCCACCTGCCCGGATTCACAATCAAATGAAAATCAAAGGTTCACCTGGCGCGCAGGCCCGCCGGAGCCCCGCGGCTCAGAGACTCCGCCCCTCCGGCACCGCCGGCTCCACCCTAAATCTGGTCTGCCAAGGCAATGCAGGGCACCGAAATCTTGTGGGATGGTGGCAGTAACCCGTAAAACACAGTTCAAGTCCATTCAGTCTTCATTCATTCATTCATTCATTCATTCATTCATTCATAGTCTCTCTCTCCATCTCTCCGTTTTTTAACTCAACAGTCTACACGGCTGGGTGCTTAAATCCACGGGGCATTTGCTAAGTTTAGAAGTAATCGCTCACTACAAATTGTAATCTGTGTAACATGGAGAGTGTATTTGGAGCACATTTGGAGAGATCTAATTAGATGGATGGTGAGAAGGCAGCGAGGGAGCAATGTCCTCTCCGTGAGTAAAAGGCAGAGAACTGAGTTTGTGCCCAGGTTGTTCAGAGGATTAAAGGGCGGAAAGAGGCCAGTTGTAGCTGGAGCTCGGTAGATAGGTGGGTGTCTGGCCAGATGTGGGAACAGATGTGCAGAGTAAGGCCAGTAAGAGATACGTAAGCAGCAGTGTCCTCAGAGAAGTCCGGAAAACTTCAGACTGAGCAGTGATGGAGGCGCCTCTCTGAGGTGGTGGGAAAGTCTTGAGAGAGGCTGGATGGACCGCGGAAGGGTTTGGAGGCCATTACTGAGTCGTTCAGTTGGGATCCTGGCCGTGAAACTGGATAGAGAAAGGGTTAATACTCGTTTTAAGGACTGTCCCCTTTAGGTTCCCCTAACCTTCCTCTGCGAGGCCATAGCCTTAGCTCTAATTCTTGCACACCACCTCGTGGCCTCTGGGAATTATTACATCTAGAGGCGCAGTGAGGAAGGGGGTCTCTAGGTGGCTGAGGAAGGTCAGATCCTCCAAGGCCAAGTGGTCTTTGAAATCTTCTCCACTCCCCAACTCCAAGCCTAAGCTGGCAGGTGTGGATAACTTTTTGCCTTAAAAACGTTCTGTTGTTGTTTTGAGATTGAGGTTTGTCGTCTGTGTTGAGAAGGTTTTCTCTTGTATCCCTGGCTAGTATTGAGATTGGTAAGTAGCAGGAGGCTGACCTTGAACTTCTGATCCTTCTTCCCCCTCCTCTCGGAGTTAGGGGAATACGGGCCCTCACATCCTGTCTGGTTTACACTTTAACTTTTGAGATTCAAAGTGTGATTTGGCAGTGGACTTTGCACCTTCCTCTGTGGCAACCTCAGAGGAAAGAATTCCACCTTTCCTGAGGTTTACTCAGATCTGAGTCCAGAGCCAGCCTCTGACTGGGACAGATTCACTTGCCTTCAGGTTAACTCTCCCTGGTTGTCATAGAGAGGAAATAAATATGTATATAAAGATCCGGAGTGTAAAGGAGGTACTTAAACAGTACGCTTATGTTCAAATCAAAGTAAATATACTTTCTTGAAATATTGAGTATCTTCACACAAACCATGGAAAGTTACCTCGATAAGGAAACATTTAGAAATTTCATCTTCTTGTTTCCTTTTCCCTTCAAAAAATAATTTTTTGTTTTGCTTTGTTTGGGATAGAACCTAACTTTGTAGCTCTGGCTGCCCTGGAACTCACAGATACTCACCTGCCTCTGTTTCCCAGGTGCTAAGATTAATTTGACCCTCAAAATTTTTAATTAAAAATTTTAAGTCACATTTTTATTTTTTTTGTGTGTGTCTGTGTGGGTCCACACATGTGGAAGAGAGGGATGTTTGTGAGGGTTCTGTCATTCCACTTTGCAGGACCCAGATTTGAACTCAGGTCAGTCTTGCTTAACCCTTTACCTGCTGAGCAGCTCACCGGCCATGTCCTTTCTCTTAAGTTTATTTCTAAGAAAGTGAATTTGGACAGCTGCTGGCTGCCTCTGACAAGTTCAGCTCTGTGAGCCGTGAACGACAAGCAAAGACAACCAGAAGCATTGTTGACCACCGAGGAATCCACTGAGTCAGGAGGGCCCTGGTGACCCCCTTCATCTCAGTCAGTACTTTGATATGAATAGTTTTATCTTTCCGTATTGAAATCCCCACCCAGATAAAGGGAAAGATTTAGGATCTGGAGGTGAGGAGGACCCATTGACTTCCAAACAGGAAGAAAAATTTTTCTAAAAAAACAACACCCCAAGAGGTCAGTGGCAGTAGGTAAAAGGTTCAAAGCAAAGTTGAGCCCCTGGAACCCACATGTTGGAAGGAGAGCCAACTCCCACAAGTGAAGAGAAACCACAGTACCCAAGAATAGGATATAGGCTTGCGACTCTACACTCTAGAAGCTGAGGCAGGACTTCACTGACAGCCTGAGCTATAGAGTGAGGATATGTCTCAGAGAAAAAGCTGTCACCTCAAAGCTAGGTGGGGTGACACATGTTTTCGTCCCAGCACTTAAGATACAGGAAGGCAAACTCATGCTATAAATTGAAAATAAATCCTTTTTTGAATGCTTTTTTATTTTTATTTTTAATGAAGCCACATAAGGCAATGCATAGCTTAAAAAAAAAAAAAACAGAAACAAAAGCAAATGAACAAAACACTCTTTCATACAATAGAAATAACTTAGAGTAGTAAGAACATAGTCTGATCTCAACATTGACCACGACAGGAGAGGGAGGAATGACCCGGATGTAGCTCAGTAGGATGGACTGACAAATATAAGTGTATATCCACTATTATATTTTTCTATAGAATGAAATAAAGAAGCATCGCTAAACTGATATATCAAACCACAAATTCTTACATCAAGCATATACCCCTGTTTTAATCTTAAGATTTCACCTAGATTTTTTTTCAAAAATATTTTAGACTATTTTTATTTTCTGTGTATGAATCTTTTGTGTGTGTGTATACATGTATGCACACTGTTTCTCTCTGTAGCCCTGACTGTCCTGTGACTCACTCTAGTGACCAGGCTGGCCTCAAACTCAGAGATCTGCCTGTCTTTGCCTCCCAAGTGCAGGAATTAAAAGCATGCACCATCATACCTGGTTTCATTTTGATTTTTTTTTTTTTAATCTAAGGTATTATAAAATCTTCAACTAAGTTTCTCTAAGGGAAACAGTACTCACCTGGATGAGTCCCACAGTAAGGTGGAAAACAGTTGTAGGGAGGGGTCTTTCATCAGCAATCGACATACCCATCCCTCTATTTACCATCCACTGTTCATTGTGCATATCTTATTGTAATGTGTGCTTGTTTTCATTAACTCTTCTATTACAATGGACAGTAGCAAATAAGATCCTTCCTTATTTGTGCATGTAGTATATATGCCTTAGTTTCCTTTAATAAGAGAAATTAAATAGAAATGCAAATCTAATGTGTTTATAAAGTAAGTAGAAAACTTCAAAATGGACTTTGGTTCAGTCTGATGACCTAGTCAATTTTATCCTTAACCTAGACTGACCCTGAGATATAAAATAGAAATAGGCATCTGTCTCCTGGTATCAAGCATGGACAGAAACTGTGGGAAAAACTGGTGGGCCGCAGCAGCAGCAGGCCCTGGGCCCATGTGGCAGCGGCCCAGGACCTGCGAGGTGGAGGCTGCCTGGAAGCCTCCAGGCAGCCTGTCTCTCGTACCGGAGGAAGGTCCCAGGTTCCAGTGGCTGGAGGCTTCGGTGGCGGCAGGCCTGGAAGGCCCCAATGATACGAGGAAGTCCTTGGTTCCAAAAGGGTTTATTGTCTCAGCAGATGGTAGATGGATCTGGATGTACACCCCCCCCCCCAAACTCAGGGCAGGCCTGAGTTAAATAGGGAGGGAGAAGTAGGAAGGGTCTGAGGAGGAATGCTTAATTGGCTCCGCCCTCTGACCTTCATTAGTATGTAAATCTCTAGGCCCTGAGGCCTGTAGTTACACCCTCTACCTGTGCACTTTGGGAGGGGCTGTAATGGCCTACGTGACTGAACAATGTAGGTCTATGGAGATTGGACTGCTTGTTAGGACCCTGAGTTCTGGGGATGTGGCCGAACTCCTGCCGTTTCTCCCTTGGAGTCTCGGGGTTCCAGGCCCATGCCCAGCCAAGAACCAGGATACCCTTACACAGTCCCACAAGAAACAAAGTCTGTGATTTTGAGATAGAATCCTCTATAGTTTGTCCTGGCTGTACGTGTTAGCTTGCTATAGATCCAAGGCTGCCTCTTGAGCTCTTGATACTCCTGAGTGCTAAACCTGTAGCTGTGTATTGCCACACCCAGCTTCCCTGTTGATTAAAAACAACTCGTTGCTGATAGCCATTGGGAAGCCACCTAGTCTAGATCTGGAAAGAATTCTTGAGTACTATAGGTTATGGTGGGAAAATACTAGCCTCAAATTTTGTTCTTTCTCAGCCTAGATACTAGGTTTTTGGTTCTGCAGCCGTTCTCTCTAATCAAGCTAGCTGGTTCTTCAGCTTCCAGATGATTCTCCTGTCTCCACTGTCATCTCATCAGTCCTTTTATCCATATATATATCCTTTGCCTCCTACCTTCACAGGGTAATTTAAACTTAGAACACAGCTTCAGTCTTTATACTGGAAACTCAGGCTTCCCCTGGCCACTTGGGGCTTCGGATGCCTAAGGGAACTTTGTATTGTATTCTGTTTTGAGGGCTTCAGTGTCAGTATCTTGATTTCGACTATGTTGTAATGTATTGTTTCCCTGTGTGAACTTTAGAATTACCATAAAATAAAGCACTGGAAAGAATGTCCTTGAGTTTTTACAATATACCCAAATGTCCACAGCAAGATAGAACTCAATGAATATCTTGTTACATCCATGTTGGTCTACAGATACTGAATTAATTTTGGTGTCTGCCTTAGAGACTTGGCTTTAGCTTGAGTTATGAATTTCCAGATAAGTCTGGATGAAATACTCTGTCTTCTTCACACTCACTGAAAGAGGCAAGTGGATAGTTCTTAAGGTGCCATTATGTTACCTGTTTTCCTCTATAAACTCCAAACCAAGACAGAGCAAGACTTTTTCTTATAAAAGCAAGAGTATTATTTTCAGATAGATGCGACCTGTCATATGAATTTGTTACTCTGTTGACAAATTTATTGTACAACTTGATTGTGAAGAAAAAAAAAAATCAAAGTTAACTTCCCTAAGAAACACAGCTATATTGTATGTGTCAGAAAGAGCAAGTGGTAACCAGAAGGAAAAGTAACTTTGAAAATTTGAATTTGTGTATGATGATGACAGTACGTGGTAACCCATACCGTGTGTGTGTGTTGTGTGTGTGTGTGTGTGTGTGTGTGTGTTGCATGTGTGTGTGCATGTGTGTGTGCATGCTATAGGGCATGTGTGTGTGGATGTCAGAACAACAACTTTTGGGGGTTGGCTCTAACCTTTCACCCTATTCATTGTAGGATCCAAACCCAGGTTGTCAGGCTTGGCAACAACTGTTTTCCTTATCCAGTAAGCCATTTCTGTGACCCTAAAGATGTATATTCTACATGTCTGGGAGGAGATGATGCTTACCTGTAATGTCAGCACTTAAGTGGTAGCGGTTGTGAGAACAGTATAGAAAGTGAGGTCATGACCACTCCATGGTTGGTTGAGAGAAGATATGAGGAAGAATACAGCCAGAGCATCTGGAAGAGTCTAGAGCAGGAAGAGAAATTAGTGGATTAAACATAGCCAGCAGACTGGACCTGGCCATTAGAGGAGAGAGAGGGGGAGAGCAAGAGAGGAAGAAGAGAGAAACAAGGGAAACAGAGAGGATCAAGAGAGAGGGATGTCTTAGTTATGGTTTCTATGGCTATGAAAAGACACAGTGACCAGGAACGATTATAAAGGAAAGCATTTAATTGGGGCTGGCTTACAGTTCAGAGGTTTAGTCCAATGTCACCGGAGCAGGAAACATGGCAGCATGCAGGTAGCCATGATGTTTGAAGAAGGAGCTGAGAGTTCTACATTGGATCGGCAAGCAGCAGGAGTGACAAAGCACTGACTTGAGCATCTGAGACCTTGAAGCCCACCTCCACAGAGACACATTTCCTCCAACAAGGCCACAACTAATAGTGCTTCTCCTATGAACCTACGGAAGCCATTTTTATTCAAACACTACACACAGCCAAGAGAATAGGGGGCAAGCCAACCAAGAGCTTGGCTGAAGTGGTAAATGGGCGGTGGTAAGAAACTGAGGGAAGCCATGAGCCAACACGCACTTTGGTATGCTAATAGGCACCACAGTCATTTGTCCCCAGTTCCTTTTGGGCTGACAATCAGAAGTTCAAGGGCATCTCTAGCTGTATATCACCAGCTTGCTTCAAACGAAACCTATTTTAAAAAATATCAAAAGCCAAGTCACACACACAAAATTCATGTTATAAAACATCCAAGTAAACGTATTGACCACATGCTACTGTTGCCTACAGAGAAAGGAGAGGGCAGAAAGGATATGGAGTGCACAAAATTAAGGACGGCCTATGTCCATATTGATTGTCCGCCTTCAATGAGGATGGTTACTCAGCCTTGCACTGAAGGTAACTAAAGGGGGAAGGGAAGAAGAAGAAGCAAGTGGAGGCTGGTTATTAGAAACTGAAAGCTGGCAGTCCATGTAAACACCGTCTGAGAAGCAAAGCCAGTGAGAAAGGCACTTGACACATGCGCAGCTCACCCTCTCTGGAAACAAGCTCTCAGCATATGGGTCTACTTCACCTCAAGAGTTACCTAGAATCAGGAGGGTACATCATGCCTGTAGTTTAGTAAGTAACCCCACTAGGTCCCGGATTTCAGGCAGAGATTCACGATTGCCAGAATCTTCCTGGAATAAACACAGACAACAATGAGAGGTGAAGAGAGGAGATAAACCAGGCAAGTTCCTGAAAGAATTCGATCCCTGGTCCATTTTTATAGTCTCACTTTATACTCTAAACCACAAGGTGGGCTGGGCAAGCAAGCAAGCTTTTATGGAAGCATACATGCCAGTAGCAAGTTAAGGGTCGATGCCACATTGTTGCAGCTTTTCCTCCAAGTCGTTCTGTTCTAGGTAGCAAGTGAAGTCATGCTTGGCAAACAGGCAGTACAAGCAGCGCTTTCAGTAAACTACTAAAAAAAAATAAATCAATATCTAAAGTTGGTGTTTTCTACCTGTTTCTATTACATCACTAGGAGAAGCTTCCTTGTCTCTCTGACAGGGTCTCCAGTTTCCCAGGCAAGCCTCAAACTTGTTATGTAGCAGAGAATGACCTTAAATTTTAATCCTCGACCGGGGGTGGTGGCACACACCTTTAATCCCAGCACTTGGGAGGCAGAGGCAGGCGGATTTCTGAGTTGAGGCCAGCCTGGTCTACAGAGTGAGCTCCAGGACAGCCAGAGCTATACAGAGAAACCCTGTCTTGAAAAACCAAAAACCAAAAAAAAAATCTGATCCTCCTGACTTTCTGAGTGCTGTGATGGGAGGTGTAAGCCATTACTTGAAGTCATTATTTTATTGGTAAAATTGCTTAGCACTTGATGAGAAAGATAAGAACTGTTTATTAGGATCACCAAATTCACTGGCGTGTAGAGTCACGGCGCTGAGATAGCCTGGATTTATGTCTTTCCTTTTTTTTTTTTTTTTTTTTTTTGGTTTTTTGAAGACAGGGTTTCTCTGTGTAGCCCGGGCTGTCCTGGAACTCACTCTGTAGACCAGGCTAGTTTATGTCTTTCCTGACAGCCAGTTTCCCCACTGTCTTACCTTCTGGATCAAGGTACTGCCTGGTCTCAGGCAGGATATGGGATATGGGATGAGTGGTAAAGGTCATGTTCTCACTCCCCAAAAAGCAGGAAAGCAGTTGCTGGTGCCTGTTATCAAGACTGCTGACCGGGTTTGTGGCGTATGTGTAAAACCCAGTTTACAGATCAAGCAAGCCAATTATCTAGGTTTCCCCAGCTACTTTCAATAATTATGTGACCAAGGCTATGCGATACTAGAGAAGTAAAAGGGACACAAGGGGCATGCTGGGAACATGGGAACAAAGGCCAGTGAAGAAATCAGTGAGGGCCACAGAGCCCTGAAAACCCATAGCAGTTGCAGAGGATCTCCACGGCTCATGACTGATTTCCACTCAAAGTTTATTTATTATATGTAAGCATACTGTAGCTGTCTTCAGACACCCCATTAGAAGGCTCGGATCCCATTACAGATGGTTGTGAACCACCATGTGGTTGCTGGGATTTGAACTCAGGACCTCCGAAGAGCAGTCAGTGCTCTTAACCACTGAGCCATCCACCAGCCCGACTATTCATTATATTCTTAATACACTGCCCCTTGCTTATGTGCTTGTTTATTGATTGGCTGATTGGGACCAAGTCTCACGTTTTCTACACTGGCCTCGAACTCACTATATTAGCCAAGAATGACTATGAATTCCAGATCATCCTGTGACTACCTCTCATCTGGTGAGACTGCAGTCATGCCTCATGATGGTCCGTTACTGTGTGTCTTAGTTAGGGCTTTACTGCTGTGAACAGACACCATGACCAAGGCAAGTCTTTTAAATGACATTTAATTAGGGCTGGCTTACAGGTTCAGAGGTTCAGTCCATTATCATCAAACAGGAACATGGCAACATCCAGCAGGCATGGTGCAGGAGGAGCTGAGAGTTCTCCATCTTCATCTGAAGGCTGCTAGCAGAATACTGACTTCCAGGCAGCTAGGATGAGGGTCTTAAAGCCCACACCCACGGTGACACACCTACTCCAACAGGCCACACCTACTCCAACAGGGCTCACACGGTCTAACAGTGCCACTCCCTGGCTGAACCGTATACAAACCTTCACAGTGTGCTTCTAGTAATTGAGCCCAGGGCTTCCTGCCTGCTAAGAAGATTTTGCCAACTGAAACAACCGCCAGTACCAAAGCAGATAATGAAATCAAGGATTTGCTTGTTTTACCTCTCAGCCCTGGGGTTTGAACCTAAGAACTTTAAACATGCTAGGCAAGTATTCTACCATTGAGCTACATCTCAGTATATTTTTATAATTATTTTCTAAACTCAGTTACAGGCATGCACCACCACACTCAGTTTATGCATTACTAAAGATTGAACACAGGACCATGTGTGGAGCATCAGGCAAGCATCCACACAACCGAGCTGCATTCTCAGGCAGATTTATTTGAAACAGGGTCTTATGTAGCCTAACCTGGCTTTAACTTGCTATGTAGGTGAGGATAGCCTTGAATTCCCTGATCCTTCTGTCTCTACTTCACAATAACTGGGATTATAGCTATAAGCCTTAGGTTGTTATTAAGTTTTTAAAAATTAGACTAAAATGACATTTGAAATGGTCAACTTCAGGTATTTAAGAATCCACACATAATTTGTATTCGATTTAATTTTATTTGAGTGTATCTCAGCAATAACGCTGAGCCCACTTTTATGGTGTTGTTCAGGTTGTCTTTCTGTTGCTAAGGTAAAAACGCGACCAAAATTAACTTGGGGAGTTGTTTTAGTCATTGTTCTATTGCTGTGAAAACACACCTCCATGACCATGACAACTCTTGTGAAGAAAAAGTATTTAATTGGGACTTGCTTACAATTTCAGAGGTTTAATCCATTATCAACTATTGGAATATAGGCAGACATAGTGCCGGAGGCTGAGTTCTACATCTAGTTCCACAGGCAGGAGAGAGAGAGAGAAGAGAGAGAGAGAGAGAGACAGCAGAGAGAGAGAAGAGAGAGAGACAGGAGTCAGAGAGAGAGAGAGAGAGAGAGAGTCAGAGAGAGAGAGAGAGAGAGAGAAAGAGGAGAGACAGAGCAGAGAGAGAGACAGAGAGAGACAGAGACAGAGAGAGAGACAGAGAAGACAGAGAGACAGAGACAGAGACAGAGACAGAGGCAGAGACAGAGACAGAGACATAGACTGTGGCCGGCTTGAACATTTGAAACCCCAAAGCCCACCCCCAGTAACACACTTCCTCCAACAAAGCTGAGCTTACTCCAACAAGGCCACACCTCATCCATGTCAAATAGCATCACTCTCTAATGATCAAGCATCAAATCTATGACCCCATGGAGGGCCATTCTGTTGAAACCACTGCAGGAAGAAAGGGTTTATTTAAATGCTTATGCTTCCGTCACAGTCCATCACTGAAGGGCAGGAACTCAAGCATGGACTGAAGTACAGATCCTGGAGAGTGGAGAAAGCTGCTTCCTGGCTTGTTCCCCATGGCTTGCTAGGTTGCTTTTTATACAGGCCAGGACCTTTCTTTCCAGGAGTGGTATTGCTCATAATGCCATGGGCTCTTCCACTACAATCATTTCTCAAGAAACTATCACACAGACACTCCTGCAGGCCAGTCTGACAAAAAATTTAGCAGCACTGTGGTCTGCTTTCAAGTTCACTGCTCAGCCCAGACGGACTTCCAACGCTCCATCTTCTTGTGAATACATTAGTTCAGGATAAAGGCCTGCACCACCACACTTGGCTTTCAACTTGTTTCTAAAAAAAAAATCACTTAATCATATAGTTGATTCAACAGACTTGTCTTCCTTCAGCCAGGCAGTGCCACACCCTGTTTAATGCACCCTGGAAGTTGAGGCAGGATTGCTATGAGTGTTTGAGGCCTGTCTGGGGCTACTTGGTGAGACCCTGACTCAGGCAAACAATAAAGAAGTGGCTAGAGAGACATCTCACCGTTAAGAGCACTTATGGGGGCTGGAGAGATGGCTCAGCGGTTATGAGCACTGGCTGCTCTTCTAGAGGTCCTGAGTTCTATTCCCGGCAACCACATGGTGGCTCACAGCCATCTGTAACGGGATCTGATGCATTCTTCTGGTGTGTGTCTGAATACAGCTATAGTGTACTTGTATAAAAATAAATACTATATAAAAAAAGAGCACTTAAGGTTCTTGTAAAGACTTTGGTAATTTCCCGCACCCATGAGGCAGCTTCCGACTGTGTGAGAGGGGGTGCAGTAAGGAAACTGCCAGACATGATCACTCTGTTAGTGGGTAGGCTTTTATTTTGAACAAGAGAAGATATCCACAGGCATCGGAAAGAGTCCAGAGCAGAGAGTAAAGAAAGTAGATGGGACATGGTCAGGACTGTAAGCAATGAGAGCGGAATAAAAGGGAGAGTATTGAGTAGAGGGAGCAGAAGAGGGAGGTATCTGCATTATATAGCGAATCATGAGTGGAGGAAGCAGGGGAGTGAGAGGGCAGATGCCACTGGGCTTGAAACGGGAGGTTGAGCGTGGGGACACACCTTTATCCCATTGAAGGGAGCAGCGATTTCTGAGTTGAGGCAGCCTGTCACAGGTGAGTCAGGACGCAAGGTTTACAGGAACTGTCTCGAACCAAGAAAAAAAAGGAAAAAGAATAAATAAATAAAGAAAATGGAATGCTTGTGAGTAGGGACGGAGGGAGCCTGAAAGCTAGCTCTGATTGGTTTTATTTTTATTTTCTTGGTGTCAGGGTTTCTATGTAAAACAGTCCTGGCTGTCCCGAAACTTGCTTCCTAAACCAGGCTGGCCTCAAACTAACAGATCCATCTGCCTCTGCCTTCCAAGTGTGGAACTCAAAGGCGTGCAGTGCTATGCCCAGCTTTAGTGTAGCTTTCGATATGCAATATGATATGCACGCCAATGGAGTCGATGGAGTCATATGTTTCTTTTGCCAGAGGCAAGGGAAACGACTCCTTTTGGACCCAGAAACCTGTTTTACAAGTTCCTGAGGAATACTGGCTTTATATAGACAGAATACAGAAATCCTTCTATAGTCCATTTTGAGTTCATTTCTGGATACGTAGACTGCCTGAGACCTAAACAAACTCATCTTTAACTGTAGTTTCAGAGGATCTGATACCTCTTCTGACCTCCATAACCACCAGGTATGTACATGGTATACATACATGCATGCAGTCAAAACACACATATAAAATAATAAATCTCTAAAAATTAAAAAAAAAAAGATGTATCTTTATGTGAACCATTGTCCCGAGGCTCTTATTGAATATATAGAATGCTATAAATGTATGGCGTATGGATATTATTTATTTTTCCAAGACAGGATCTCTATTCATCCCTAGCTGAATGAAACTCACTACATAGACTTCACTCAGAGATTCTCTGCCTCTGGAGTTCAGGAATTAAAAGTATGTGTCACTGTATCCCACATATATGTTTTTATATTATCCAAGCATAGACTTTTGTCAGAAGAAACCAAGATAAATAGGAATGTGTAATAAATTTATGTCATATACTTCACAGGTTTACAAACATTTTTCCATCTTAGAATGATAGCTCTAGCACCGAGCATTGGTGGCACACACCTTTAATCCCAGCACTTGGGAGGCAGAGGCAGGCGATTTCTGAGTTCGAGGCCAGCCTGGTCTACAGAGTGAGTTCCAGGACAGCCAGAGCTACACAGAGAAACCCTGTCTTGAAAAACCAAAAAAAAAAAAAAGAATGATAGCTCTTTTCTTCCCCTCACCCCTTGAGACAGAGTCCCACTGTTTAGCCCTGGTTGCCTTGGAACTCTACGTAGACTAGGTTGGCCTCACCTGCCTGCTGCTGCCTCCTGAGTGCTGGTGAGAAATGTGTGCATCACCATACCTGGCTTTAGTAATGTCTTCATTTTGTCTGTTTTTAAACACAGGATGTCTTACTCTGTAGCTCAGGCTGGATACAAGTTCAGGTGCTAGAAGTACACGTATTGTGTGAACTGTTACACCAAATTGCACACATATGGGGGTGAGAGAGCTCATCTGGTAAAGGTGTTGCCACCAAGCTTGAAGATCTGAGTTCCATCCTCGGAACCAACATGGAAGGAGAGCACCAACCCCTCCAATTTGTCTGTCTGTGATTTCCATGCACAAAGCCCACTGTAGCACCTTCACCAGCCCCACATTAAATAAGTAAATGTAACGAGAATTATTAAAAACCTAAACCACAGGGGCTGGAGTATCAGCTCAGAGTACTTAGTTGCAGGAGACCTGAGTTTAGTTCCCAGCACCCACTTCAGGCAGAGAGAGGGGTGGGGGGAGGGAGGAAGAGAGAGATACACACATTATATTTATAAGGCAAATACAAACACATATAAAAATGATAAAAGTAGAGCTGGAGAGATGGCTCAGCGGTTAAGAGCACTGACTACTGTTGTGTTTTATAAAAAGATAAGAGAGGCCAGAGATTTGTTTGGTGGAGAAGTAGTAAGGTGTGGGGGAAAGGGGTGCTTCTGTCGGTCCATCCTGAGGCATCCTTTCCCGCTCTGAAGTGCCAGACACACGATTCGGGGCATGGGGAGAGGAGTTGAGAGAAAGGGAGGGGGAGAGAATAGAGGAGAACAGGCCAGCCGTGACACGTGGAGAAAGAGGCGGGAGGAGAATGGGGAAAGAGGGGGAAGAGGGTAAGGGAGCAACAGCAAGAGAGAGGAGGGGGCAAGCAGCCCCTTTTAAAGTGAGTCAGGCGTACCTGGCTGTTGCCAGGCAACTGTGGGGCGGAGCCTAGACTAACCGCCAACAACTACTCCAAAGGTCAATTCCCAGCAACCCCATGGTGGCTCACAATCATCTCTTATGGCATCTGATGCCTCTTCTGGTGTCTGAAGACAGCAACAGTTATATAACATATATAAAATAAATAAATCTAAAAAAAAAAAAAAAAAAAAAAAAAAAAAGATGTGTGTCACCAAGACCTGATGAGGTACATTAAAAAAAATTATAAAAATAAATCTTTAAAAAGCAAAACCATAATCACCCGGAGCTAGACACACAATACCTCACACAAAGAACAAACTAGCTTTCTACTCCTCTCCCCTTTGTGACTGGGCAGCTCAAGCTGGGATTGCAAGTGTGAGCCACCACACCCAGACTTACTTCTTTTTAATTCCTTTCCCTCAGGTAGCCACTGTTATGTTTGGAGTGAGTTCTTCCAGTAAATTCAAAATATGGCTTTGAGTTTCACTTTAGGAACATTGTTGGTTAAGTGTTATTATTATATCATGGTGTGTGGCCATCATCCAAATTAAAACTTGAATACAGATAAATTTGGTTTAAAATGTGTGGTGAGTAGGAACTTGGAGGAGGTATGAATGGACTCTTTGATTTCATTCTTTTGCACAAGAAAAGCTGGTCAGGCTGGTTTTTCTCGGTTTACATAGTATTCCGGCACAGCTCGTCTTTCGCAAAATTCTTATCTACCTTTCGAAAACATTCTTTGTGTTAACTGTATATTTTTGCTTGTCAGTTCTAGGGCAAATAACTTTATTATATTTCTCTTTGTAGGAAAAAGGCCAACCCATCTTGTCACTCTGATGGGATGGAAGCAAAAGCCATCTCTGGCAAGTCAGGAAATACTTACCATTTTAAATCTAATTGTTATGTAGCATATATATATATATATATATATATATATATATATATATATGATACTTTCATGTATATACATCATTACATTTTTCTCATTCTTCTTTACCTGTTGCCCTCTTCCATCCCTCCTTGCTGCTCCTGGTACCCTTTCTTCCCATTCTCATGTTATACACACACACACACACACACACACACACACACACACACACATAGTGTCATATATGAGACATATATTTCTGCATATGAGATACGGCATTTTCTTTCTTCTCCCCATCATCTGCTCTTGTTTTCCTCTTTCTCCTTTCTTCCCCCTACATGTTTGGTCTTCATGCCATGTATATTGGAACATGAGAAGCTGTAGAAATGGACATTTAAAATCTCAAAACAAATTTGGTGTGGTGGCTCACACATGTAATCCCAGTACTCTGGAGGCTACCACAGGAGGCTTACTGTGAGCTTGAGAGCAGCCTGAAGATTTTAACCTGGCTCTGCTTCCTGACCACAAAGTGAAACCCTGGTCTCCTGCTCCTTTTGATACCTCCAATGTCAGCATAGTATATGTCCCTTTGAATCGGGCACATGATTAAAGACATTACATTGGGTCTCAGAAGATACTTTGCAATTAAAAAACAAACTAACAAAATGAACAAACAAACAAGCAACCCCCCCACCCCCCACCCAATCCTGTTGTGAATGCTGGAGAAAATGTCTGGGAGTGGATTTTGAGGTCTAATAGTTGAGTCTCACTTCTTGGTCACCCTCTTTGGCTGTAGATGCATTGTGACCAGTTGGCTTCCTGATTGTCCTGCCCAGTCCTTCCTGTCATGATGAGATGTATCCATACTCTGTCCCCACATAAATGTAAGCCAGAAGAATCCCTTTCTTACTTAAATCACCTTTTGTCAGGTGTTTTGTTACAGGAACAAGGAAGAAAAGGGACGTAACCAAGTGTCCTTTAGAGGGGATGCAAACTGCCCTGGCAAATAAAAATCTTCAAGCATATTTCCTTTCAACAATAAAAGAAAAGAACTTGAATTTGTACGCCAAATGGTGTGGTGCACGTCTATAATCCTAGCTCCGGAGAGGCTGTAGCAGAAAGATCAGCAGTTCAAGGCCGCATCTGGAACCCGGTGACTTCTAAGTTGGTCTGGCAAAAAGTGAGACCTGCCACACCAAACAAAATCAAACCAAACCAAGTCAGAAGACCAAGGCAACAAACAGAAAGCACATATTCTCTCTTGGTTTCCTAGATTAGGGCTTTATTGTCTCTGTGCTTGGATTTATTCCAGCAACACTGTGAGAAATGTCTGAGTCCACGCAGGCAAACACAAGCTGCTAAGACGAACTTCAGAGACGTGGAGAGGAAGGCATATGGCTACACGAGGAGGCAGCATCAGGCGCCTTCTATTCCACAGCCATTGTGAACCGTGAGGAAAAGGAAAACAGCACAAGCCTTCCCTACGTGGTTCAGATTGGGTCTGTGCAGGAGAGGCTGAAGCGATGCTCAGTACAGAGGGCTTGGCTTGTCCAGTGTCTCAATCGGCTCTTCACAGGAAACGAAAGTGGCTTTGGATTGCCCCACACCCCTTCTCCGTTAATATAGACAAGTTAAAATCGTTTCCAACTCCTAACTGTAAAGCTGGGAGAGGTACCAGAAGCCTGTAATCCCAGTACTTGGGTAGCAGAGGCAGATGGATCTCTGTGAGTTTGGAGCAGCCTGGTTTAGAGAGAGTTTTAAGACAGTCAGAATTGTGTGGAGATCCTGTCTCAAAAACCCAAACCCAAACCCAAACCCAAACAAATAAGAGACAAAGTAAATTCCAGCTCCATCTGTTGGCAGGGAAAAAAAAAAATTATACATTGCTTCTAAACTTTCTTGAGGGAACACACACACAAAACACACACTCACACACACACACACACAACACACACCACACACACAGGTACACACACACCAGTGTACATATGTGTATCAAGCTGTTAGACACTGGATTTATGCTAACAGTGCCTGAGCAAACTCAGGATTGTATTTCTCTCCCCTTTTCTCTTTTCTCTGCTCAGAAAGCTGTAGGAGGGAACTGGTCCTGGACTTAATCCCAACATTCAGAAGCCAGAGGTAGGTGGATCTTTGTGAGATCGAGGTCAGCCTAGTCCTACATGGTAACTTGTAGGCTACCCCGGGCTGCATAATGAGACCTTTTCCCATATTAAGAGAAAAAAAAAAGTATCGTAGAATGGGTTTAGCATTCAATGAGATGTTGTTCTAAGATTATTTTTTTACAGACTAAGAATTTTGAGCCAAAGGCAGTAGTGGAGCATGCCTTTAATCTCAGCTCTTAAGAGGCAGTAGAGGTAGGTGAATCTCTGAGTTTGAGACTAGCCTGGTCTACATAGTGAGCTTCCAGGACAGTCAGAGCTACACAGAGAGACCCTGTCTTGACACCACCACCACCATCACAAAAAGAAAGAAAGAAAGAAAGAAAGAAAAAGAAAGAGAAGAAAGAAAGAAAGAAAGAAAGAAAGAAAGGAAAGGAAAGGAAGGATAAAGGGAAGGGAAGGAAGGAAGAGAAGGAAGGAAGGAAGGAAGGAAGGAAGGAAGGAAGGGAAAAGAACTTTGGTTCAGTAAGAAGTCTTCGTGTGTAAAGATATTTATTGTCAAGCTAATCAGGGTGGAATGAGAGAGTAGACTTTGGAAAGCTTTCTTCTGCCTTCCACACAAGAGCTGAGCCACAGCAAGGCCTGCGTGCATGTTCATGTGTGTATATGTGTGTGTGTGTGTATGTGTTTGTGTGTATGTTCATGTGTGTGTGTGGTAGGGGGGCATGCAAGTGGAAATTACTTTTGTAAGTAAGGAAGTTACTTTTTCTCCTTTGCATATGTGTATCACACCCATGTGGGAACCTGTGGACACCCCAAAAAGACATCTCATCTCCCTGCAACTAGAGTTACAAAGGGTTGTAGGCCAAGATGTGGATGCTGGGAACTGAAGATGGATCTTCTGCCAGAGTGCTAGTCACTCTTAACCAATAAGCCTTTTTTTGCACTATTTAAAAAATCATTTTTTTTTTTTTAAATTTGAGACAGGGTGCCATGTAGCTCAATCTGCTCTCAACCAATAGTGGTGTTGAATTTCCCATCCCCCTGCCTCTACCTCTCCAGTGCTGTGATTATAGGCATGTGGCACTAACACCCAGTTTATATGGTGCTGGATGGAACCCAGGAATTTGTGCATGCTAGACAAACACTCTACCAACCAAGCTTTGTCCCAGCCATTTATTTATTTATTTATTTATTTATTTATTGAAGTCAGGGTCATGTGCTGGGATGTATAGACATTTACAACCTAAATATCCTATTTTAGTATGTATACATTAGTATAACTTAGATATCCTATCTGGTGATGCACAGGCACGCACATCCATGCCTGTGTTAAATGAAAGGAGAGGTAAAGGAGTCCACAAATTGTCATGAGCATGTGCAGTACAAAACGTGATTTTGTGTGTGTGACAAAAGGCTAAAAATATTTAATTTTTTGATGTTAAGGCTTCTATAATTCTGTCAGAAAAAAAAATCTTTCCGATGTTTTCTAAAAGACTTGAATCAGTTATAGTCAGTGAGCTGCTTGTTCAGACTTCCCTGTCTTTTCTTCAGTGGAGAGTTTGGAGAGGACAGTAGTTCTGGAAGAGGAGGAAGCCATTACTCTCATAGGCAGTGGGCTACCATTGCTGGTTTCTGTAAGAGCACATAGGTGACCCAAAGATGTTTTATTAGTTCTGCTTTGACTCTCTGGAGTGCTACACTGCCACCCTGTGGAGCTGAGGCTTTCAGCGTGAGCAAGGTCGGCTGCTGCATAGCTAGTACTAGAAATTTACACAAGACACACTCTAAAGCCAGAACACAGGAAAATACCATGGATAGCCAATTATGCAAGAATTAAGATAAGGATTGCTTTCTGCTAAACGGAGACACATAAAATAATAAGTTACCTTGTGAGTCAGTTTCTTTGAACATTTGATTGAACAGAAACCATAAAGCTCATGAAAGAAAGAAGTGAGTTTTCTGTTTTCTTCTGCACTAAGTCCCAATAGAGGATGATCTCATGTTTCATTTTGTTTGTAATTAAACGTTTTCAGAACCCTACATGTGGATACTGAGAGAGCTTCAGCAATTGGAACCCAGTCAATCTCCTTAAGTCCAAAATAGGTATTGCTGTGTGATGCAGGGATTCAGACTTCTTTTGTTTCTGTTTGTTACAGACATAAGGGAGCTTATATAGAATTCTGCTTAGAACAATAGAGCACCCTGAGGCATTAGGTGTCAATGAATCTAATGTGGGGTGTGGTATCTCATCTTCAATTGGGAGATAGCAGTAGGAGAATCACGAGTTCAAGACTAGCCTCAGTTACATAGAGAGTTCAGGGTCAACCTTAGACTACATAAAAGCCTGTCTCAAAATAAAACTAAAAGAAAAACCAAACAAACACCAAGAACTCAGCAGATCTAATGTTATTAGCAACATGCTAAACTAACCAAATATCTTTCAGTCTTTGAGTAGACAATTGAAGGTGGCACATTCACATAGAAGAAATTGTCAGGGCTGGCGACACACTTCAGTAGTACAGTGTTTACCAACATAAATATGGCTCTGGTTTCAATCCTCAGTACCAAAGAAAATGAAAGGAAAAAAATATTTCAACAATAAAATGCAATGAAGTTCAAGCATGGGCACTCTATGAATGAACCTTAAATATTTTACACTTGTGGCTGGAGAAATGGTTCAGTGGCTATGCACACTTACTGGCTGATCTTCCAGAGGACTTGGGTTCGATTCCAAGTGTCCTCATGGTGGATCACAAACATCCATAAGTCTAGTTCCAGGGAATCTGACACCCTCTTCTGGCCTCCTTGGGCACAGGAATGCAAGTGATGCACAAATGCATATGTGGGTCCCCTGCCCTCATCAGTCATTGCATACCGGTGGTCTCAGGATGCTGAGGAGCTGGGGAGCAGGGTCTCAGGCGGTAGCGAGTATGAACAACCCAGGTAGACTCTTTCAGAGGGCAGCTCATTTATTGATATAGTGGGGCTAGTTCATATAATTCGAGTTGTGGGTCAGGGGCAGGACAAGGGAGGAAGTGCTCCAATGGACCCAGTGATCTTCCAAGCTTATCAGCTAGATTAGCAAGCAGACCACCACTCACAAGATTTCTGAGAAGCCAGTTTTCTGGTGTGGAAACCGAAGTTTAACTAACTTTATCATGAAGTGACCTTTGTTTCTATAGGTTTGAGTAGGCCCAAGCCTGACTTGGGTATTAAGTAGCCCCGCTCCTGCCATGCTCTCTGAGAAGTATCTAGGGTATCATCTGGTTTGGGAACCTAAAAAATGTATTTGATCAAAATAACAAATACACACAATAAGTTAAAATAAAACCAGTATACTCAGTGAAAGAAGCCAGGCACAAAGACCACACATTATATAGTTGAACTTATAGGAATATCTACATTAGATACATCCATACTGTTTACCAAGGACCGGAGGCAGAGGGAATGAGATGTGTTGGTTAATAGGTTAATAGGAATCCATTTCTGTTTGGATGATGGAGATATTCCAGAATTCGACAATAGTGCTTATCATATAACTCTGTAAATTTACTGAACGTCACCAGACAGTACACATTAAATGAGAGAACTGTATGGTATGTGAATTATATCTAGAGAAAGGTGTTCAGAAATGAATAAATACTGGGCATCCTGCTCTCACTGTGGCCAACTGTAAGGAAGAAGGAAGTGTCCAAGGAAGAAGAATTTAAGGACATAATTTACATGTCAAAGTTTTTTACAATTGACTTTCAGGTCTGTTAACTTAGTAACAATTGGAGAGAGAAGAGAAACCAACATTTTCAGGTACAACTTTGGTTTGTTTAGAACTGGAGACTTCCTGTCCACAGGTACGTCTCAGTTCAGCTTCTGGCTAGGTCATCCTGTCCAAGGCTCCATTGCTCACCCAAGAGTCATGTTCCCCGAGTTGAGGTGGAGTGATAAAGGAGAGGTGGTCTTATACAGATATGGTAGATGTTCTCAGACACTTACTGATGTTTTACCAGGCACTGACCAAGCTCTGAGTCCAGGTGAAGGAGGGAAAGACGCTCATCTCAAGTTATTCTGAGATACTATTCTGGTTAACTCTTCCTGATAAAGTTTATACCCCCAGGCTCTCATGAACTGGTCGGCGTTTTGAGTGACTGGATCTCTGGGGTTCCAGAGGTCAGAACATAGACAAGATGTGATGGCCTCAAGAATCCTTTTTTTTTTTGGATTCCTTCTCTTTGTGTTTTCCTTTAACTAAAAATTACATTTATTGGGGCTAGAGAGATGTCTTAGTGATTAAGATCACTAGCTGCTCTTCCAGAGGATCTGGGTTCATATCTTAGTACCCACATGGCAGCTCACAACTGTCTGTAAGTAACTCCAGTGTCGTCTTTTCTGAAATAAAAGTAAGTAAAATCTCAAAAATCAAGTAAGCTGCATTTATTAATTTACCTATGTGTGTCCACATGGAGGTCAGAGGAACACAGTTTGTGGGTGGTTTTTCCTCTTCCACCATGCTCTAGGTATTGAACTCAGGTTGACTGCTTGGTAACAGGCACCTCTACCCACTGAACAACTTGCTCTCCTGTTTCTTTTCCTGTATGCTGTTTGTTCTTTAATCATCTTTTTCCCTTCTCGCTTCCCACTGAGCATTATTATTAATACTATTGATACATAGAACTAGATTATGCCCTGTACTTAAAATGCAGTCATTTTTTTTTCCCCTAGTGCTCCAGAGAATGGACCATTAGCACAGGCGTTACAGTTCAGCGCTGGTCTTTCCCACTACCTCCTTCTCTATTTCATCAAATCATCTTTAACTTTCATGAGCTTCATAAGGCAGGTGCTCATCACTCTGAGGTACTGGTTACTGCAGGGTGGTCTATAGGTTTTACGTGCTGGATACTTGTTTCACATGAGCAAAGTAATTCTTAGCAAGGAGCCTTTGAGGTGAAGGGCAACATTCTACTTAGTATTTGTCCCCTGACATTGCCGTTTCCTACTGTTTCCTGTCAACAGTCCCCCCAATCTAAAGTCTCCACATGGAAGAATCTATGGGAGGAATAACATGGAACATTTCCCAGATGCCTCAACATGACCTGAACTCAGACTCCGAAGACTGTGTCACGGTACCTCTGCTTGGTGCTGTGCTTGAACCTGAGGGGTGCTGAGGGGACAAATAGTATGAGAGTTTGCTCATTTCCAGGTAAGTGATCTTGCCAGAGAGAACCAGCCACAGTCAGTTTCAGGAGAGGGAAATGAAGCGTGTCTGCTGCCATCATCCAGGCTGATGAGTCAAGTTACTGCGGGAGAAAATGTATACTTGGTCGGAAGGAAATCATGCAGAACTTACCCACAAGTCATTCTGAGAACTTAAGAGGGCGTTGAAGTCACTTACACAAGAATGAGGAAAGAAGAGAGCAGATGAGACTTCACAAACCTGATGGACTTGAAATTCCCAGTCGATCCTCTATTGGAATTTGCTACTATATTGAGCCTGGAAAAATGAAACCCAGTAAGAAGTAGAACGTACTCCAAGTGTGGTGGTATACATCTGTATCTCTGGCACTTGGGAGGTACAGACAGGAGGATCTGGAGTTCTAGGTCACCCTCAACTACACAGCGAGTTTAAGTTTTGCCTTCACTACAGGAGACCTTGCTTTAAAATAAACTAAGCAATATTAAAAGATTTCTAACATTAATAACTAATCATTCTGCTATACCATAAACCTAGAGTGGTTTATTATCTATTTACTTAAGCTATTTATCTAAGCTGAGGAGAAAACTCTAAAAAAACAATCAGGCATGCTGGCATGTTGGTACTACTAGCAATTCAGCACTTAGAATGATGAGGCAAGAGGATTATCATGCATTCCAGGTCAACATGGACTATAGAGAGATAGTGAGATGAGTCATCAGGTACAGGTGCTTGCAGAAGGAAAATATGATCACCTGAGTTAGATCCCAGGAACTCATGTAAATATGAAAGGAGAAAACCAACTCCACAAAGTTGTCCTCTGAACCACATGTACACTGTAACAAACATGCCACTGTATATACATCTTACACACACACACACACACACACACACAATGATGATGATTATGATAGTGATG